>SNVD02011200.1:0-561302 GCA_013180625.2 Boswellia sacra
AAATTCAAATTTCAAATGGAATGCCGACATAATTGACATGCAATTCGGTGGACTGACACAGAGAAGAAAAATCAACTCACATGAGCACCGAATGGTGTTTTGGCCATATCTTAAGATATAGATATCCAAATTCTTTGAATCTTAATGTTTTGAAAAGCTTATTCAAATATGAAGATCTTTTATGTTTTGAAGAAATTCAAATTTCAAACGGAAGATTGACAGAATTATCATTCAAGTCGGTGGACTGACACATGGAGGAAAAATCAAGTCACATGAGTACTGAATGGTGTTGTGGCCATATCTTGAGCTACAGATATCCAAATGACTTGGTTCTTGATGCGTTGGAAAGCTTATTCAAATGTTCAGATCTTTTATGTTTTACAGATTTTCAAATTTCAAACGAAACATTGACAAAAATGGCAGACACGATTACGGTTTTTATGGTGGGCAGAAAATTTGGAGATGGTGTCTTCACTTGATTAAGTTCATCTCATTTGCCTATAAAAGGAGCCATTCTCCCATGCATTCAACAAGTGCAAGAGAAGTATTCTATCAAGCAAAAAACAAGAGAAATATCAAGTCTAGAGAACTTTAATATTCTTTATCTACTCTTTGAAGAGAGTTGTACTTTTGTTGTAAAAATTTTCTTTGTTCTTGTATTGTGGTGAGATTGAGATCTTCTTGTAAAGAATAAAAGTTATCCTTGAGAGAAATATTTCCTTGGTGAGGTTGTTCATCAAGAAGAACTCTTGGTGTGGTGTTATCAAGAGTTGAAGGAAGTTGCCTTGGTGAGTTTGTTCATCAAGAAGAACTCTTGGTGTGGTGTTATCAAGAGTTGAACGAAGTTGCCTTGGTGAGGTTGTTCATCAAGAAGAACTCTTGGTGTGGTGTTATCAAGAGTTGAAGGAATTTACCTTGGTGAGGTTGTTCATCAAGAAGAACTCTTGGTGTGGTGTTATCAAGGGTTGAAGGAAGTTGCCTTGGTGAGGTTGTTCATCAAGAAGAACTCTTGGTGTGGTGTTATCAAGAGTTGAAGGAAAAAGTCTTGGTGAGGTTGTTCATCAAGCAAGTTGTAAAGATTTCTACAACTTAGTGGAAAGCTTAGCTCGTGGAGCTAGGAGCCCGTGGACGTAGGCAAGGTTTGCCGAACCACGTAAATTGAGTTTGCACTCTCTCTATCCCTATCTCTTTACATTAACTTGCACTTGTGATTGCTCTTCATTTCTATTCTCTTGATTGCATTCTATTTTCATCTTCTTCACCTTTATTCTCAAAGAAAGAGTTAAATAATTTTGATCTTTCAAGAAAAGTTTTCTAAATCCGTTTTTATAAATAAAAACCCAATTCACCCCCCCTCTTGGGTTGCCATACCTGGGTCAACATATAGGTCTTTCATAAAGAGATATACCTTATACAGTAACGGTATTTAATTATGAAGCTTGGTTCAGTAGCTGACCCTGGTAGTCCGTTCTTGCAAAGTTAGAAACATAATCTTTCTGCTTTTGAAATAGGATTTTGCCCGCTTAATAGATAATTATTTATTATCACTGGGAAATTCTTTCTCATCCTGAAGTGATTGAATTTGCACCAATGGAAACCATAAATTTCATTAGGGGTGGCAATCGTGTCGTGTCGTGTCGACCCATTTAATTATTCGTGTCAAAACATGAAATCCAAACCCGCCCAATTATTAAACGTGTTACCCACGTGTCGTAATCGTGTCATATTTAATTCGCATAATTTACTTAATTATTTAACTTAGTTATACATAATATATTATATTATCTATATTTAAATCAATTAAAATTATTTTTAGAATATAAACCATTGTTAGTATAAAATATTATTAAAATCATCATAATTTATTATTTTATAAATTAATTTATTTTATAGTATAAAAATTTCAATTTTATAATATATATATTGTAAGTAGGTAATAATTTATATCATTGAATGAATTTACATATTAAGAATGTACAAAATATATTTAACTATTCGTGTCATTAAACGGGTTGGCGTGTTGAACACCTTCAACACTAACCCGACCCATTTATTAATCGTGTAACGTATTCGTGTCGTGTTCGTGTCGTGTTCACGGGTCGTGTCAAAAATTGCCACCCCTAAATTTCATAGACAATAATAGAAAGATATGATATATCTATCCTTTTTAGATAGTTAATGGAGGTCTTCCATTCTATTTGATTTATTGGTACTGATCATTGATACTGAAAAATTTGTTTTCTTTCCTTTGTTTTGTCTCAACCCATGATTTAAACGAGTCGCACGCACATACACCCTCGTACATGTTCCTTGGTGTTGAGGACATCCCCGAAAAGCAGGAGATTTTGTGAGATTTCATGACATTTCTGATTGGCTATCTTGGATTTCTAATAAGTTGTTTAATAGTTGGCACACTAAATTATATATTATAGGCTAGTTTAGATCGACCATAATTGGATGATTATGAATTTCTTCTATTTAATAGATTATATATATGTAGCAATAATAATAATAATAATAATAATAATAATAATAATAATAATAATAATACATAGAAAAGATGACACCACACAAATTAATATATATATATATATATATATATATATATATATGTCAAATGGTCTATTTATTATTATTTTTTAACTTTGTTTCAGTATACATCAAGTAGTTTTGTTGAAGGATATAAAAGAAAAAGGTAATACCATGAATATTGGTGACTCAAGCTATATTAGGAGCTTGTTTAAATCCTATTGTTGAATCTTTTTCTATCCCTTGACTTTTTGGGATTAGTTTTTGAAAACTCAGAGAATACTTGACTGAAACCAAATTTTAGTGTTTTATTAACTTAACTCATAAGAATAAAGGGGAATCCTTCTTTTGTGTCAGGGTTGTTTCATGATACAAGGTTTTTGTTAATTGTCTAGTTAATTAACACTTAACATTTATTAGTTTATGGTGGGTTTATGTTACATTGAGGGTAAATTAAATTGGTGGCACAATAGGCTGTGGGATATGAATAGAGAAAAAGTAATCCCTAATCTGAATTCAGGAGATCTGATCATGAGCTTGTGCATCGAAAAACAACTTGTTTGTAATTAGCAAAATAATTTTTACTCTTACACAGTTACAATCTACCTTTTTTTTAATTATAATAAATTGTGATTAGTCACAGAGTTACCAAAAGCAAATAACCAGCATGGTTATGGCTGCCAAGAATAGCTAGGGTGAACTAGCTAGAAGACTCCATCTTCTTTATCAACATAATAATGGGCAAATATCAGAGACTATGCCTGCTTTTAGGCAAAATTACACGCACAATCAATTTTTACCACTTTCTATTAATGCATACCTTTTTGTAGAGTTATCGTGAATCACCCTTCTGTTAGTTTTGCTATTAGATGACATCACTTTTCTATGCATTTTGACTCAAATTGCTAAAATATCTTTACTCTTCCATCCATGTTGATGGCAATCACCAAAATATCCTTTTGTGAAATACCTACAATACCCTTTTTTTAAGGGTGAAATATAAAATAATATAAAAATTAATAAAAAATGAAATGAAAAATAGTAAAAAAAATTAATACAAGACAACCTATTTTCTCTCTCTCTAACCTCTAGTTCATCCTTCTTAATCTCTCTGTTGGTTCCAAAACAACCCATATCCATATGATCAACTCTACTTCAAATTTTAATGTGCAATAAAACAATTCGGGCACTAACCTTAAGTGGATGAACTGACCACGTGGAGTGTTAATGATGTTATTTGCTTAGAAATGATGCTTGAGATGGGTTGTGGTGGTCCTGCATGCAAGGAGAAGCCACTGGAAAGAGTTTCTGCCCCCTGCCACTTTCACTCCAAAAGTAAGGTGTAATGGGGCCACCTTCCATGTATATATATACACTAAATGAAATTTGGTTGTTTGCAACAAATCAATTTTGTCTCTAAAAGTGAAAATTTTGTTGTAAAAGACATTTTGTAACAAAAATCGTGTTGCTGCTAAGTCGTGGCAATAGGTCTGTAGCGGAACGAAAGGCAACAAAAAAAAAATATTTCGTTGCTAGAGGAGGCATTTTTGCCAAGAAAAATTTTCTTGCAGACTAAATTCGAAAATGCTGCAAAAAAGTATGAGAAAGTACCAAAAAATGGTGGTGAAAGAGTTAAGAAGACGAAAATATTTCGTTGGGGATTGGAATATTTTTGTAACAAATTTGATTTTGTGCAGAAAGTGACAATTTGGCAATTTTCGGAGGCTTTAGCAACGAAAAATTAGTTCCTAAATTGCACATTTTGAAACAATTTTTTTGTTTGTTGTAAAATGTGGGTTTTTGAAAGAAATTATATTATTGCAAAATGTATGCAAATAGTCGCAAAATGAGAAGGAGAAACAAATATTAAAGACTTTAGCAACAAATCTATTGTTGCAATATTATATATTTTGGCACAAAATTTATTTAGTTACAAAATGTATCATTTTGGAACAAATTAATTTGTGGTAAAATGTCTAGAAATAGTGGCGAAATGAAAATGGAAGACGGAGATTAACGTCTTTAGCAACAAAAATTTTGTTGCAATATGATAAATCTTGGCACAAATTTGATTTAGTTACAGAATGCAATCAAAATGGAGTTGTAACAAGGAACAATAAACTTGTAAAATATAATGCTAACTTATAAAATACAACATCGAAATTGCAACAATGTTAACAAAAGTTGTAATTAGGTTGAACGTCTTAGTTATTAAACAACGTCTGATATCTAAAAGTAGCAAAATCAAACCTTTAACCTACTATCAAATGATGACTTATAACAAGGAACGATGAACATGTAAAACATAATATTAACTTGTAAAATAAAACATGAAAATTGCAACAAGGTTAACCAAAGTTATAATTGGGAATGTCTTAGTTGCAGTCTGACATCTAAAAGTAGCAAAATCAAACATTTAACTTACAGTCAAATATGGACTTGTAATAAGGAACAATCAACTTGTAAAACATAATGTTAACTTGTTAAATAGAGTCTGAAAATTGCAACAAGGTTTAACCAAATTTGTAATTAGAAACGTCTTAGTTGTAGCTTGACAACTAAAAGTAGCAAATCAGAACCTTTAAATTGTAATCATACCCGGACTTGTAACAAGGGAAATTATGAACTTGTAAAACATAACATTAACTTATAAAATAGAACATGACACTTGCTACAAGGTTAACCAAAATTGTAGCAAGAATATTAAAGTTGCAACGTGACATCTAAAACTAGTAAAATCAATCATTTTCACTTGCAACTATACGTGGACTTATGACACAAAACGATAAACTTGTAAAAACTAACATTAACTTATCAAATAAAACATAACACTTGCAACGAGGTTAACTAACGTTGTAACAATGAATGTCAAAATTGCAACTTGACACCTAAAACTAATAAAATTAAACATTTAACTTGCAATCATACATAGACTTATAATACGGAATGATAAACTTGTAAAATCTAACATTAACTTGTAAAATAGAACATAACACTCGCAACAAGGTTAACCAATATTGTAATAAGGAATATCAAAGTTGCAACATGACGCTTAAAATTGGTAAAATCAAATCTTTAACATGAGATCATACATGGACTTATAGCAAAGAATGATGAACTTGTAAAACCTAACATTAACTTATAAAATGTAACACAATAGGGACAAAACATAAACTTGTAACATAATATAGTAATAATGCTAAATCAATTAATTCTATTTTTTTTGTTTTACTTGTAGAATTAAAATTAAATCATCAAATAAAAATAACTTCAAAAAAATTTATAATTTATTAAAAAATATAGTTAATTAAAATAAATTTTTTTGAAGAAGTTGTCTTTACTTTTGATAATTTAATTTACATGCTATGCAAGTTTATATTATGTTTAATGTATATTAATATAAACAACTTTTATTAAAGAAATCACAAATTAAAAAATATTTACAAAAATTTTTTTACAAAAAAAATCATATAATTGTATAAATTGTGATATATTTTATTTATTAATTTGTCATACGGTCTTTTAATATAATATATATTTTATTTTTCCTCAAAAAAGGGATGTATAGATACATGAGATATATTATAGCTACACCTAAAAAATGTTTCCAAAATATTGAAGTTGTAATAAATAAATAAATTATATATATATATAGAGAGAGAGAGAAACCAGTTATTAAATAATTTTTAATTAAATTAGTAAATTGATTACTAGAATATTAGTGAATGAAATTATATATAGAATTTATTAATTTAAATTTGAAGTTCAATTAACATAAGATAATATTCTAAAATATCCAAATATAATTTCTTCATGCAAAGTACATCAATTGACCCAATTCAAATTAGGATTAATTTTTTTAGGGTTTCTTTTTAGTTCATTTTGATTTTTTGTTCAAAATATATTGAATTCATAATTTTGATGATTAGAATTGGGTTTGGAATTGGGCTAGGCTCACACACTTATACTTGTTTTGACATCAATTGCAATTTTTAGTTTAGGCTGGATGACAATTGTAAATAGATTTGGTTTGGGTCTTAATACAATTACAAATTAATTCAATTTAATTATAAATTATTATAATTTCGGGTCGGGGATCCTACCCAGCCCCGGATAGTCTCCGGAAGTCTCCCTGCCCTCGGAGTAATTCCCTAGAATTTTGAGCAATTCCTAGTATCGTGGGGTAAGGGAGCTGAGTACCGGACCCCATTTGAGTACATTTGTCATCCCTAAATGTGCCGCAGCACAGGTGCACAACAGTTGTGGGGCATGTCAATATGCAGAAATTGGAAATTCAAGCAGAGAGGTCTACACTGCAGCTCGAGCACCTCTATGTTGCAGCGCAATGTCAAATGTAGAAATTTTATCAATAAGAATCCTCGAAGATTTAGGGATTCCTTTCTTCGCATAATATAACTAGATCGACAAATTTTTTGCCTAGGGTTCAACATTCATTCTTTGGGACACAAAGGAGGCTAGAGAAGTAGCAAACAACGACTTGGAGACATGATTCAAGCATCAAACATCAAGATTACTTCGAGTTTTCTAGTTCTTTTCTTGCTTTTCTTTCTAACAATGTTTACAACTTTGGTTTTTGTTATGTTTAATTTCATTATGAGCTAAATTTTCTATTTTTGAGGGTTAAGATGTAGCTCGATTATGAGATTCTAGTTCTTTTAATTTAATATATTGATGTTTATTCCAATATTTTTGAGTAATTCAATTATATGCTTAATTCTTGAGATTTTTTAGCTAACTTTTGCATAGTTTGAGACATGAACTGAGACTGAGAAGTGATGTTTATATTAGTCCTTTATTGAATTACCATAATTTAATGTAAGATAGAGACATTTACATAATCTATGCAGCTTAGTTGAATTTCTTATGTTTAATAGGTATTAGTAAGTCATTAGGTTTGATAGAGATTTAAATCTAGCTTATTAATATACATTGCTATTGCTTGAGAAAGAATAACAAGTACTTTGATGAAATTGGTTCATAACACAGGAACATATATTAATATTATTGAATTATAGAATTAAGATTGATTAATCTTTGTGAAATCTGACACCCTGGAGCTTTAATAAATTGGAATTTCACAACTTGAATCATTGTCATTGTTTAATTTGCTTAGTTTTAGTTTGGCTATTATTTTAGTTAATTTATCAAATTATTACTATTTCATTCAAATAAAATTAGAGTTAAATAAGAATTGGTGACTAGTGAATCAATCTTTGTGGGAATGATACTCTATTCACTATTATATTACTTGTTACCATTTTATGCACTAGCGGATGTCACACAACAGAGCGCAACTAAAGCATTTGTAATAATATTATCCATAACACTGCTAAAACCAAATTCTTTTAAATCAGTCTCGTGACACATTAAAAATATATATAATAACAATTATACCCTTCAACTACACTATTATCCCTTATTTAAATATTTTACCATTGACTTTGCATTTAAATCAAAAAGTTATAAAATTTTTACCGGTAACCTTACACTAAAAGACAACAAATATAGAACTTCTAATTAAAATAAATTATAAAACTCTAAAAAAATACATAATAAAAGTCAAACTAAAAAAAAAAAGAAGAAGTTAAATATGAACACGAAAGAATGAATTAAAATAATAAAGAATAAAATAAATAGAGTAAAATATAAAAGTATTTTAATTCTAAAAAAATTAAATAAAAATAATTAAACTAACTTAGATAAAATTGAAAATTAAAAGAAACTTTCTTATAATTAAAATAAATAGAACATAAAAAAATTATAATAACCCCCAAAAGAAGTCGAAACTCTAAAACAAAGTTATTTCAAATTAATTTTAAATTAATTTAAAACATCAATCAACCTTACTCAAATAACTAAATTTACATAAGAACAGCATATTTTGAAGGTTTAGTTGGTAGTTAATATGTTTATTTTATTTTTTTATTGTTCATGATTTTTATTAAAGTTTTATAAGATTATTATATTTTAAAAAAATGAACATTTTACTACTTTAGCAAATGATTTAAGTTATTTTTTTAATCTTTTAGATATTAAATTTAACCGAAATTAATTAATGATAGGTTATGAATAATATTATGCAAAAAATCAAGAATAAATAATTAAAGTCCTATAAATATTAAAGAATAAATAATTGGAAATATTCTTTATATTTCGAAAGGTCCTTGAAAGCGGTTAAATTAAAATTACTTCACGAATATTTTTTCCATCAAACACTTCTCCACTTTGCTCTGAAGTTGACAGACAACAGCTTCCTTCACCATGAATTCATGACGCTCAGAACCAAAATTAGAAAATCTTGGTCTGCTAATGCAACGTTCTTTTTCTCTAATTGCTAAAAGGAAGATATAAAATTAAAAAGGGTATTAGGATTAGTGAGTCCGCGTGAAATAAAGGAGAAAGCCAAAAGAAATAATAAAACAATAAATATATGCAAGTAAAAAGTGACTGTAAAATGACAAACCTAAAGTTGGGTACTTTCCGTAGGCGAAAATATATGGAAACTTAAACAGCCTAAACCCACCCATCTTATTGACAAATTGAAATTCGCCATCCTACGGCCAATCAAAGTAAGAAATTCTACTTGGTGTCAAGCCAATAAGGTGCTAACATGTCATTTACTTGTCGTGGGTTGACTGACGTTGCTCAAGTAAGCCTTCTAAATGCATGCCATGAATACCTGATTTTGAGCTGTCTTTTTCCTCTTCTTCTGTGTGTAAGACTTTGTTTTAGTACACTTAGTTCTATTTACGATATTTGCAGGCCGGTGAAAAAGGTACCTCATACCAGACACATCAACTTAAAGAAAATAAACATACCACAGCTCAAGCATTAGTAATAATAGGAAATCAAATATTGAACCTATAATACTCTTGATATACGTAGCATGATAAGACCTATATATATGAAGCCATCTGTACATTAAGTAATTAACCATAACTATGTCCCATATATGCTTGTCCATACTCGAGCTCAACCAGGGGAAAACAGAACTCAAGTTTTCTATCAGTAATAAGCATTGTGAGTAGAGTAAGAGATACTAGAGAAATAAAATAGATGCAATTAAGGAGTTCAAGAACCAGCAAAAGAAAGCAAGCAAGTAGTGATGAATGTCCAAACTAAGAACTCTCAGAAGCAGCCATGAGATCCTTGTTATAGGGCATCAGTTGATCAGGTTGTCAGTCGCCATAAGCTTTAAAACCCATAACGAGATAAGGAAAGAGATTGATAATGTCCAAATAAAGCTCAGTAGCAGCAATGATATACTCATCATAGGAGTGACGCTTGATCAGTTTTTCAGTGTCGTATACAATGTAGCCGCAGAATATGATTGCTCCCACGCATCCAATTATGGCATGGAGTATTTTTCCAAGAGGAAATATGATCTGCACATTCAAAATGATACAATTAATTAGTAAAACCAAATTTAAGAGTGGAGAGAGCATCGGCAAACAAATGATAAAAAAAAAAAAAAAAAAAGAGAAAGAAACAAAGACCTGGATGAGTCCGAAGACAATAAGCACTAGGAGGGACGCAAACAAAAATGGTCCAAGAAAGCTGAAATCTTTGCCATTTCTTACAGCCCAGAAAGTGTAGAAAGTGAGGCTAACAACCATAGCAAATGTCAGAATTGCAGCTTCCCATATTATTTTCCCTGTTAATCAATCCAAATAACAAAGCTTAGGGCCTTTTAGCATACATCTGATTTTCTACCTCAATTATATTACTTATCAAGCGCCTTTGATCAAATGTGTGGAACATTCAAAATATTTTTTGTTATGGCCATAATAATATTGGGCCTCAAGTATTTCTAATTCCGTAAGCCCATTACTGAAACCCATTATCTGGGCCTAGTTATTTGAAATTCAGTAAACCCATTACTGAAGCCCATTATCTGGGCCTAGTTATTTGTAAATTCAGTAATCCCATTACTGAAGCCCATTATCTGGGCCTAGTTATTTGAAATTCAGTAAGCCCGTTACTGAAGCCCATTATCTGGGCCTAGTTATTTGTAAATTCAGTAAGCCCATTACTGAAGCTCATTATCTGGGCCTATTATCTGGGTCCCACAATGACCCATCTTGACTCCTATATAAACCCTCCGAAATATTACTCAAGGTATGCACACTTTTCTGAACTTATTCTCTCTCTAGATTTCCTTTATTTTTGAGAGCTTCTCTCTCTAGGAAATTCTCCCAGAAAATTCCGGAGTGCTGGAAACTGACTTGAGCGTTAGAGGGTTCTCGCCAGCACCACCGCCGGCACCCCTGACTGTTTTTCTTTGCTCGCAGGACCGGACCCGACGTACGACTCGAGTTCCGACCCGCTTTTCGGCCGTCCGGAAACCGTGCATCAACATTTTTAATACCCATTAAGCAGGGATGTTCATGACCAAGTATTGCATAGTTTATGTCAATAATCTATTCTCTATCTTATAATACTTTTCAAAAAAATTAAAATATCATGGTTTGATTTCCTTAATTAACATGCATGTATCTTCCGGAAGAAACATAGCTAGGCATGATTGATGAACTCCTTTTTAGGTATTGTTCTATGGATAAAGAATCAAGGAGCTCTCTCCCCAGTTCAAGGTTTCCCCGGTGCCTAATTCAATAATAAGTACTTATGATGAAGAGTGGGAAAATCAGATAGAAAATTGCACAACCTATGCAGTTCTAGCAATGTTTTTAAAATAGATGTTAACTGGAAGAAACTGGCACTACTTTTTGAGTTTCTGTTGTACCTCTTTTGATTCTTCCTTTAACCAAACCAATAATACTGTTGGACCGTGCCTTAACAACGATGAATCTATTATACCGTTTGGAGGTCAGATGTAGCATGGTTGCCAGTCTTTTAATTGGTGTACTGAATTGAAGATTTTAAAAAAAAATTATCAGCAGTATTTGATTGGGAAATTCCCAAAAAAGCCTCTAATTAACACTACGTCTCGAATCAAAGCAGTTTGTAGACTAGGAACATCTTCAATTCATTTCAATTTCAGGAGACTAATTATTTGAGCTTTTATAAAATAAAAAATGAGAGAACCAATTATCTAATTAGCATGAATGAAATTTCAGGGAATGTTTCAAAAAGAGGGAAGCAACTAGCAACAAAAATAAGAATTAAGATGATAACAATATGCATATTAAAGAAAATGTAGCAAACCATCCAGTAACTTCTTAAGAAAAATAAGATCAACGAAACGAAGGAGATATTTGATTCATAAGACAAGGAAAGATGTCAACATCAGTTACTAAAGAGAATCCAATTAATATATTGAGCAAAACAAGATTTAAAAATAATTTAAAAAAAATGAGTTCAATCACAAATACAAATAATATGAGTAAATAAATGATAATTAATTAATTGTATTTAATTATATGCATGTACGTACCTTGTTCAAAGGCGCTAGCTAGTCCCACTGAAAAGGAGATTGTTAAATTGAACAGGGTGAGAACGACAAGGTTCCATGGATGATGCTTTCGGAAAATAATGAGCGGGCACAACACTACATATGCAACAGCATCATTAATACATAACACTACTTTACTGTTTCATTCATAACCAAAACCCAGCAAGTGAAAAGTGAACGTCTGTCTACTTATGAAGGGAAGGATGAGGATAACGATAGATACGGCAAAAAAAATTAATTGGAATTTTTTAATAGTCTGCAACGTCCTTTAAAGTGGTGAATAAATATTTTTTATATTTTCATCAATCACCTTCCTCTTGGCTTCCTCCCGAGGTTGACAGCAGCTCCTTCACCCTTATTTTTCTGACAAAAATTAGAAAATCTTGGTCTGCTGAATGCAAAGTTCTTTTTCTATAACTGCTAAAAAGGAAAATAAAAAATAAATAAAAGAGGTGAGTGCAACTGTGCAAGGAACTGGCGGAGTGAAGCCGCGTCAAAATGAAGGCCAAAAGAAATAATAAATCAAAGTATACGAGTTAAAAGTCGCCTAAAGTTGGGTATTTATAGAATGTTAAATTAGAAACTTTATCTCATCAACAGGCGGAAATTGCCAATTCAGCCAGTCAAAGTCAAAAG
Organism: Boswellia sacra; assembly: GCA_013180625.2. NCBI lineage: Eukaryota > Viridiplantae > Streptophyta > Magnoliopsida > Sapindales > Burseraceae > Boswellia > Boswellia sacra. The sequence continues at coordinate 12,599 of SNVD02011200.1, forward strand.
TCAACTTGGTTCAGGTCAATAAAGTGCTGACATGTCATTCTCCTGTGATGGAAATCCAAATTCACTGTAATTTTCAGGTATGGATATCACCAGTTACGTGATTTATCGAAATATCAAAGGCCCGTATGTTTTGATTTATTCAAGTAGAATTTATTGAAATAGCTCTTGTTAAAGTATAATTTATAAAAATAAAATTTTTATAAATAAGTTAATAGTTATTTGGTTAGGGCTTTTATAAATAAATTGATAGTTATCTGATAAATAAATATATCAGTACTTATTGATATTAAATTTAAAAATTATATTTTTAGAAATGAAAGATAAGATAAATTTTTTAAAATATAGCAAAGGCATATTTGATATTTTATAACTTTAAAAAGCCTCAAAAATAGTTTTTCAAAAGCTTTAATTTTTAGCTTCTTTTAAGACATAAAACACCTTCTTTAATCATATAAACTCTTCTTAGATGGCAGCCAAACAATACAAAAGAATTTCAAATAAGTTCTTGACATTAGAAATACTGTTTTAATGAGTAGATAGGTCAAAACAAACACATTGTAAATTAAATCATGTCAAAAGGCCAAAAAAACTCGGGAATATTAATATATTTTTTATTTTCAGAAATAGATTTAAATAGTAAAAACGTGCCTATAAATATGCACATGGATATGGTATAAAATAAAATAAATTTGAGAAGAAATGTCTTCTTAAAATGTCGGTTTTAACAAAGAATTGTTCTAATCGACCTCCACTTTTTACCTCTTCAACCCCCACTTTTAAATATACCTTATTAAAAATTTTAAACCCCTAATTTTTCTCATTAAACCCCAATTGATTTATAAACTACCCTTTAAATGTATAATTGTGTTTTTTATTGTTCTCAAGTTAATTTATTCGATTTATTTGGGATATGCAACTTGACTTGCCTGCACAATTTATTGTGTCTTTACATATTAATATCAGCTTGAATATGCTCTTGTCATAGTGTTATTTCATTTTAGTTGTGATTCAATTTAAATTAAATAAATAGTTAACTTAAAACTATATTCATAGCCGATGATTTTCCTTTTACGAATCATTTTAACTTTGGACCAAATTAAGTCTTTACTTATTCGATCCCTTTTACCAAGTCATCTGCAGCTTCGTGCCAGCTAGGCAAACCACTGAGGCCAGAACATTGTTATTTTTGTTCACGGCTTCTCTAGCATATATATTTGTGGCATCCCCTTCGGTAGTTAAATGCTCTCAGCCCACCTCTTCTTCCCTTTGTTTATGCTTTTGTTCCATTCGAATGCTATACTCTCTCTCTCTCTCTCTCTCTCTCTCTCTCTCTCTCTCTCTCTCTCTCTCTCTCTCTCGTCTCCATAATTTGCATATTTTCCATTTTATCTATTTGCTATTGCCATCTAGCAAAGATATAGTTGATAGATAAACCTTGAATGCAAATATAGGCTTTAATTTGTTGCGTCTTTACAGTTGTTTATGAGAGATAAAACTAAAATATTATACTTATTATTAATTTTATATTAGGATAAAATTGTCAAAATAAATAAAAGTAAAAATAGGGGTTGAAGAGTTAATAAATGGGGATCCAATAGATCAAGTCTTTCAACAATCAGCACAACTCATGGACAAGGCCTAACACTAGAAAATGATCTGAATAATATACCCAAATTTTAAACTAAATTCGGCTGAATTATTAGCCCAGAAAAACATAACTTGGGCCTGGCAAAAGCCCATTCAAATGCCTTGGAATCACTTATCTTAATTTACAAGTAAAAGAAAGAAAAACATCCCAACAAAACCCGACCCTACCAAAATCAAATGTAAACACCCTACTCGAGAAGTCAAACTTTTGTCCACCTGATGCAGCTACAGCCTTCGAGGCCACACAGCAACTTATCCAACACCGCGTGCAAGTAGATTCAGATTATATAGGGATAAGGTCAGTTCTAGAAGGGGAGAGGAGAAGAGTAGAGTAGTCATGTTGTTAAATGCTTCAACAAGAGTTTTTGAGATTGGAATCTACTCAACTACTCTTCAAAGAGTTGAACCTGAAGCAACATGCTCAGCAAACTGTTCATCTGGACAAGTTCTACCACCCAAGCCACTGTTGATTGCTGCTCCCACTGATGCAGGAGAATTCCCACTTCTTCTTTTCCTTCATGGCTATCTTCTCTACAACTCTTTCTACTCTCAGCTTATCCAGCATGTTGCTTCTCATGGGTTCATTGTCATTGCTCCTCAGGTAAGCCTTTTTAATGCATGCCATGACACGTCAATTTGTGTTGTGTAATCTTTGCCATCTTCTTCTCTTATTGCTACGTCTACCTGTATATATGCTGAATGGACTTTGTTTTAGTATACATCAACTTCTATTGAAGAAATAAATGAAGGCAATACTATGATGATTGATGACTCAAACTATTATTAGGATCTCGTTCTAACTCTATTGTTAGATCTTTAGGTTGTGTTCGTTTATAAATACGATATTTTTATTTTTAATTCGTATTTTTATTTTTAATTAAATTTAAGAATATGCGATTGATTTTGAATTAATTTAAATTTAAAAAAGGATACGTGGATGTGGATAAGATTGAAAGTAAATTATATTGAAAAATATGTAATATAGAAAATAGGATTTGAATTTGTGAACAGGATTTTCTATCTCTTAGAAGTTCTTGGGACGAATTATTGACAACTCAGAGCAATTTGACTGAAAGATCATCTGGTCAAATCCTAAATTTTAGTATTTTATTAACTTAACCGGATCATAGAATTAACTTTAATCCTTTATTTGGTTGTGGTTGTTTTCATTATTTTTAAAGGTTTTGCGTGTCCCGTTAAAACTTAACACCATGGGTTTATGATGGGTTATGTCACATTGAGGGTTAAAATTAAATATGGTTAGCAGAATATCTTTTACTCTATACTCACAGTCTAAATTACCCTTTAAATTATAAACATTAAAATTGTGTTCTTTGATTGAATCACCAAAAGCACATAGGGAGCTTAGAGACTTTGTTGGCAGCCCGGATGAACTAGTTGGAAGACTCCATTTTCTTTATCAAAATTAAATATTTTTTTTTTTAATCAAAAGTCCACTCTGCCTATGATTCTCCGTGGCATGTTAAGTAATAATATTGACAATCTAAGTAAAATTATTCAGCTGTTCACATTCAAATGTCAAAAAAGATATGGTCTAGAAACTCAAAAATCATTTTGCTGCTCCTTGGTTTGTTGCTGGCGTGGCCAGTAGTCTCTGATAAATGATAATAAAACTTTCACGTATGTGTGCCGAAATAATTTCCTTAAATTACTGCATATATTTGCACCACTGAACGGGCCCCCTCGTGGGTCAGACATTGATGTCCACATTGAATTGTCCAAGTTGCCAAGAACCATCACAGCCGTGGCACAACAACGGAAGTGTTAAGCTCTGTCCATTACAAAGGAAATTGAGCTCCAAAGCCAGATTTTAGGAATAAAAATCAATCTGCTATTCTCTTAGCTTGGTCTAGCCTTGTATAACACACCCAACAGACAAAAATTAAGAAATGTGCCGAAAAAGCAGAGGTTGAAAAGTAACACTCCTTATTGTTTGGCTCACTTTGCATTTTCTTCTTTGCATCTGAACAGTTGTATGAGGTGGCTGGAGCAGACTCAACTGGAGAGATTCAATCTACTGCTGCAATAACAAATTGGTTATCTGAAGGACTCCATCACTTGCTTCCACCTAATGTTCAACCCAATCTACGCAAACTAGCCCTTGCTGGTCATAGTCGCGGAGGCAAAACAGCCTTTGCACTAGCTCTTATGAAAGCAGCAACCACTTTAAAATTTTCAGCATTGATTGGTGTAGACCCAGTTGATGGAATGGACAAAGGGAAGCAAACACCTCCACCAGTACTGACTTATGTTCCTCATTCTTTTGATCTTGATATGGCGGTGATGGTGATTGGTTCAGGCTTAGGTGAAGTGAAAAGAAATCCTCTGTTCCCTCCTTGTGCCCCTAGGGGAGTTAACCACGAAGACTTCTTCAATGAATGTCGAAAGCCGGCTTGCCATTTTGTAGTTAAGGACTATGGTCATCTTGATATGTTGGATGATGATACCAAGGGGATCAGAGGGAAAGCTACATATTGTCTGTGCAAGAATGGTAACTCCAGGGAGCCCATGAGGAGGTTTGTGGGAGGAATTGTTGTGGCCTTTATGAAAGCTTATCTGAATGGTGATATGAGTGACTTAGTTTCTGTAATAAATGGGCATGCAACTCTACCAGTGGAGTTCAAAACCGTCGAATTGCTGGAGTGAAATTTAGATAGTTTGATGATAGAATAGAATGAAATGATTAAGCAGATACTAAAGATAAGAGAAATTGGTGTTGCAGCACCTACACAACTTCACTTTTTACTCTTGTGATGGTCTCATTATAGCATTTGTGAAAATTTGTCTTTTATCTTAGGAATTTTACGATGAATACAAACTGTATTCATTTTCAGATTATTTTTCCGAACATTGATTTCTTTGGCATTTGCAAAAATGTTGCAAGAACCCATCCGCTTCTACTGCCCCTCCTTGAATTTAAATACCCTGGTTGAAGTTTTGCACTGAAAAGCAACTTATGGTGAGCAGCCTCCCTTGCTAGTTGCAGCCCTAGCTGGGAGAAGACGCATTTACAAGAGACGCTATAATTTATGCATGTTTGATTCTTGGGAGGACATTTCAGCCGGTGCCCTTTATCTTATATTAGCTTACTATTACATTGTCAATTATTTGATTCTCTTTATAGGATGACTTGGTGTGACTAAGGATCATCCTCAAGCCACCTTGTTCGGTGGGAAATCAAAAGAGCAGTTGAGAATTCTTGGATCAAAGTTCTAACTGCTAGCTATTATTGGTATGAAGGAACTTCAGATGATTTGACCTTACAACCTTCCATGGCGGGTCTTAAGGTCATAAAATAAGAAGATACTCATTTTTTTTCCTAGAGACAAGATAATCATGAATCCATCAGAGAAATTCATAAACTTGGAATATAATGCTTTTCCATTGACCTGGCCTTAATCCTGTAAATGTAAAACCATACAAACCACAAAGACAATAATCCCTTTACCTACCTACCCTATAAATTAACACGAAAGTGTCTTTCTGAAAAAATATCTGATACTTGACTAAATCTTTTCTTCTTTCCAACCACTCTCAACTTAGAAAGACAAGATTAGCACTAATTAACAACCTTTCAAATGCCCTAAAACAAAGTAAAGAGGCCGTGTTAAGTACCAAATCTACACGTTATACTGTAATAATCAAGCTACCTAATCGATCAAGTTTATTGATATTTAAATATCCTTTTTGAACCATTAAAGTACCCCTAAATACTTAATTACTCTGTTATTTTAAAAGTAATCTTTGTTCTTTTTTCCATGGCTTTACAACATTTGAGAAGGTTGTTGACATTGTCTCATCTAATAAGTGACTCGTTCTATTGAGTTTGGTATTTTGACTTCAGGGACACTTCATTCTAGAACTATAGCTAGTTGATTTTCTAATTCTTTTGTTTTAAATAGCTAAAAATTGCATATTGGCCTCATTATCATATAATAAATTTGTTTAATGAGGAGACTTGGACAGACATGTAAAACAAACAAATCCTTGTCATGTGCTCAGTATATCTCCAATTCATGCAATGTTATCTAACCCTATAATTGGCGTTGGTTTTCTTACAGTAGTTTTAAGGAATCTTGTTTCATAAATATATTCTAATAACTTCCATGACTGGGTACTGGCATTTTTATGGTATTTTTTAAGGCATCTTGCTTCATTGAAGTTTCCTTATGCCACCTCTGTCAGTTCTGGTGTAATTTTTTCGCCAACCAAACTTGTGCTCCTTGACTTCAAGTTTCTCTCTTTCCAAGCACATTTTTCTATACTTTCTTGCTTCATATAATTTTCAATTTCCTTATCTGTCTCAAGCACGTTTGCTATCATGCTGGAGCCATAACTTTATAATATTTGGCTTCAATTGCGCGCGCTCTCTCTCTCTCTCTCTCTCTCTCTCAAGTTGTGGCCTGCAAGTGGAATTAAACAAAAACCAGGCTTTCACATCACCAGCAAAATAAGAAAATCGAAGCAAAACAAATACAATTTCAGCATGTCTGAATGGACCATGATGTATAACTTGGTCTTGCCAACTATTAAGTTCACCTGCTCTACCGTGTGACCATTAACATTCTTCAGTATTCCTGACCTCATTGCAGCGTTTTCGTTCCCGGTCTATGCCAGGGCTGTCACACACTTCCTAGTTGTACCTACCATTGAGATCAAACAGCATTGCTGGTGATTCTGTAATGCAACATGAGATGTAAAGATTGAAGAGCTTGTTTAGCTCTTCATAATTTTCTCTTGCTTTTCTTCTGCTAACACAGCAAGAATATTGATAGGGCTCCAATACAAGTTTAAATTAAGCTCCCGACTCTTCAAGCACAACCGCAACAAAAATATATTGCTAGTTGATGTATTTAACAAACGTTTACTTTGTGAATGTAGGCAAAATGTTATGTCCATTACTAATTGTTAATATACTATTGAATGTTGACGGTATCTTAATTAATTTCATTGTCTTCAGGGATTTCCAACCACCGAGATTTTATTGACATTTATAAATCTTATAAGCTAATCCTTGCGGGTAACCAACCATGAAGTAAGTCACAGATTCCCTTTTTCTGAATGATTCCCATCTAAGGCTTGAAGGGAATTGCTAAGAAACTGATTAAACTGGATTACTGAGAAATTTTCAATGGCAAGAAATATGACATACAATTTCACTATCAAACTGATAAACATCTCAGAAATGGCAAACAAAGATTTATTTCTGAAACAAGTTTTCCCATTTTCTATGTGCAACCTTTCACATCTGGAACTTGGTCCCGTAGAAATTCCAGAACTGCAAGAAATCAAGTATACAATGTCAATATCCTTTTGTTTCTAGAGTTATTGATACCCAGCAAGCCAATGTTTTGGTTAAATTACCCCATTGTGATGAAGCCTTAGATCATTTGTGAAATTTAACAGTTAAATTAGAGCCAAAAAAATTATACACAAAATTAACCCGCGTTTTTATTGAGATGGGACACCAGTTTCCTTCTAACGTCCAACTATCTCCAAAAATCATGTAACTTACAGTGGATTCTGACTGAACATCTTATTACCCATCTGGACCAGTAAAATTTCATGTTTAGACTCAACAAACGAAAAACCGAGTAAAATATTTATCCCCGAGAGAAAGAGCTGTACTGTTAAATTTTAAATCAAGGAAGTCAATTTAAAGGTTAAAAACCCCCCTGTATGCCACTCATTATAACAAACACAAATAAATGATTATTTGTTAGTCAAGATTTTAATCCTTTAAATATACACAATACTTTATGCTTTAAATCGACTGATTGCACCATCCAACCTGCTTCGAGAGTTGTCAATCCCATATATATACATATATCTCCATCCCCCGTCTCCTTAATCAAACAATTAAGGCGAAATCTAAGATCAAGTGATGGCATAGGCATACCACTAATCCATTTTCAGAATGAAGAACAATTATCATACTCTTGCCCTTCAGGGCATCCTCACTGTCATTTTTCTCCTCTTCGTACCCTCTCACCAAGATTTAGACGTTTCTCTTCCACCAATATCACTCCCACTGCCACCCATAACAAATCCGAGACTCGAGAAGGCTTATATAGCCCTTCAAGCTTGGAAACATGCAATCACGGCTGACCCCAAGAACTTCACCAAGGATTGGTATGGCCCTCATGTGTGCAACTACACCGGAGTATTCTGTGCACCAGCCCCAGATGATAATCACACCTTGACAGTCGCCGGGATTGACCTGAACCACGCTAGGATATCAGGTTATTTGCCTGATGACCTTGGCCTGCTCACAGACCTGGCTCTCTTCCACATAAACTCTAATCGCTTTACGGGTACCGTGCCTGATACCTTCAAGAACATGCACCTTCTCTACGAGCTCGATATCAGTAACAACAGGTTTAGTGGGAAGATTCCTTCTGTTCTTCTCTCTTTACCATCACTTAAGTTCCTTGACATCAGGTTTAACAAATTCAAAGGTGACGTTCCCTCAGCCCTTTTCGATTTAAAACTCGATGCATTGTTTATCAACGACAACAAGTTTCGATCTTCATTACCACGAAACATCGGTAACTCTCCAGTTTCAGTTCTTGTCTTGGCAAACAACAACTTTGGCGGCTGCATACCATCGAGTTTGGGGAAAATGTCAGGGACTCTACGTGAGGTCATTCTCACGAATATGAGTTTGAAAGGTTGTCTGCGACCGGAGATAGGGATGTTGAAGGAAGTGACAGTTTTTGACATAAGCTTTAATGAGATATCCGGTGAGTTACCAGAATCTATGGGAAAAATGAAGAAATTGGAGCAGCTAAACGTGGCGCATAACAAGCTATCTGGGTACATTCCGGAGAGTATATGCTCATTGCCCAGGTTGGAAAATTTTACATACTCTTATAATTACTTCTATGGTGCGCCACCAAAGTGTCTCAAGCTGAAGGACAAAGATGACAGGAAGAATTGCATTCCTGAAAGGCCATTTCAGCGACCAATTGAGGAATGCAAGACATTCTATTACTCTCCTATTGATTGTGGTACTGCCCTCGGTTGCTCAGCAAGTCCTCCACCACCACCGCCTCGACCTCCACCACCCCCACCAGTCCATTTTAAACAACCGTGATTATCAGAGCCAGGCAGGAGGGAACAATAATTCTTGTTTTGCCATATTGAATGATCCGTCCAAACGTCAAATTACTAGTTTGAAAAAAAATGTAGGGGAGCTAGGGGCATGCAATAGTGTTAATTAATGGTTTTATTTTTCTTTGTTTTTGAATATTGAGTTGAGTATCGACTTGACTATCCAACCTGTGCTTATAAGGATAGAGAATAACGCTGCTTGTAGCAGTGAGGTTTCTTGGAATTGTTCCCATGATCATCCATCGTTTAACTTTGAGTGGTTTCCTATTATGATACGCAAGTGAGTGTGTAAAGTTAATCCGTGGGGCCATTATTTTTATAAAAATGCGAAGGCTTGTGATTGTTAGAAAGGTATGGGTTACATATCTCTTTTCTTTACCTAATTCTATATTTGAAAATTAAAAGTAAGTTTATTTTTAAACTAAAGAAGCTAAACATAAACATAGTGGTTAATAAAATGTTACCTTCCTCAAAATTATTTACTATCAAAATAATAGCTCTTAAAATAGTAAGATTATATTTATTATCATTAATGTACTTGTAAAATAAGATATTTCGAATTTAAATATCCACCACTAAAATCATACCAATCCAATGCTTTACATATATTAACTTCAAATTTTGGTTTTAACTTTCTTCACATTGAGTCTAACCATTAGTTAGACATAATTGACTGAGAACTTGGTTGTGCATTAACATAAATCTCGGCTCTAATTTATTTATGTTTTAGATTATATTATGTGAATTTGACACTTTTTAATTAGATGCTGTGGTTACTATTATACGTTGAAAGTGGCGAATGGGTCCCGTGATTTAGTTTCAATATCACTTGTCACTTGACAAAGGCATTTACCCTGGATTTTATCGTAGAAGCGGAATGTAAAATACAATCCATCCAATATTTGGCACATAATTTTTATTAGCAAGTACAAGGCTAGGCACAATTAAACATGTCTAACATGGCAAATAGAATAAATGAATAATATTAGACTTACAATATTCATGTAACCTAAATCTTACAGTATGACTTGACAATTTATATGACGAAAATTCATTAAAGAAGAAAAAATAAAAATAAATGAGAAAATTTACATTTTTAATAGGATTATGTCACTTAAAATATAATATCACGTTATAAATTTTATGTTATATAAATATTGTAAATCTAATATTATTAAAAATTAATATACGTTATACTTAAAATATGATACACTTTTACTTGTTGCCCTTCCACATCAAGTACCTTTCACAATTAGAGCTTGGTCTGGGCCCTTGCTAGACATCCCCTAATTTGCAAGAAATCAAGTACCCTCACTGTGTCTATGTCATTATCTTCTGTTTTTGGCTTTTGGCGTCGCCTACCACCCAATATTTTGTTAACTTAGTCCACTCTCGTGCGCCCATATGCACACCTCAACTACTAGTTTAATAATTAAGTTACAGCCTAAGATCTGCACAGAACCCTCGTTTTTTGTTGAGAAAATATTTACCTGTTTCCGTCCAACTATCAACCAAAAACTTGGACACCCTTATGGTGTTGATTGAAACTTAATTCTTATTAACTATACCAATCTCTACCATACTATGCCACAGCCAGTTCATTTTCATGTACACAAAGAAACGAAATACCAGATTGGAAGACACAACAAGAAGCAAAGACGAAGGAAAGTTATTAAGTTAAAGTTCTTGTTGCGCTCTTGATGAAGCATTAGTCAAATTGAAAGTTAAAACCCATCTGTATTCAACTAATATTACCTTAATTCCTTAAAATATATAACAAGTAGCTGATGCTGGTGTTATACAGTCAACGTTTTAAATCCCATTTAAGAATAAGACAATATTCTACGTTTTGTGTCATTGATTGCAACATCTAACTTCTTTCACACTTGTCTTAGCCCACATATAAGTCTTGGATAATTTCCAATTTCTATCTCATTAATCTACGACTTAGAATAGAATTTCAGTTATGAACATCATTCATGTCATTCTCTCTATCACTATCCTGCTGCTTTCTAAACCTTCTCATCAAGATTCAGATTATCCGCCAATATTCACACTAAATCCTAGACTCTTGAGGGCTTACGGAGCCCTCCAAGCTTGGAAACTTGCCATCACTTCTGATCCACAAGACTTCACCTCAAACTGGTGTGGCCCTGATGTGTGCAACTATACTGGGGTAATTTGTGCACCAGCCCCAGATGACCCTTTCATCTTGACAGTCGCCGGAATAGACCTGAACCATGCCAACATAGCCGGAATTTTGCCAGAAGAGCTAGGCCTCCTCACAGACCTTGCTTTCTTCCATATAAATTCCAATCGCTTTTGTGGTACAATTCCTGATAGCTTCCAATATATGCACCTTCTTTATGAGCTTGATCTCAGTAACAACCAATTTAGCTGTGAGTTTCCTCCTGTTCTGCTCTCTTTACCATCACTCAGGTTTCTAGACATCAGATTCAATCAATTCAAAGGTGATATTCCCTCAGCGCTCTTTGATCTGAAACTTGATGCGCTGTTTATCAACGACAACAAGTTCAAATCATCTTTGCCAACAAACTTTGGTAACTCTCCTGTTTCAGTGCTTGTCTTAGCAAATAATCACTTCAACGGTTGCATACCCTCGAGTTTGACGAAAATGGCAGGGAACCTTAATGAGCTCATTCTCATTAATTCGGGGTTGACTGGTTGTTTTCAACCAGAGATAGGGTCGTTGAAGGAATTGACAGTCCTTGATGTTAGCTTCAATACTTTAGTCGGCCCACTGCCAGATTCCATTGGAGGAATGAAGAAATTGGAGCAGCTAAATGTAGCATACAACAAGTTATATGGTGACATTCCAGAGAGTATATGCTCATTGCCTAAGTTGCAAAATTTCACATTCTCGAACAATTACTTTTGTATTGAACCACCAATTTGTCTCAAGTTGCAGGCTAAAGATGACAGGAAAAATTGCATTCCTGGAAGGCCACTTCAACGATCACCTGAGGAATGCAAATCATTCAATGCACATCCTGTTGATTGTGGCTCCTTTGCCTGCTCACCAAGATCAAGATCTCCGCCTCCATCACTGCCGCCGCCACCCCCACCAGCAGCACCACCACCAGAGTGTTCACTACGAACCGCAGCAGGGCCCCATTACCCATAAACCACGCCGAGATAGGAGAGGGGAAAATTATAGTTCTTCCTTGTGATAATATACTTGCATTTTTTACATTTACTATAGTCCGAAAAATAGAGAGGAGAAATTCTTTTCTTCCATTTTATTTCCAATCTTGCATCACCAATTACCTGTACCATACGAATGTAAACTTATGGATTGGAAGATAATCTATAAAATATGTATTTGCTCTGTCCTGCATATGATGATTACTTCTTGATTAATTTGTTTGCAATTTTGTTGATATCAGTTGTACCTACCCCTATATATATATATATATATATATATATATATATTGTTCCCTCATGGATTAACAGTGATCACATGATCTAATTTTGCAAATCAGATGTGAAATCGGAAATGAATGGAAAATAATTAACCAAGTTGGTGAAGATTTTCACTTATGAACTCTGATGTTGAAAATTGATCTTCTAGGGGGATTATTAATTAATGTTATTCGTTATTGCTACAAAATGTTTTGCTCTGTTTGTCTCTCATAAACAATAGATAGCAACAAGTTAATGGTCTTAATAATTCTAGTCCTAGATAGTTGCTGATTCTTTTCAGTAGATGTAGAGCAGTGACTCTGTTTCGTGTCCATTGGCCGATCACAGTTGCATAAAATGTTATCAAGAGCAGCTAAGACGATCGGTTAACATATTAGATGAATAATCAGTTTATACTAATTATAACCCCATACCAATTAATTTAATTGATCGTAATTCATGAATAACATGGATTTCCAATATGGGCGAAAAGAACATAATTGTTTCTTTTTTATTTTTCATGATAAACATAAGATTTTCACCATCTATATAGCTATCAATCCATATGAATTTGATTTTAGTTTTCGTTAATAGATACAATTATATATTAGGATTAATAAAATATCAATAATTAATAAGAATAATGCCGGTTTTACAAATTTCCTATATAAAATAGTACAAAAGATCGATGTGTCATAAAATAATATGAATAGCAAATATATAAAATCAATTCATTTAATAATTGTGAATATATTACCATTTTATAATCACAAACAAACTTGATTAAACATTTAAATAAAAAAGAAAAAGTAAAACAAAAAATTCTAAGAACATCTCTGTTCGTTTATGAATCCAAATCCTGTTTACTGTGCTGCACATTTTTCAATTTAATTTACATTCAATTTCAACCACATATCCTTTTCAAAATTCAAAATCAACCACATATTTCTAAATTCAATTGAAAACAAAAATACCGAATTCATAAACGAACACATATTATTACTCTTATTAGTTAATTTAGACCTAAAATATGAACTTCAACTTATCAACGTTTGTCGTTTGTGATTTAATATATTTTATATTTAATATCAATCACGTATTTTTTTTAAAATTTAAAATAATTTAAAATTAACTATATATTTTATAATTCTATTAAAAATAAAAACACAAAATTACAAAATCACAAAATCACAAAAAAAACACACTATAATTTCGTTAGAACATCGGTGTTTCCCCTTTATGACGAGAGGCCCTGTTAATTTCACCACAAAGAGTCCGCATCATTAAGGCGGGTTTAGCAAACGGAGCGTATATATTAAGGCGAACCACGGACCAAAACGACGTAGCTTCACTAAAACATTAGGGTTTTCCACTCGGCCATTCTTTAAGACAAAAAAGCCCTTCAAATTCATTAAAAAGACTCAACAACCCGAAGGTACAACCCTCAAAAGCACAAAGCCCTTCTATAAAGAGCTATATAAATCCCTAAACACAAAATAGGGTTTTGAGCGTCAAGCAGACTCACCTCGGAGCGTCTCCCAGCAGCTGCTGCTTAACCCTAAACTATCTCCACAGCGCAGGAACCATGGCCGTCGGGTGAGCAACTGAGTCCCTCCCTCCGGCCTCGTCCTCTCTATGCAATACTAATCGTATTGGCCGCATTGACTGATTTGTTGATTTTGGTTTTTGTTTTGTGCAGAAAGAACAAGAGGATTTCCAAGGGAAAGAAAGGAGGCAAGAAGAAGGCGTAAGTGTCGTTTACTTTGCATTAATTAAATCATTTCTGTATTTTACAGACCCAGATTTGTTTCTGATGAAAGTTGTTTCTGTGTGTTTGTTGTGTGTATAGTGCTGATCCTTTTGCTAAGAAGGACTGGTACGACATCAAGGCTCCTTCCGTTTTCAACAACCGAAATGTCGGCAAGACACTCGTTACCCGTACTCAGGGTACCAAGGTATGTCTTTCGTTTACCTGTATTTGAGTATTCTCACTTGTTTTTGACGTACTAAAACCATGTGAAAGCTTTTCCGCAATTAGGGTTTTGTGACAAACTCATGTGTCTGTTGCGGTATACTTGTGTATCATAGGTACCCATTTCGATTTCTTTGTGCAAAAGAATTTAAGTGGAAGGGATCGCATTTTGGTTTTCTATGTGGCTGGTGATGTATTATTATATTTGAGATGATCATCTGAAAGCATAACATGTGCGCATCTAATTTGTTACTTTAGTCTACATAACTTAATGGGAGCAAGTTTGCTTAGAACTGTCTATGTTTATCTGGCTTTAGATAAACTTTTTATACTTAAGTCATTCTGTTAAGGGCATCAATTCTGTCAAATTTGTAGTGGATATTTATCCACTGTTGATTTTTTTTAATTCCCTGCCATTCTTTAAATGCCTCTAGATGTGAATGTGCTTTTGAATGCCGAGCTTCCTGCATTTGTACTCAAATATAACATTTGTGGTTTTTGACAGATTGCCTCTGAAGGACTCAAGCACAGAGTGTTTGAGATATCACTTGGTGACCTTCAGGGTGATGAGGAGCACGCTTACAGAAAGATCAGATTGAGAGCTGAAGATGTTCAAGGAAAGAATGTCTTGACAAATTTCTGGGTATGAGTGATGGATGATATTAAATGTTCCATTTGCTCTCACCTGTCTGGTGAGGTTTTGCTTACATTTGTGATTGTTTCTTTTGAATGATTCAGGGTATGGATTTCACCACAGACAAGTTGAGGTCTTTGGTGAGGAAGTGGCAGACTTTGATTGAAGCTTACGTAGATGTGAAGACAACTGATAACTACACTTTGAGAATGTTCTGCATCGGATTCACCAAGAGACGTCCCAACCAGGTCAAGAGGACTTGTTATGCACAGTCCAGCCAGATAAGACAGGTGATTGCTATGAACAATATAGTATTACATTTAGTGATATTGAATTTTCGTTCAAGATGTGGTAGTTTTTTAATTTACATTGTATTTTTGACTTCTTTTGGAGTTATAGGATATAGTGTTTAGTATATTTACTAAGTATTGCAAGAGAGTTGCAAAGTTAAGATGATCTTATGTTTGCAATATTTTAATGATTCCTTTTTTTTTTAATTGTAAGATTCGCCGCAAGATGAGGGAGATCATGGTTGCCCAGGCAACGTCTTGTGATTTGAAGGATCTTGTGCAAAAATTCATTCCTGAAATGATTGGAAGAGAAATTGAGAAGGCAACTTCAAGCATCTACCCCTTACAAAATGTGTACATCCGCAAAGTGAAGATCCTGAAAGCTCCCAAGTTTGATCTTGGAAAGTTGATGGAGGTATGTGTCTACCATTGAGCTGCTTTACTTAGACTTCTTGGATCCTGCATTTGCTTTTTTTGTTTAAATCCATCAAATTATTGGAACTCACCTGGTGTAGAAGATTGCATTTGATGCAATTCATATTTAGCCAATTTTACTAGTGTTTTTTGTCTTAAAACAAATGATTTGATTATTAGTCATTAGTTGGGCGTTTTAAGTCCTTTAAATCCATGTCATCTGTTTTCACCTTGTCACGATATATTTCAGTTTCAGTAATCAGTATATAAACTTGATTTGGTGTTCAATGTAGGTTCATGGTGATTATTCAGAGGATGTTGGTGTGAAGATGGAAAGGCCTGCTGATGAGACAATCGTTGAAGGTGCTACTGAAGTAATTGGAGCTTGAATGAAGAACTCTTATTAGTTGTCTTTGACTATTTTTCCTATTTTATGAATTTTTGAGCAATTTTTGTTTGTGTGAAACTCGACTATGTTTATGCACATTTTGGTTTTAGCTGAGATGGTTACAATGGTTTTATGTATTAGACATGCTTTCGTGCTTTAATTTGGTAGACTGTTTCTTATTGCAGTTTTGGATCTTATCCAAAGTACAAGAAGTTTTAGTATACAGCATTTGGTAGTACGATACCCTGTTTTAAGAGTTGAAAATATGTGTTGGGTTACATCTGTAAACGCAATCACTTAAAGTAATTCTAGTTCTATTCAATAACGCCGGAGTTGTCCCTGCAAAATCAGTTTTCTAGTTTTACTTGATTACACTGCAGTGGTCCCTGCAAAATCAGTTGACTAACTAATCGCTGACCGCCCCTCTAAGATCTGTTCTTATTCAGTGAAGCGTTCATTAATCATTATCGTCGATGTTCGTTAATAGTTCTTGACAAAAAACTGTTTTTCTCATTCAATTGGAAAACTTGCTAGTTTGCTTGCGTTTCCTTTTACCATAGTCGAACAATTTTTGTTTTGATCAAAGAGTTTCATTTTCCCGGTGGCAAATCAAGTTTCTTTCTCACCAGCATTTTCCACAGAATGGTAAGGAAACTAAATGACAAACTCATAATACTCTTTCTGAAAATGTTAGATGATTTCGTATAAAAGAAGGAATACAGATACTTTTTGTTGCTCGTGAAGCCAAGGCGGTGACGTCGTAGTTTTGCTCAATGATGATAGCGAAAGGTAAAAAGTCCGACAAAATTTACCCGTAATTGCCAGCTTTTAAACTTCTATAACTAAAGAAAGCATCTTTTTTTTTTTTTGTTTTTTTTCCATCATTCGACATGGTTAAGCAGAGCTTTAGTTTTAAGTTTAATTGGAAGCCCATCTTCCCACTTGGTGTAACAGAAATCCCCACTGTTGAACCAAGTCCAGACCGTGTCAATGTAATACGAACTAGACGCGTGTACGAAATTATACTGCATTGACATAGTTTCTGTGAAATTACAACATCGAAAAGCTCAAGCAGCTTATTGTAATTAGATCAGGTCTACGTCTTACATTTCCTCGAGTTAAACTGACTAGTTTCCTCTAACAAATCCAAGAAGCAATCTCAGTCTTCATTAGTTGATGGTCTCATACATCCGCATAAACAGGGCTTTTTCCGCTGTCTACTCCCTTTCCCGCCACTGTAAATGAAGTCCCTCAGGAGTGCACCAGTTTTGGTCTCTGAAAACCTGTATTTCCCTTTGGCTTTATTTTCATCCTCCAGTTTTAGCAAAATGTATTGGATGGATTGCACTTCAAGCTGCAGTCTTCCAATCTTTTCAGACCCTTTTCGTGCCTGGTCCGTCTCTTTGTTTCTGTTAATATTTCCATCTTCCAACTCTGCTGAGGTCTTCCCGCCCAGCGATGAGGCGCTCTCTTCAATATCTTTCGCCAACTGATCATTGATGTCCATCAGCTGAACAATAGCCTCCTCAACTTCTTTTAACTGTTCTTTCACTCTTTCATATTCAGGATCATTGGCTTTCTTGCTCCTCCTGTTCATTTCCATTTTCTTTTTCAATTCTTGCACTGATGTTTGGAGATTAGACAATTTCTGAGCATCAGAAGCAAGTCTCTCCAAGATTTTTCTCTCATTACCTTCTTTATTTGCTTCGCTATTGCTCTTAGAGACAGCTAGCTTGTCAATACCCAACTCCTTCTCAACTTGCAATTCTGAAGAGGGATTCTCCTGCTCCACATCTTTGGACTGATGAAATCGTCCAGCTGCTCGCTTTTGAGTGTCATTGACTGTTGGATCAAGACTACAGTCTCGGTCAGAACATTCCCATAGCCCAAGCATCTGATCATTCACCCCACCATCCTCTGTCCTGCTTTTTCTTCCATGGAATGAACAATCTGAGACTTGATCAAGCGGAATATCTTTCATCAACGCCCTATTCTGGACCTCAGAAGTCTCAGGTTTACTCTTCTGTAACCTCAAATTCTCAGTGAACTCATCCTCAAGTTCCATCTGTTCCTTCTGGACATATTTCTCTTCCTGTGAGGTACTTCTTAATTTCAAATCTTCAGCCTCTGTTATTTCATCTTCTACTTTGATGCTTGTCTCTACACTTGCCTGTATTTTAGACCTTTCCAGCTCTTCAGCTACTGCCTTTCCAACTGCTTTAATTCGGGTCTGCATGTCCTGCAATTCTGAAACTCCATCTGGTACCATAACGGTTTGAACTTGTTTGACATTTTCAGAGTCTGTTTGATGTTGTTGACCAGCCATTTCTGGATTCTGGTCACACGGTTAAAAAAATTAAATTAAATTAAAAATATATTATTATGCTGTGTAAAGCATGGATAGCTGAACTGAACGATGAAAGACATGGAGATATATTTCCACAGATTGGCTCAGCATGCTTCATTTCTGGTATAGATGTGTTTACACCAACACTAATTGTACAAGTTCGATATATTTCTTCTAAACGAATGTCATCAAGTCATCTGGCCATTTTGGAACTGAGTGGAGAGAGTGAAAAAACATTTAAAATTTCTGATAGTGGTTAATTTGAAAGATTATCAAGTTTCTAAAAGTAAAAGGTTTAATTAGCTACTTAGATCCTTCTTGCTAAGCCAGTAAAAATATTTTGGAGGAACATTAAAAAGAGAAACATAATTCTACCTACTAGCATTTAGATGTTGATATGTTTCAAGGAATGATGTTTTTTCCAGAGTAAAGAATGTTACCATTTGTTTTCCACTGCCTGCCAGAAAATGCTTTTTCTGACGAAGGACTTGGTGTTCAAGAGATGCTACATTATCTCTCAGTGAAGCTATTACAGGAATATATGAAGACAGTTGGGCTTTTAGTTGTCCAATTTCACCTTCCAAGAAGCCAACTCTTTCTTTCATCTGTTCTGTCTCCAAACTTTTGGCTGCAGTTTCATCTTCAAGACTCTCGCAAACATTGGTAAGCTCATTTACTTTATTTTCAAGCAGAACTTCACGGGTGAAAGAGATTTGCAGATCAAAATAAAATGATGCAGCCTCAGCCTCCCACAGTCCAAACTCATTGCTTCGCTCCTGCAGTTCAGAACTCAAGTACACTTCTCTGATCCTTTGTTCTTCAACCTCCTCACGTAACATACCCACTTCAGACTCCAAAGTTTCATTTACTTCATGAAGGCATTCAATTTCTTTTTTCTGTTTTGTGCTCTCTTCGGATAATTCAAGAATACGCGTCTCTATATTTGCTTCAGTTAGTTTTAATTCTTGACATTCCCTCTTCAGATCCTCAATGGTTATGCACAACTCTGCATTCATGTTATGTGTAGCCTTTAGCTTTTGTTCTGCTTCTAAAAGCTCTGTGGCCGTTTGCCTCAGAGAATCTTGTCCAGTAAAGATTTCATTCTTCAATTGATCATTGAGATCCTTGACATCAAGCAGCTCCTTGCGCAATTCATCAACTGTTCCATTCAGATGTAGAACTTCAGCTTCTTTCATTTCCAGCTTCTCCCCGAGTGATTCAACCTTCTCCTTGAGATCATTGTTGATCATATGTAGACAGTTGAGATCTTCAGCGAGTGCTTTAACTTCATCTGCTTTCTCAATCCCAAAGCTCCTAAAAACCACAGAGAGGTTACCGAGATCTAGTGCTTCCTGGAGAATAACACTGTTTTCCTCTTCAAGTACAGACATTTCCTCTTTTAGGACCAAAAATTTCTGATGCAAAAGTCTGTCTTCTTCAATCATTTTGGAATTCTCTTCTTGCAATTCCAGGTAAGCCCCCTGCAAAGTCACCAACTTTACACCCTGCGTTTCCAGTTCAGCCTTTAACTCATCCTGCTTCTGCTCTCCATGGCTCACTTCTAACATTAACTGCCTGTTCATCTCAAGGAGTTCATCCTTATCTCTTTGCAGCATTGCTCGTTGCTCTCTCATGGTCATAAGCTCCTGCTCAAAGATTTCCTTCTCTGACAGAAGTTCAGCTGCCTCTAATCTCAGTTGTCCTAGCAAAGTTAAAAGCACTGAATTCTCAACCAGTAGTTGCTGCTTCTCATCCTCATTTTTTAACAGTGAACCCTTTAGGTCCACAATATTATCTAGAATACGTGGAATAGGAATTTGCCCCTGTTCAACCTTATCTTCATGCCAAGCAACCGGATCAAATTGAAGAGCCTTGAACAATTGATAAATTCCAGTCCGCAGTTTCTCAATTTCATCCAACAAGAATTCTGTTTCGACCTGCTGCTCCAGATTTTCACACTCCAACTCTGATATCAGTTTATCTGATAATTTCGCAGCCTCAACATGTCTCTGACATTCTATCAACAAAGATAAGTTTTTTCCCTCAAGATCTTCTATAAACTTCTGCAAAATGAAGATCTCTACCTGAGCTTTTACAGCTTTATCCAGTTCTTCTTCAAATTCTTTCTTCCTCAGTTTAGTTTCTTCTTGTAGAATATGCAGATGGCTTTCCAGACCTGCCATTCGGGACTCACTGGAGTGTACATAGCAAGCACGCTCTTGTTGCTCTGTAATAAGAGAATCCCGCAATTCTTCTACTTGACAAAGTGTGGAATCTTTCTCCTTCTCAAGATCAGCATATTTTTCTTCTAATTTTGTAAACCTCTTTTCCAGGTTTCCAAGTCTCCTTTCAACATTTTCCAGCTGAGAGACTAGGGTGCCTCTTTCATTTAGAAGACTCGATTTCTCATTTTTGAGCAACTGGCAGAAATCTTCTAAGCTCTTTGACTTTGCCTTCAGACTTTCAAGCTCTACGTTTGCACCTGCAAGGGATTTCTCCAGTAAGATATTCTTTTCCAAGAGTTTGTGCATATTCTCAGTCATAATCTGTAACTGAGAAAGCAGAGCAGCTTTCTCAGCAACAAGAGAGGATTTATCTTCCCGGAGAAACCGACAGGACTCCTGCAATTCATGGACCTTCTCTTTCGAACCATCTAACTTGCCATTCAAATCTGACAGTGAACTCTCCAGAGCAGCATTTTTCTCCAAAACGTTATCCATGTTCTTCAACTTCTCATACAGAGCTTTTTTCTCGTCTGTGTGATTCTTGCAGAATATTTTCAGCTTTGAGTTCTCATCTTGCAACTCCTTCACAGATGATTCAAGACATTCAGGATTCAAACCTACTGACAGGATGCTGTCCACTAGAGCCTGGTATCTCCTATTTAAACCCATGATTTCCTCCTTCAGATGGTAAACCTCTAGCTGGAGGGCATTACTTTTGTCCACTTGTAATATGATCTCCTCTTCAAGTTTCATTTTCAACTCCTTCAAGTGAAGAATTTCATTTTGTAGATTCTTTATTGAAATAGTAGAAGCATTGTTCAATTCAATCAAGCTAATGTTTTCTTTTTTAACCAACTGGACATCTTCCTCCAAATCATGGTTGCATATCTCCAAGTCCTTCAGTGTTTGAAGCTTATTTTGAAGCTCCAATGTCAGAGCTTTCTGCTCCTCTTGAGATTGAGAGTGCAACTTCTGCAAAGTCTGAAGAGTGGTCTCAACTTGTACAAATCGTGAGTGTTCATCCTGCAGTAAAGCCTGAAGTTTCTCCAGCTCTTTTTGCTTCTGAGAAAGCTCTTGATCCTTAATTGCTATCTTTTGAGCCAGACTTTCTGCCTGTACCTGCAGAGACTGATTTGATCTCTCCAGCTGGACACACTGTTGTTCCGCTGACTTTAGTTTTGCAGCACCCATAAGAATTTCAGAGTTTAGTCGTTTAGCATCCTCTTGGGCATTAAAAATGTCACTCTCCATCTTAGCTATTTTCTCCATACACAGCTCATACCGCAAAGCTATGGCTTCTTTTTCTTCACTCAGTCTGGTAAGAGCTTGTTTCAGTGCTTTAACTTCAGTCTCTGCTCGTTCAGTTTGCTCATTAAGAGTTCTGGCGCTCTCCTCAGCCAGTGAGATTTTACTCTCCAGTGCATATATCATCTCAAGACATTGCTTGTACTGAAGAAGACCAGCTTGTTTCTCTGCCTCCAACCTAGAAAGTTCTTGTTTGAGATTCTGAGCTTCTGTTTCTGCTTTAGAAGCTCGCTCATTTAGCCCTTTTGAATCCTCCTGGGCTTGGGAAATCATCTTCTCTAGACTGGATATTTTTTCCAAACAATTATTGTATTGAAGAAGCCCAGCATCCCTCTCAGCTTCTAACTTGAGAAGTGCTTCCTTTAATACTTTAATTTCAATGTCTGCTTTGCTAGCTCGTTCATCAAGGCCCCCAGCGTCCCTTTTTGCATGATTAAGCTCTCTCTCCAGGCTAGAGAACTTCTGCAAACTTTGCTGGTATTGAAGAAGAACAACTTCCTTTTCGGCTTGCATATCTGCAAGAGTTTTCTTCAAAGCTTCAACTTCACTTTCCGATTTACCTGCATGCTCAGATCCGAAAAGAAACTTGGTCTTTATATTTTGGTTCTCATTTGAAAAATGAGAGTCTCTGTCTTGCGGACTGTGCTTGCTATCTTCTGCCTCATGGAAATTCAGCCCTTTCTTCAACCTTCCTTCTTCAACTTTTGAATTTTGTGGCACCACTGCTCCTGAACCAAACATCTCATTGAGCTGCTTTAAACCCCTTTTGCTTATTCCAGAGTCTGATTCTTCTGAATACCCTCCATTCCTTTTCAAAGCATGCAAGTTGGTTGAAGAGAGTCCCAGTGCATCTTTATGCAAATCATCTGGGTCAAGCAATGCACGTATTGGATGCGGCATGTCTGGTGTGTGAGGCTCAGCATCATGGCCTGATGAACCTGGGGGTGAATCATCATGCAGTACATAGGGTACTTGATTAGGAAAAGCTTCTACGATGGTTCGATGGGCCTGGCGGAGCTCTACGGTTGCATGATCATATCTCTCTGCTAAAGCACGGTAAGCTCGGTAGAATTCCTCAACCAATTTCATTAGCTCAGGACGTTTCTTGTAGTACATTTCAGCTCTCCTTGCAAAAGAATCTGCATCTTCTTCAATAAGCTTGATCATTGCCTTGACTTTAGCATCCATGTCTGTTTCAGATGATTCAAGTTAGGTGGATAGCAACCCAAAAATTTGAGCAGATATACAAAGAAACATTCACTTGTTCAGTTGTTCATTAAAGGGAAAAAATAATATCCATCTCCCCATGTGATATTCCAATACTCCATTGACAATCATCATAACTGTGCTACAGCTTAAGATTTTGACACTAAGATCAGGGCATAAGATTACATGACTTCTATCATACATTGTATAAAGTTGATGTTATTGGATCATAAAGATAGTTCACATAATCTCAGCTAAATAACAATGTGCCTAACATTTGGACCCAATAAAAAACACATCCCAGTACTTTGACTAAATGCCAATACTTTGATCAATGTGGTCAAACAAATTGCCTTCAACCCTTTAACATGTATTAAGGTAATGGAGAGTCATTTTCCCTCCTGAAAGAAGAAATAATTAAGAACAGCCAATGGAAAGAGTGGCTAAAACAAGAAGTGATGAGTCTTGGAAAATTAAGAAAAACATTACGCGAATCACAATTGACGGCACAATGAAAGTAAATTACACTCTTATATATGAGAATATCTAGACAGAAATCATAAATATAGTTCTTTATTCTATTACCTTGGTGTACCATATTAACACTTGCATTCTATTAAAAATTGATAACATGCACAGTTACTATACGTATGTCATACAATATGCCATTGTTAAAAAAAATATATATGTATAAGCCACAACAAATTTAAAGTAGGAATTGACCTGTAAGATTTTCCTGAAGCCATTTTGAATTCTTTGGACTATTGTGGCTGTCCCACCACCAAGAATACATGCGCCTCGACTCCTGATGTAGTAAGGTTGCCATGACTCCCGCTAAGAATACCAACACAACTGGTTTGGATGTTGTGAAGGCCTGGTTTTTGTACCGGCAATATAAAGCCAGGTAATGTATCCAGGCCAGAATAACAATTTAATAGATCACACCACTTAGCTATATCCTAAAAGAGCCTTTGTGGATCAGCATGCCCCGATCCTTGAATAACCACCAAGATAATAAAGTAACTGCAAAAATTTAAAAAGTTTTAAGCAACATATTTTTGACATCAGTTTTAATAGACTATAGGAAAGAAAGATGGGCAACTGTGCAAGTATAATGGAGACTACCTGCTCAATTGAGCACCGCTCTTACTGACTGAAGCAAATGCAGCTCCTTACTTCAATACCCTAAAGAGTTGCAAATCACAAGCTCACTGGTCCAGGGGGGGAAATCAAGGATTTGAAATCAGATCTTAAAATCTTTATGCAAAAGAAGAGTCCAAAAATTTAGGTCAACGATACAAAATCCTTCATACTTCACCAAGAAAGGAATACAAGGGCAGATATTCTTTAGTTTCTGGAAATAAAGAAGGTAAAAACCCAGTAATGCATATAAACAAAAGCATGCATTGTTCAATTTCTAAAAATCTAGTAGCTTGCAGCCTTGAAAAATGAACTATAACTCAAAGAAGCAGAGCTTCATCTTCATGAAAAATGGACTCAAACGATAACATCAAACGAAGTTTAAAAAAGGGGCAAAAAAAAAGAAAAACCATAAGATCCAGAACTTACAAAATACAAGAATGGTGATATTCCTGATCAGCAAACAAAACTACCATTCAAAGAAATAGTAAAAATGAACTATAAACAGCGGGGCCTCTATAAAAACAGCAACAAAATCGGTTCTTTATGGATAGCAAGATCAAAAACTTACCAAATGAATGAAATCTTGTGATGGGTCCTGATCATCTTACAAAGCCTACCATCAAAAGAACACAAAAACACCAACTTGAACCAAAATGGTCTCAACCAAAACCGCAAAAAAAAAAAAAAGAGTCTCAGGATAAAGCTAAGTTAAGCAGCTGCGATGGTAAACCTCCAGCTGCACATCGTCTCAGTCACCCCATTTTCTTCTCTACCCCTCACACTCACACACTGCTTTTCTCCTTATCGAATGAGTTCTTCTGTGCATTATATTCTTAGACTTGGTTCAGTGAACTGTCAACAAAGGGTTGGACAGATAGGTTGGACAAATGAGGTAAAGATACGTATCTCAAAATCTTATTTTATTTTTTAAAAATTTTTGTGAAATATAATAAGATTTTCGTACTTGTTACACTACGTATAACAGAGTGTAAGTGTGCAACCGAAGTACTTAGTTTTACTTCAGTTTTACTGTAGAGACTCTATTTAATTAATAAATTGATAATTTTTTGGAAACTGCCACGTTTTTCAAACTTTCCTTGCTTTCTCTTGTCGTTACTTTCTATGTGCGGATGGTTATGAAATGGAACTCGAAGCATCGATGACTAATCTAATCTTCCCTTGCTCAACATCTCAAAAATGTTGTTTCTTGGGTTCGCAAGAGTTGAAAACAAAATAAAAGACTTCCATCATTGAAGTTTTGTTTCAATAATCATAACTAGTGTATGTAAAATAAGGGAAAATTCTTATTATATACTCTTCCATGATATTATATCTGACCTGAATGATGACATTAACATCTGGGTATTCGAAACTGTTTTTATTTATTTAACAAAGTTTATTGTTGTATAGATTTTTGAAAGCTTTTATATTGTGTTACGGGTCTATCATGCAACTGAAAATATAATAACATATCATCTCAAAATTTTACATAAAATACTATATTGTATTTGATAGAAGAGCTTCTCTATTTGCTAAGATATAAAAAGATCTATTATTTAAATTCGATTGTTGACTGCTAATTTATAAATTGGCAATTCAACAAACAGTTATAGCAGTTTGATTCTCATAAACTATAAAGAATTATGGAATGTGCTTGAAGGTTGCTCTATCATGGCCTTAAGCATGCATTAATATATATGATAATATCTCTTTTTTCTACAGACAAAAAAAATTATTATATCGAAATGAATGAAATAATTTCATTTAAATGAGTACACATGGGCCATAACAAAAAGAAAATTATATTAAATTTGCAACCAAATTCATCCATAATTCATGAACTAAGGTAAGTATCATACAATAATGTACCGTGGGCATGAAAGCAAGCAAAAGGAAAGCCTAAATGTGTATATAAGATCATGTTAAAAATTTGTCAAATATATTTGGATTTTGATTTTGGATTATATTAGTCCCTGCCTCAAAAGTGGGTGTGCATGCCTTTCAAAGGTGGGTCTTTTGGATTGGAGGCAAACAGTATCATACTTGATCCAAAAGAAATACAGTCTCCATCAACAAAATAAGGTTCGGAAATCAAGCAAATTAAAAAGCAAAGTATATCCTCCATATGAATACTATCCTTCATACATATATTTGGATCTTCCAAATAATCAAATTCTTAAGATAAAAGATACAGGAAAAAGGTAACTAATTAAAGTGTGATGGAACACTAAATCTAATCTATTGCCTGCTAGTTGCTCATATGAATATACTAATCAGCTTTTGGTTCAGAAAATTAACTCTTGCTTAACTTACCAAAAAGAGTGATAAAAAGGAGCATCTCATTGACATTGAAAAAGTTAAAGTATCATTGTAGCAGAAGCTTGCCAACCAAAGATAGAAAAACATAATTGCCAATGATCAAGAAAATTTTAAGACCCCATGGCTCTTTCTAATCCATCATTATTATTTTTTCCTTTTTCTATTAATTACATTCTTCAGTTTGTTATAGGAAAACATCTATCAACTTTTACTGAAATGGACCAATTTTCTAAATTTTTATCATATCATACTGACTGGGTTCATGAATAGAAGAAATCGGTGCTTGTTGGTACTTTGTGATTTGTCAAATAATAATAATAACAATAATAATTTAAAAAATAGCTGTTTCAATTAGGACATGACATTATATATTTATAGTATGAATAGTGGTCCTCTCATCAAGAATTAATGTATTGCAATGGCTGGGACCATTATCTGTAAATGATACAAAAACTGAATGCAACTTTAAGTGTAGCTTAAATACTTTTGGTTGAAGGGTTCACCAATGAAGTCAATACATATCTAGTATCATATATCAGAATTTCAAAGCTATGCAGGTATAAGCAAATTAGTTGGGCATGCTTTCTATTATTATTGTTGCTATTGTTATTTTTGAATTTTTTTTTTCTCTTATCTTCCAATTTCCAAACAATGAACTACATCTAACACCAAAGCAGCTGCCCTTTGTTGCTTCACCAACCCAAACATCAAGGCCATAATGCATCTTTGAGTCCCAACATCTCTTCTATGCAGCTACCCCTCAAGTTATGGCATTTATTTATAAGATTATTAGAGTAGAATTAGATCCCACATGGAAGAGAACCCTTTAGCACTTATAAGGGTGGTGCATTTGTATAAAATTTGAGAGGCTTTCAATTATTTAGCTCAAAATCAATGAAAGATGATGAATCTGGAAAGACTGGAATGGAAAATTGAATCCAGTCCTAATGAGCAATAACAATAATAATTACTTAGATAACTAAAGAAGCAAAATAGTTGAATTATATTGACAGATACCAGCCATCTACCCAACGCCTTATGTCAAATCAAAATAAAAGATTCCTCTTTTTGGGGAAAAGCCTCTGTTTTTATAGGGTAACATTACTATTGTTGTCTTCAAGCATTGTTGACATATACTCGCTGCCAAGCTAAGCTAGCATGCTTCAATCACCGACAATATGATGTTGAAAACTCTACCTTCTTCAATCTCTCTCTCTCTCTAAATTATTGATGAGAGAAAAAATGAATGAATAAGAGCCATATGTCATATGTGCATCATGCCCCTACAAATAAAAAGTCTTAGCCCACATGGCCCTGTCTGTCTGCTACACTTAATTTAAGTCCATCGCCATGTACATCACGCCGCTTCCTCTTTTTTTTTTTTTAATTATTATAGGATAGTTTTCTTTATATTTTTTAACAAAGGTATGGGTAATGTTAATCATCTCTTATGGATTATTAGAATGCAAACCCAAATTCTATAGAACATGTAGCCCTTAAGTTAGGAAATGATTAAACATTTTCACACTTGCAGTTGGAGACTCTCAACTCTGAAGTCAAGTCTCAACACCCCCACCAACCTGAATTACAACTTGCCTGCAAAATCTGGAAAAGCAATGTCGGGGTGTGGGGATAGGAAAGATTATTTGATGCAGTGGACCCCAATTGAAACAAAAGTCCATATTATTTTTCTGTTTTTTAGTGGAGTAGCCAGCTTTGATTTGCCTTCCAAGGCCTATGCTGTGGCACCCCCATTCCATATTCCCTCTCAGCTTTAGAGGAGAGGTTCTGAAAAAGTTTTAGTAAAAGGAATAGTTTTTTTTTTTTTTTTTGTGTGTGGCTGGGTCTTGCCTTTGAGGGTGAAAAATGACTTACATGAACAAATTTCACAAGCCCATGTGCACCTATTGATCCCTCGCTTTTGTCATTATTAGATTGAGTTGAAAAATTGATGCCTCTCCCTTGTCTTTTCAAGTCAATTGGGGTCCTCCTGCCTTAACCCTATCTGCTTTTGTTCTTCATGATGAATAAAGCAAGGTTCAACCGTGCAAGTCTCACTTTTAACTGAGCAAAGTGAAAACAAATAAAATAAAGTGAAGGGGACATTTGATTCTTAATGAAAAAGTAGTTTTCTAATGTTGGATACCCTTGTTCATACTGCTCTTTAATTTCATCAGAGATCCCCCATACAACACATCCGAATTCAAAACTTCATTAATTCAAACTTACAGTTCAGTTTGGTTTCAATAATTAACATGAAACCTTAACATGTACTATAGATTGTCTGGGTTGTTTTCTTAGGCCCAGTTGAATTTCAGGCGAAAAAATGTTGAGTGCGGTTAGAGAAGCTCCATAAAATTTATTATCCTGCCCACTTGCTTTTATGAGTAAGGGTATAATCGTAATAATAAAAAATTAACTTTTCCATTTAATGTCTCTTCTTCTTGTTTCGAGTCCATCTTATCATTTTTTTTAAATCAGCCCCTTTTCAACATAACTATAAGAGACTCCATTTAATATATATGAGAAAAACATATTTGTCAAAGAAATTAAGTTAAGAAATTTTTAATTTTAGAAAGACCAAAATTCACACAGGCTACTTATAATGATGTCAATACCCATCTCAAAATGGGAAAAAAGAAAAAAGAAAAAATAACAGGTATTTATATTTTAAGTTTTATTATATTATATTGATGTCCTGCCCTCTACAAAGTAAATTAAATATATGGAATTAATGAATTTGGCTACTTTTTATCTTGTTGATCATGGCTAGGTGCTTATAGTTTGATTCATGAATAAAACCGAAGAATGCAAAGAGTTTCTGCCATTTATGTCTGCTTTCTATCTCTATTTGAGGCTGAAAAGGAGAGAGGAAAGGGAAGAAAGGAAGAGGATATGGTAAATAATTTTTTTATTTTTATCACATTTTACCCTTTTGAAAAAGGAGATGTGCTTAATAAATTTAACGAGGTTAAAGTAACACTACTTAAAAATGTTTGACTGTTCATGTAGCCGAGCCCAGAACAGAACAACCCAGCCCAGCTATGCCGGGTTAGGCTATTGCAACCTAAACAGAGTTAGCCCTGCAGCATAGATGATAGTGCATATACTATTCACATAGGAAAATGAAAAACGGACCTTGTTAGGGAATTGTTTTGAGTCTTTAAGAATTTTACTTTATTTTGATTTTCTAATCAAACTCTGAATTCTTTTTTTGTTGTGTGCTCAAGTTTAATATTTACCTTCAATGTCCCAAATTTAGAAATTAACGTATTTCAATTAGATGACATTACTCATGACACATTTAACAATGCTTAGCACCTCAACAGTTTACTAAGGTTGTGTTCGTTTATGAAATCCAAATCCTATTTTCTGTGTTGCACATTTTTTAATGTAATTTATATTCAATAGCAACCACATATTCTTTTCAAAATTTAAAATAATTCAAAATCAGCCACATATTCCTAAATCCAATTGAAAATAAAAATACTTAATTCATAAACGAACACATCCTAAATGCTTTTAAGTATCTATAATACTTAACAAAAGTTTAAGCAAATAGATATTGGGTGTCGAGTTTACTCAACAACTCGACACTTGATGAACAATAAAAAAAATATATAGAAAGAGAGTTTTATTAAAAGTTAAAAATGCTCCTGCGAATTGACTGTTCTTTGAAATTTTATTTTAATTCAATTACTATTAGTGGAGGAAGCCAAATAGAGTAGAGTTAGAGAAAATAACAGTTGATGTGTTTCGGAAGAGCCTTGGTTCCAAGAAATTACAAAAACTTTCTTCGTCGAAAAATACGATCTTTTAATTGTTAGCTTCATTTTTAGTCATACAATAATTAAGGCATCTTATTAATCATTCATGTTCTTGTCGTGTATTTTTCTGTCTTTTAAAATTGTTAAATTATTTGCATGCTTCTTATAAGCTTTTTCCAACCCATACTTCAATCTTTCCACATGAATTGCCAGCAATTTGTCTTGATTAAGAATAATTAGTGAATAGAAGATGATTGATGTAATGATGCTTTTGCTTTCCAAGTGATTGATTAGACTGAAAGCTAGTAAAATAATAGTAATACTTATCTTCACTCCCCTTTGCATTTATGAAATATGTACATGTAGCATCCCTATCAATTAACCTTCCCCTTCCTGCAAAACGTTTCTATTGCTAGTTTTACAGGGGCACCATGATTTAAAAATTTATGGCAAGCATTTTACGTGCAAAATTCTATCTAATCACCTGATATTATTAACCTAGCTAGAGTGATTAATTGGCTTGCACAATCACTCACAAGTATAGATGCCTAGAATTTAATGGCTCTACCACTTGCTTTGCCTATCATTCATGTACTTTGACACTTGGTTTTTTAATGGGCATAATCAGGCTGGTTAGATTGGTCTCAGAAGGTTCACCAAGAGGGTGCAGCAGAAATATTACAGGATTAGAGGGTTTCAAACAAAGAGCATTAAGCTGCACAAGAACTTTGAGATTTGAGTCATATATTAACATTAATGCACCTCAGAAGATGCACAGTATCATAACAAAATTATAAGATCTTTGCTTGGAACAGGGAAATACTATATTATAAGATGATAGAAGAAGAAGATGATGATGAAGACGACACGTTATTATACAAATACAGAACACAAACTCTTGCCGCTAAGAAACATTACCTCTCCCAACAACAAAGATAAAAGATTTAAAGAATTTCCATCTGAATTTTATTTTCAGTGCTGTGGAGTGAGCGAAGGGAAGGAAGGGATTGACTGTAATATCAGCTTCCGCCCACTTCTCCTGCTCGGGGATGATCCAAACCCAGTATTTGGTGGAGAGACCCTCTTGCTATTGGGAGAAACAGTCTTCACACCGCTGCTGGGAGAGCAATTGCCTCGAAGAATCTCCGGCATTTCATCTTCTGGAGCTGTTTGGAGACACTTCTCAAACTTGGATTGAGATCGGAGTATATTTGGTTTTCCATACTTTTGGCCAGCATAGAACCCAGAGGAGGATCCAATGGCAAGTAAAGACCGTGGTGGTTTGCATTTGGATGAAAATGGCAGCTGAACCAGTGGTCTGGAACACAAATAACATTTAAAACCAATAATAATAAATGCAACGTCAATAGGTAAACAGATGGTTCAAGAATCAGACCTGCAAAATTGCAATGGTGTGGCAGGAAGACCAGAACCCAGAATCCGCTCTTCATTATTTGGGATTTCAGTTTTCTGCAAATTTTTGTCAACACCACTCTTTTCACTTGTCTCCCTTTCTTCTTCTTCTGGTTCACCTTCGGTTTCCATCAGTGCAGACCCTGAATTCAAAAATAACAAAGGGGATACAAAACAATAGATTGGAAATCATATTAGCAAGATAATACTATAAAGCTCTGATGGCTTTTAAAAGCAATATTCACTAAAGTGCATGTAAGTACAAGTGCACACTCACCATCCTTCCTACCAAATGCATTCTTACACCCTTCACATCTGCAATTAACGGAGCATCCAACGCCACCCTATAGAGAAAGGTAAACAAATAAATAAAACACTTTTTTTAATCACTTCATAGAGTGTCAAAAGAAACTGGACATGTCTAAGGAGTCAAACCTGATAGCATTCACAGTATTTCTTTAGGCAACTTGATTTCTTGCAATTGCAGCCTCTTTTATGTCTTGCCGAAGCTGGTGTTTTGCTAGATTCATCCTGCAATTGCAAATAATAAGCAGGTTAATAAGCAGATTGAAATTTCTGTTAAGCAGATAGTAAGGTCAGATTTGTAATCTAACCCCAAGTTCAGGTATAGGATCAGAGCTCCTAATGACTTTGGGAGCAAATGCAAGGGGATTTCTTGATTCGATCTGTTTGCGAGTTGCAAGAACAGTATCTTCATGAATAGGCTTGTTGAAGCAATCTTGACAAGAACATGGCTCTATACAGTAGACACCAGCAGCAAAGCATTCACAGTAACTACATGGAAAAGAACAAAATATAAAATGAAAAGCATAACAAATGTAAGGAAGTGAAATCTAATTCCCTTTTCATCAAAAACTTTCATTTTTCACTCATAAACATTAGGAAAATCTGGAGAAAACAAAGACAACGGCAATAAATATAGGCAAAATAGAGCTGAAATAATTAAGAAAGGGACAGAGGAGGGAGAAAAAGAATCAAAAAAAGGAGGATAATGCCAATCAGATTCACAAGGTTATGAATCTTTTGATGAAATGCAACAGAAAATTGTTGTTTCCAGATTTGGTTTTCACGTTTTGTTAACAGCTAGATCCATGGGGCTAGGGCACTATAGTGGTTTTGTTCAAGAATACTGTTTAAGGAAATTGTATTCAACACTGCAAGATGTATGAAGTTTTCATATGAGGATAACAGCCATATTTTGGTCCGCCAATAGAAAATCAGATACTATGGCAATTGGCAACCTGTCAAGAGGCAGATTGGCCCTAAAATACTAATATCTGAGTCGAATTATTAAGAGGTCAGAACTTACAGCTTCAAACACTTTGATTTCTTACAGTTACATCGCTTACAAGCCTCACTTTCCCCTGCATTTTCCAACCTACGCCTAAATCGAATTAAAAATCACCAGGTAAGAGTACCGAAAAGATATTAAAATAAAAAATAATAAATATAATGCAACTTTTTTTAAATAGATATTATCTTGTAAAGTGCACATGCCTTTTCTTTTTGGGACTGTTCTGATTAAAGTCTTCAGCAACCAAATATCCGGATGTTTGAGAAGCATCTTCTGCAAGTGGAATTCCATTTTCAACACCAACCATATCTTTCTCAGCAGAGGCTGAAGTCAAAGGTTCATGAAGAGCATCTTGGCTACTTTTAGGGGAGTGAAAGGAGGCAGCAGCACCGGGCAAACTTAACTGTCTTCCAGAAGACAATGATTCATGCTTGGTATTTTGGTTATCCTGTGATGTTATCGCTAAGGCATTTAAATGCAAACCAATGCCAGGCACAATGCACCTAGGAGAATCAATGCCAGACTTATGAGGCACCAGTTGCTTATCTTCAGAAGGAATCCTCTCATCAGATTGCAGTATCACAGAATTTGAACCATCATTTAAGTTCTTCCTGCGAGCAACCAGTTCAAAATCTAGACAGCGCCTTAGCATACCACGATGCAAATAAGAAACCCGCTGTATAAATGTCAAAAACCACTTTTAAGTATTTGCAGAGCATCCAAATTATTATGTAAATGCTAGAAGGTAACAAGAAACAGAGATAAAGACTACAATTCAACAAACAACGAAAAAATTAAGTTATAGAATGAACTTAACAGTGTCACCAATTCATGAAGCAGATACTGAAAATAAAAATAAAATGACATTAGAAGGTTGTAGTTTCTACCTTGCAAGCAACTGGAATATTCATTCCTGCCATGTCATCCACTTTCTCACTTGGATCACCTGCTAAGCAATTATTGATATCATTATTAGCAGGGTTATCCTGTGTCTGGCAGCTTATTTCTCTCAGCTCACTAGTTTCTCCAGGTTGATCTCCCATATCATGTTGTTGACTGTAACCAACCGGATTGACTATTTGCATTTGTGGCTCTCCACTAATGTCATTTGGCAGGAATGGCGACGTAAGAGAATGACAATACTTTGCCTCGGGGTCCACCGGTTTCTGAATTAGGCCCTTAAAAGCCTCAGACTCATCGGGAAAACTAAAAATTAATAGATCTGCAGCATCAGAAATCAAACTCTCCCAATCACATCCTGCAGTTTCTTTTTTCTGCTCAGTCGGGCCCTGTAAATGCACTTCACCTTCAGATGAACCATTTTCAGAGGCCTCTTGAACAAATGGAACAAGTGAAACAGATGTGCTATTTGTTTCACGATCACAACTAGGTGTTGAGTCACAACCAGGACTACCACAATCATATTTTAAGGCCCGTGGCAGCTCAATAGCAAACTTTGAATCACTAGATGCCTCAACAGAAACTTCCCCAATGGAAACCCCGGGATCAAAATTTTCCTGTATTTCAGTTGGGTTATCATACAGCTGAGAAGCATCTGTTGCAACACCATCATTTGTACAGACTTTATTACCGTTTCCAGAAGAAATCCCAGGTTTTGACAGATCTGAACAGTTACTCCTGCAAAGAAAAACATAAGACATTCGCAAACAGAGTGTGAAGGCAAACTACATAAATTAGAATTTGCATAAATGGTCAAGAAATTTCTTGAATTACCTTCTAATGAACCTAGTTTCCTTGTGAGCGCTCGCATGAGGTGAAGTGAAAATTGATGGGAGGGATGCAAAATTCAGCGAATTGAATGTCTGAGCAATGTGTATGGACTTCACAGGCTTGATTGGAGACAGACTATTGATATAGTTAAAGACGGGGGAATCCTGCATGCAACAGGGAAAGGTTCGTTTTTAGTTTGTGATAATAATAAGAAATCAGAAGGAAAGATTCATTTTAGTTGGTGAGAAAATAGTAAGAAATCAGCAGGGGCTTCCTATCACAAAAGCAGTTTTAAGTGCTAATAAGTACAAAAAAGAGAAACTGAATCAAATGCCATTCCAATTCAGATAAATTCATAAAAAATCCAAACAAATTGAAAATGTGTATAATAAATATAAACAAGATTTCATGAGCATCAATTATTATTACAGGAATAACCTCAGATATAACCATCCAAAATAGTCCAAAGAGAGAGAGAGAGAGAGAGAGAGAGAGAGAGAGAGAGGTAGAAAAGTGAAGAACGAACAAGAATATACGAAGGGTGGCCAAAAGATTACGTGTACAAGAGTAGTAATTAGACGACGGTTTCAACAAAATTCTGCAAATTTCGATACAAAATAAAGGTTTTACACCATATATGAAGGAGATTTGTAAGAAACTAAAATACGATACAGAAAAAAGGCTTTACACCAGGAGATTTGTAAGAAACAAAAATAATCGTACGACATAAAGTAGTGTCTACATATAAACTCAAAATTTGAAGACGAAACTCAAGAAAGAGTGAATTATTTTCAGTACTTCTGTACAAATCTTGATACAAACACAACAATCAACAAACAAATATACAAACAAACAAACACTCAACCTCAATACCACAAGAACCCAGAAAGCAGAACATATATAGCAAATGAACTGAAATTGAACTAGAACCGGAGATCTAAACCAAACTTGCTGAATTGAACAATTCACACAAAGTAAATCCACTTTCCACAAGTCACAACCACAAAAAACAACAAGTCTCTCCAAGAAAACACCCAGCTCAACCAATAAAAGAAAAAAAAAAAAAACCTAATTCCCATGAAACCCACAAAAGTCAACCAAACCAAATTTGCATGCAGCAGCAACAAAAACCCACTAAAAAAGGAACCTAAAAGAAAATTCATCACCTCAAATTTGGAGACTGGAGTAGCGATCTGGGTAGTCTTCTCAGGGGTGTCCATGTTAATTACAAAACCTCAGAGACACACTACACACAGCTTACTTGGTTACTTTCCTACAGAACAGAAGACATCATATATACTCTCTCTCTCTCTCTCTATGTGTCTACGTGTGTAGCTAAGCTTACTTACATTATCTAGTTTCTATTGTTTTGTGATGTCCGAATAAGAGAGAGCTTTTTTTGTGTTATCTGAGAAAGAGAGAGAGATTCAAGAAGAGCGGGAAGGCGGGAAGAAGAGTTGAGTGAAGAGCGAGTAAGTGAGAGTGAGTGCGGTGTGGATTTTTCTCGTGGTGATAACCCACATCCGACCCTACCACCAGACCCCACCTCCGTAACAGCTGTCCTTTTTCCCTCTCTCCTACAAACTAAACTATTCGCAATTGCGTTCACTTTTATTAGACTAACCTCCCACCACTTCCATCTTCTTGATTCTCCTTCTTCTTCTTCAACCTCTTTAGTCTCCCTAGATTTTCCTTTTACTTTTCCCCCCGCTCTCTCTCTCTCTCTCTCTCTCTCTTTTTTTTAACTTTTTTTCTATCCCTTTAAAGATAGAAATTTTAGTAATAGTTTTGCTGTATTAAGCTGGTTCTGTTTGTCTTTTTATGCCACTTTGGTTCAGAGTCTCTCTGTAGGTGTTGCCGCAAGTACAGAACAGTCTGGGCTGAGTTGACAATTCTACCCCTTTTTTTCTCTTTATATAACATTCATAAATAACTAAAT
The DNA here is from genome assembly GCA_013180625.2 of Boswellia sacra. Lineage (NCBI taxonomy): Eukaryota > Viridiplantae > Streptophyta > Magnoliopsida > Sapindales > Burseraceae > Boswellia > Boswellia sacra. The sequence continues at coordinate 49,211 of SNVD02011200.1, forward strand.
AATAGTCAAAGATTTGTGGCTACGTAAAGATTAAAACTTTCTTTCGCCTTTTTTTTTTTAATACAAACTCTTCCAATAAATTATACCCCTCTACTCCTTTTTTTTTTGTTTTTCGCTATTAAAATTTATCTATAGGCATTAGTCATCATTTCACCTTATAATTAAATTAATATTTACATATTGTTTTCAAACTAATTATTGACCACCCTCATGTTTTTGACTAAAGAAGAAATAAATCTACCCAATTTCATTAAAATAAAAAATATTTTATCACAATATCAAAATTTATCATACAATATAAAAAAAATATTTCACTCATATCTATCAAAACAAATATTATATACAAGATAAAAATCTATTAATTATTAATTATCACGAGATCATATAGATATGAACAAATTTATTGTTGCATCTATAATAATTATTCCATTACCACACACATTTGACAAGGGGGGACCATTGCATCTTAAGTTGATATATTTGCTTTAATGTCGACATGTGCTTTCATCTTGGGAATTTCTACTGCTTTCTTGAATTTAATCTCTTGTGATCCGTATTAATTTTTACCAAATTTCTTGCCATTTTCTTCACTATTTTGTCTAGTACCAAAAACACTGTAACTCCCACATGTGAAAACTACAAAACCCATTTGGAAACAAATTAAATAAGAGGCTTTAATGTATATTTTTCTTCTTTACAATCTGAATTAAACTGTTAAAAAAATTAAATTTTGATGAATATTTGTCAGTTAAATTATTCATGCATATAACGTCCAAAAATTTATGACACACGATAACCAATCGATCTTCATAATTATTATATTCATATATGATAATTAATTTGTCTACTATCACAAATTAATCTTAAACTCCATACTGTTACAATAAATTTCAGGGCAAAAAGTAAACAAAATAAAAATAAATAACCACAACAATGATTTATTTATGCGATGATGACATGGGCATCTCACTATTTCAACTTTGTACACAACGCTATGTTATGTCAGCATCATCATCATGTTGTATGAAATATTAGGCAAGTAGGTGAACTACACTCGCTAGTAAATATAGGGCCATGCTTGGTTTCATATTTTCTTAATTAATATATATATATTTTTTAATTCCAGGTTAGTTGGCTTAGTCAATGCAACATTAATATTTTGGTTTGGTTGGTTAAATACAGTATATTAAACATTGACTTGACTGGATCATAGTATTCCCGTGAACTCTGGAGGTAGTCGAATTTACATTTATAACCTTCTCTTGATTATTGATTATTATTTTAATCCGATATAATGTAGGGCCAATACGGAGAATGTGTCTTGCGGTCCACCAAAGCGAGAATTGGCGCGCGAAAATTTCAAAAGGCGGATTATAGGGTGTGTTTGAGGTCCAGCACATGCAATGGACCCTCGTATGTCTGTTACGAGCATCACCAATCGTTTTGATGAATTATTTGATTTCAAAAAGTAGAATGTTGCTTTGATTTGATTTAATCCGGTTTGGTAGAAACAAATTGCCTATTATCGATAAGGGTGGACCTCAAATCCATGCCTAGTGTTTCCATTCACAAAATTAAAAAAAAAAAAAAGTTGACATAATTTTCATTCCCTGAATGGGAAGGAGACATCAATAAAGAACATTACATCGTTTGTTGGCTTTTCACATCAAAGTTTGAAATCTACCATAATATGTCCGATACACACATCATGAACATGATAAAAAATGGACTTGTCATATTATGACACGTGTACGGATTGATCATCAAGTTTTCATCACCGACTCACATTTATGCATATCACTTGCATTTACAGGGTATGGCAGCAAAATTAATAGGTCCTTCAACGAAGTACGAGAGCAAAATTAGATGTGGCATTGAATTCTTATTGATGTAACACAAGAATTACATCATAATTATGCTAAAAAAGCAAATTATTTACATATTTATATCATTGATGATTATATGGATCTCTCTGTAAAATAAATTATCCGATATATATTTTAACATTAAGTATATGTTCGTTTCACATGACAACTGAGATTATTATAAACAGTAACATGTGAAGTACATTTTCTTCCAAGTTTTGTTTGTGGGAAGGAGATGGATTGGTAGTGGTCCCTCAAAGCATAAAGGCTGGCTGGTTGTCACATGAAAATTCACCATATAGTTAAGTCACAAATGAATGTAAGTAAATATAAAGACACCCAAAACCCCAGCAGACTTGAATGATGGATATTTGTTCTTTTCCAAGCCTTCAGCCTTCCCCTCCCCCCACATTCTCTCACTTAGGACTTCATGCCAAAATCATATTGTCGACTACATGCGTGCTTCATCACGTGCCACATGACACCTAGTTATATACAAAAGATAAAACATAGTTAATTATTTCCCCTTAATAATATTGTAAAAACGAGTAAAGTCTTCAAGACCTTTTGTGAATGTCAGGTTCTGCAGCTGCAGAGATTATTAGAATAGTAACAGAATAAAGCTTGCTTATAATAAGTTGACCCAATCCTTAGCAGCTGCTGCTTGGAACTTGATTAATTCTTTATACAGGATTCTATTGCTGCTAGCAAGTGACCAAAAAAAGTTAGAATACTTAAGGTAATGTAATAATTAGGCTCGGTGTGTGTTTGCTAATATATATTCTCTGCACTAATTTGTACTTGCTGCAGATGATGATATTTGTCTTGTAAAGTGAGCCACACTGTGAGATTATTATTTATTTACATTATATCTTTTTCTGGGTTTTGGGATTTTGTGGTGACTTGATTTGATTAACGTTGTAGCTTTTCTGTTTTGGATGGATGTCTTGTTTTTCTTAATGTTGTGTTGCTAGAAGAACCTTCCTAATTGACACCCATATAAGGCCATCGCTCGCCCCTCCCCTTTTTTAATCGAGTTGATTTGCAGTTGGCTTCAACTTGGTCGTGTAAGGCATGTTTAAATTCAAGAACGATTCTATGTTTTCTTCTTCTTCTTTAATTAATTACAAAAATAAAATATCCCTATAGTGACAGTAAAACCATCTTTTGTACTATAAAAATGATTTAGAATATTAAGCTTAAAATAAATGTAAACCAACCTTCTTGAATCTAATTTCGAATCACTCTTATACTCTCATTATTTGCAAAAATATCCTTAGCAATTATTGATTTTATATGCTTTAAGGCTTTATGAGAAAAGAGTAGTCTTAATATATATTATAAAAATACGTGTTTACAAGTTAAAGACTATATTAGCGTATAATTTATTATAAAAATCGTTTTAATATTATATTCAATAGTTTTTAATCAATAAATTATTTATTTTGATAAATTTTTAATCAATGTATACAATCCTTGAGTGTCAATGTCACGTGTCAATTAAAAAAAATGTTACCCATAAATAATATAATTATTAAAATTTAAAAATTCACATAAATTTGTATTTGTCATTTGTTAAAAAAAATTGTCAAAACAGACCGGCAGTGTTATTCAAATTTTATCATTTATAAATGATTCAAATTTATTACAGTCTCTTATCTTCAATATGTGAACGATTGCCACGATGCCATATTAGTTAGATGCTAAGATTGAGATATGACTATAAAAGATAGTGTCACTCTTTCCATTAAATATTGATTATAACTTTCAGCTTTGCTCACTCTTGGTCCTTTAATAATATTAGACATACAAATAATTAATACTGTTATTCTCGTATAGCTTGTTATTACAATCTCTTTTATATGTTCTGTACTTTTTATCATAAAATAAAATTAGATAGTAGTAAAGTAACCATATGATTAGGTTATGTGGTTGTATTTTAATTACAAAGAGCCGTACACTAAGAAGTCCGAAATCAAATCCTAACGGTGGAATGGGCCACAACACAATGGTATGGCTGTATTGGGTTTTGGTTTTGCGATGAGTGACCAACCAAGAATTTGTGCATCGGAGACCCGTATCACCAAGGACCCATTACTATCCCACCAATATTCTTTTCATAATCTCAAACCACACCCCACCACGCCCGGCCCCCGGCACACACACCCCACCCCCGCCCCCCCCCCCCCGCCCCAAAAAAAAAAAAAAAAAAAAATCCAATTATTCATAATATGTATTTAAAAAAAAAACCCAGATAAGAGTGATAATGATTGGTTCTTGATGAACCACTTTCTGGGTAGATCATGCCTTTCAAGTTCTGCTTTTTCTATTTTACTATTCCAATCCAAAGCTATCGTCATCATTTTGCTACCTTTGTTGAAACGTTTCGTACCTTTGCTTACTTGACATGGTATGCGTTATTATTACTATTTTTTTTCATCCTTCCATTTCTGCTCAATGCTTAACATGCTTTCAACTTATAATTGCGTGCTTTGCATTGTTGTGAGGTTGCATCCGATCATCCTTTAGTGTAACAGTACTTGAATACTGTTGACCATTGACCACTCCTCCTGGCTTCTAGCTTTTTGGGTTGGATCAACAATGCCTACCTTCTAGGACGCTTTGGATTTTAACTTATGGAGCCGGCCTCATCCTCACCCGGCTATGCACGGCACGAAACCTTTGATAATGCCATTCAAAGTATATTAAATTAAACCCATGTTTTATTCAATTCCATCAAATCCAATCCAATCCAATCAATTTTTGTTTATAATTCGTCTAATATGTCACTTATAGTTGAAACTTACCGATGTTTTATTATATAATGCCAAACAGTAAAATTGTTTAACTTCTACTGACAGGGGTTGGGTTGGGTAGGTTTAAAGCTAAGTGACATTTTTGGATTCAATTACATTATTTAACTCATAACATATTCTTTCCAGCTATTTTACCAATTTAGAGTTATAGGGTGTGTTCCTTTCTTAAACTCAAATATTGTTTCCTGTGTTGCACATTTTCTAATAAATTTTATATTCAATATCAATTACGTATGCTTTTCAAAATTTAAAATAATTTAAAATCAATCAAATATTCTTAAATCCTATAAAAAATAAAAAACAAAAAGATCACACGTGTTCTGCTGCTTGATTTCTTATATCTTGTTTAATCTGAACACTTTCACTAGTAATTTTGTCTATTCCTCAAACCAATTGGTCAAGAAATGATGCGAAGGTTTTAATAATATATTATCAAAGCTGGAAGGAGTTTAAAATTAATTTAACAAGCTCTCAATTGGTATATGTATTGTCAATTATCGTAATGAGTCTGCTTTGTCGTCACTTTCTTGTTTAGAAACGATCAGATTGTTTTTCGCATGCATTGATGTAATCGCTAAGCTTTTCCCTCATGCAATAAACTAGCTTCCTCATCGTATAAAAAATTAAATTAATAATCTGGAAGAATGCGAATTAAATCTATTTTATTTTGTTAATATTAACAAGTAATCTAAACATTTTAGTTGCGAAAAATATTGCAGATATTATATTGAAAGATAAAATTATTATTCAGCCTATATTTAGTAGTTACATTTTTAGATAAAGTGATAAATTTAAAATAATATTAAAGCTTTTTTATATAATGATTTAAAAAATTGATCAAGTGTAATAAAACATTAGGCTTGAAAAATTACAAGTTTAATCTTACGTTATGGCTTCTGACTTCTGATAATAGTCCCTGACTATGTCACCTCAACTCTGTCGCAACTGATAGAAAATTATTTAAAATTTAATATAGTTTTCATTAGGATTGTTTTTTAAGTTATCCTAATGAAATTTGACTTTCTTTTTTCTCATTGTATTTTTACTCTTATAAGTGAGTGACAAACAATCTTAAAAGAAGAGAAACCCACAATTATCTTTCTTAATTAGTAAATTTTTATCCTTTGATTAGATTAAAGGAGATCAACTATTTGTTGTCGTTTAGATAATATTGAAGGAAAACGACACAAAATCCTAAAAGAAAATATTTTTACAATTTTTAATTACAATCATAGAGAGAGGTGGACCAATGAAACCTCGGACTGACCAATAGAATTGGCCTTGGTGGCACCGAGAATAAAGTATGTACAGATTTTAACCTTAATTTTTAATTAAGGATTGGTTAGTTGGCCCATCTAATTAATAAAATTAAATCAAAACTTCCTTTTAATTTCCATCGCTAATTGGGCATTACCAGATTTGCCTCAACACCATTAACAAATTCCAATTTAATTTTAAGCATAATTTGTTTTTAAAGCAAGAAACTAAAAACAATTTCAGTAAAAAAAAATAAAATCACTAAAGCACATTTGTTGACTTCCAATAGGAAAGTGTTTTTAGTGCACAAAAAAAAAAAAATTTCAAAAAAACAAAATTAACTGATATTTAAGAATTTGAAAAAGTCTCGACGCAGAAGCCTTAAAAAAGGCGACCCCGCGCTTTTCTCTCTCGCTGCGCTCTCCTCAAGCTACCATTTTTCTCTGTTACGGTTTCGTTGATTTCTTTTCTTTTTCTTCTGCATCTTCATCATCATCTTGGATGATATCTGAATGAAGCACGATTCAATGTCTCTCTCAATTTCGGGTCAAATATCAGATTTTTATTTTGGAGTTTGATCGATTTTATTTTTTTAATTTGGTGATTTTAAGTGGTTAAAGTGCGAGAGGCGGTGGTGGGGATGATAATGTCACGGGAAAGCTTTGAGTTTTGAAGAAAGCTTAAAAAAAAAAAAAACACACCACCGACTCTATTCGATCATCTGATTCCATTGTTTTTTAAGTCAACTATTTCGTCTCTTTCGTTTCGTTTTGTTTATATATATATTTTTTGGGGAGTTTTGAGTTGCTGGGTTCAGTTTGCATGCGTGTTTTCATCTGGGTATTTTATTAATATATAAAGTTTTAATTTTTTTTTCAAATTTTTGTTTTTGATTTAAATTTGGGGTGTTGATCAGAAAATGGTGGGAAATGGGTCATTTTCTCGGGTTAACTTTTGTTCGTTTGTGTTTTGCTTATAATTTTTGGATTAAAACAAAAACAAAATAATGGTTGGTGATAGGGAATCTGTGGTTTTCAACTGCGAAAGGTCAATCTTTCAGGGCAGTATAAAAAGGATAGAGAGTTTCTGATTATCCTAACTGTTTGGCTTTTACTGTTGGCAAATTTTAATTTTTTTTATTTGAGAGAATTAGAACAGTAATTGGGGTTGGTGAAACTGGGTTTCTGCTTTATAGAAGTTCTCTCTATTTATTTAATTATCCTCTGATCTAAGTATAGCTTTGTTTGTGAACATTTAAGAGCTTGGGGAAGGAGAATTTTGCTAATACGGTATTTATCTTTTATACGTTTGATTCAATTTAGTTGAACAATGAATGTGATGATAAGATAATCAATATCTGTATTGATCAAGTTTCTTCACGGATAAGTTTATTTGGGTTTTTGGTTTTTAGTTTTTGAAATTTCTTATTTTCTTGAATTCAAGGTAGTCTTTGGTGGTTAAGGTTTTGTTAAATTGTGTTATTTTTATCGTCTGAATTACTGAATATGGATTTGAATAAAAGAGATGAAATTGGAGATGTTAAGAGTCCAAAGAAACCTGAGAATACAGGGGGAAATGTGAATTCAAAGGTGAAGGGTACAGGAAGCTATAGTTGCAAAGACATGCTTCCGACGAGTGGAAATCCAAAGTGGAAGGGTACAGGAAGTGTTAGTAGCAAAGACATGCTTAGAGCTGATAAAATCGATCTAAAGAGCTTGGAGGTTCAGCTGGAGAAGCACATGAGCAAGGTTTGGTCGAGAAATTCTGAAAGCCAAAGGCCTAAAGAAGAGTGGGAGATTGATTTGTCTAAATTGGACCTAAGACATGTCTTAGCTCATGGGACATATGGGACTGTTTATCGTGGTTCTTACGATGACCAAGATGTTGCAGGTATCAGAATCTCTTTTCTTTTTCTCAATATTATTCTTTAAGTTTAGATATAATATGATTAATGGGGGTTAAATGTATTGTTTTAAATGGTTATGTATCTGAAATTGGTGTTTACCTGCTATTTATTCTTACATTAGTTGTATGAATTTATAAAAACATGTGAATTATGTGTGTGAGACTCTGGTAACAGAGTAGGTTGTCAACTTGCCATCAGTAGTTGTCACATTCTTTATCCATCCTTCAAAAGTGAAAACAACATTGGTAAATGCTTTCCGCTACTATAGAGGGTTTGTTTGGATATACAAAACCCATTATTCATTCCTATTGTCTAGTTTGGACTGAAGTATTTTCTTATAAGAAAAAGTAGTCCCGTTATTCTGTATTACACCATTAAAACGATTTTGTTCTTGGCCATGGATACCCACGCATATGAACTCAACTGAACTAGCTGTTGTTGTATGATGATAATTTCATATACTTTGTGATGCATGTAACCTTTTTTCTGTTTGGTAATGATGTGATTGAATGATGTTATCATTCTAATGAGAATTCTGCTGCACTTGATGAGACAGTGAAACTCCTTTTGCATGTCCAAAATGAGACTGGATTTCTGAGGAATTCATTATTCTTTTACCTTTAATTGGGACATGATTAGGACTGAACAGTGACTGATCCTTTATCAAATTATTGTTTAGAAAAATCAATCACCCCCTTACCCAACCCCCCAACTCAATCCTGTCTAACCTTGATTTTGTTCCACTTAACTTCGCCCAACATTGGTTTGCTTTCGTTTTGTAGGGTATATCTTTTAATTTTCTTCTTGGTAGGTCTTTGAATTCCCTCCATTGGACAGCTTAATATCCCTTGGGAACTTGGTTGTCTTGTCAAATTTTAACTTTTTAACTGTACTATTGTGTTGAATGTTATAGTGAAGCTGTTGGACTGGGGGGAGGATGGCATGGCAACGGCTGCTGAAACTGCTGCTTTGAGGGCATCATTTAAGCAAGAGGTTGCTGTATGGCACAAGCTTAACCATCCTAATGTTACAAAAGTACAAACTCATTCTTTCACTTGTTATTCAATATATAGTTATAGATATCACCCGAGAAGTAGCAGCGCTTTAATGAACAAAATGGGACATATAGAGTGCATGATTTTCTATTTGTGTAACCTGTGAAAGATTAAAACCAAGATCTCCATGTGGCAAGCCTAGCGTTTATGGTACCTGCCCCTTTTATAACTAAGTTTCTCGGTGTGGAAAATGTAATTTTTTATGTTTATTTTCCAACATCTTTTCAATAATTTTCTCCTTTCCCAAATTATGATACAGTTTGTTGGAGCTTCAATGGGAACATCAAATCTTAAGATTCCTGCAAAAAATCCAAGTGATGGTAACACTACCCTTCCATCAAGAGCATGCTGTGTCATTGTGGAGTATCTTCCAGGTGGGACACTAAAGCAGTTCTTGATAAGAAATAGGCGAAAAAAACTTGCCTTCAAAGTTGTGGTCCAACTTGCCCTGGACCTTGCTAGAGGGTAAGTCCGGATCTCTATCATTTATGACTAAACTTGGTATGATTGTCCTTGCCCGTTGATGATTCTTTTCTTTATGATCTAATTTTGCAGTCTTAGCTATCTGCATTCAAAGAAAATTGTGCATCGTGATGTCAAAACAGAAAATATGTTACTGGACTCGCACAGAAATCTCAAAATTGCTGATTTTGGTGTTGCCCGTGTTGAAGCTCAGAATCCAAGAGACATGACTGGTGAAACTGGTACTCTCGGATACATGGCCCCTGAGGTAATCATGCCTGGTTAAATCTTGATTTATTTTGTTGGAGCACAAAAGTTGAAAACTCACATTTTATTGTATGACATATTTATTCTTCAATAGTTAGCAAACACAATTTTGATTGGTGTCTTCAGCGAATCCAAATGGAAATTTTTTTTTTTTTTTGAATTTTGAATTATGCGTTCTGACTTTGAATCTTAAAGATGGAGCTGAAAACATCTCATTTGGGGATTTGGTTAGTTGGATTTGGGCCTTTAGAGTTGTATCCTTCTTAGAAGAGGTGCTATTATCATCTGTTTTTTTACCCAGGAAATTAAAGATAATTCCATGATTTCTAGAAAATGAGTGACAAATTCTTGAAGAGCAAATAGTTATTTATTTATTATTATTATTTTTAAAAGGAAATATTTGATTCGATTAAATATTTTAATTTCTGTATTCGAAGCACTATAAAATTATGAACTCTCTGTATGTGTCTTTCTTGTTAGATGAGTTGAACTAGCATGTGCATCTTTTCAGTGGTGGGCCTGGCAACTGAAAATGATTTATTATTATTATTATTATTATTATTATTATTTTTTGGCAGGTTCTTGAAGGCAAGCCCTATAATAGAAGATGTGATGTTTACAGTTTTGGGATATGCCTGTGGGAGATTTATTGCTGTGATATGCCTTATCCAGATCTAAGCTTTGCTGATGTGTCATCTGCTGTTGTTCGACAGGTTAGTTCTTATTTGCTGTTGATAATTTACCTTTGCATACCAAAATCTTCGTGCTTTCTATTAGTTTCTTGTTGATGTTTCAATTTTCCATATTGCGACACTTCCATTATATTTGGTTAGTGGGCAATAAACAGCAGTTTTGTTGGACACCTTTTATTCAATTTTATATAGGATTTCAATTGAGAAATGTCAATTGCTTGAGTTTCCCCTCTCTTCCTCTCATTTTCTGCAATCAGTTGTCAGAACTCAAGTATAACAAACTTTGGCTCACATTTTCATTTGTACATTTATGATAATGTTTCTTTTTGTATGCCATTCTAAAGCATAGAGTCATGCTTCTATTGCTTTAGTCTTAATGCAGGGTGGTATCAGTTATTTTGTAATTTCCAATCTGGATCGTCAAAGAGTTGATCATGTAAAATTATATGAAACAAAAAAATCAGTCTTTTCTATGATAATTAAACAATTGACAAAATGAATGTTTGATGTATGTGATGTCAAGAAATCTGTTTATGCCTGTCTAGATAAAGTATGTGATGTCAAGAAATCTGTTTATGCCTGTCTAAAGTAATCTATGAAGTTTTTCACTTTCAGAAGTTGCTGCTTAGTGGACTAGTTATTAAAAATTTCATTGACAGCAATATCTTGAGGTATCAAATTTCACATATGGTATAAAAGGTTCGATATTGATATTGAGAGTTACGTGGTTATATGGATTTGTTGCAGAATTTGCGACCTGATATCCCCAGATGTTGTCCACATTCTTTAGCGAATGTCATGCGAAAATGCTGGGACGGCAATGCAGAAAAGCGACCAGAAATGGATGAAGTGGTGAAAATGTTAGAAGCAATTGATACAAGCAAGGGAGGAGGGATGATACCCGAAGACCAGGCTGCGAAATGTTTTTGTTTTGCCCCCGCTCGAGGTCCCTGATGCTCTTGCTCCCTTGGCTTCTATATGTACGTAAAGTCAAAGTGTGGAGCTGTTGGATCATTTGCTAGCAAATTTTGCTGCAGAATACTTTAAAACATAATTCAGGAGTGTACATTATTAGAAGTAAGGGTTTATGATTTTATCCCGATACTCTGTTCGGAATGATAGGTTTGCAACCTAAGTTTGTCTTGACAGTTGTTGAGCCTTGTAATACATATGGGTTAAGGCAGACAAAACTCTTGAGAAAGCAGTTATTATAAAGAAAACTTAGGTTTGAGGTTTAGGCATGTCACGCCAATCTAATAGATGGAGCAAACCTATGGAGACATGAGAACAAAATGTGGGAACCAATCAATAAAACATTCCTGTCTTGAGAGGAGAGTCAAGTGGGTTGATGATGATGCCTGGCCTGCCACTCCTGCTCCCTTTCCTCTGCAGGGAAATATGTTGATATTTGATGTCTAATAGAAACAATAGTAAGATCATTAATTTCCTGTCTTGGTTATCAAAATCTTAAACACAACATGAGATTTCTAGTATGACATGCTGATGCTGTTCTGGAGAGGAAAATGTACTGATAATCATCAAGATTCCAGATTGATTAGTGAAGTTCCTACAAACTTAGCATTGACCCTCAAGCACAAATCGACTCACCAGTCCATTTGGGCTGAAGTCCTCTCCTCGTTTCCAAATCTGTCCCACCTGCACTGATGTCTCCTCTCTACCAAACCTGTGGCTGTCACCCCTTCGTGTGATTGGGATTTGGCCGAATATGTGATGGAATTCGACACAATTTTCAACTCAAGAAGCCTGTAGTACTATTATCTCTTCATTCTGTGACACGAGTACTCCACTAACTCAGTGGCATCAAATCATTCAGTCTTTACTCCTGAAAATCTCCTTATAACTTGTTTGCATCCGGACAAACGTATTTCGTGCTGATAATTTCCACTAGTGGCTTTCTAATCGGACAACATTGATGGTGAGTGAGACCTGTGTAGCCTTCCACTTCTTGTGGACTAGCCAATTATTCTTTACAATCTGGAAAATGAAATAAATTAACTAAAATAAAGAAAAACAAAACGTAAGAGTGAAACTGAAAGAAAGCAAAGGAGCAATACGAGAGAGAGATACTCAATTGCTTTTCTGTTCATTCGTGTATGCAAAGGAGGGGGGTGGTATTTAATTACAAATTTTAGTCAGCCCCTCTATTCATATTTCAATGGCAGTGAATCCAAATGTCTTGAGAATGGATGCAGTTGAGATGCCACCCATGCCATGTTTCATCTCATATGTTGCTAGCAAAATTGGAGTGGCGATTTACATTACATTTGTACAAATTTATGATGATTAAGCATGGCAACTCCATCAAATGCCAGCACGTTCTCGTTTGCTTGTGGTGGCAAATCCATAATGTTCCACGATAGAAAATGATATATTTGATAAGATTAGATATTGTGTTTTGTTGGTGACTTTCAGGAGTGGGAACAAATTTAAATACAAGGCTTGACCATAAAGTTAAGAGATACCAAATTGAAATGTCTTATGTTGACTCGTATGAGGAACCACACCACCCGGTATTATATTTTGCCCCTGGCCTATGCTAAAGTTCCCACATTCAAGTTCGTTTTAAAATATATCCGTAAGATCTATCACTTTTATATTTCTCAATAAAATAAACAAATAATCTAATGAAGAATGAGATTGAAGATTTCTCATAAAATATAAAAGAAAAATGTGATCGATGATTGGATTAACGATAAAAAAAAGAGAATTGTTTGCGGTGTTTTCCTTCACTAATTAAACATAAAGGGTAGCAACATCACATAAACTATCAACATTTTTTTTGCACCATGTAATGTAATCTGGGAACTGTTAGTATCTCTTTTGGGGAAGACTGCCACTAGTAGTGCAACCACTACAGCTAACATGACATAGTCCTCGTCACCGATAAGTGACAATCACATCTAACCTTTCCTTATACAGTTGTATGTACATTCTAATTCTACACAACAGAGTGAGGGAGAACAAATTTCTATACAGATGGCGAGAATGAACCTGGACTCAATCAAGGCAAGATTCGGATGGAGATTCCTAGAAGAGCATTAACTTTAACCGTGATTGTATCCTGTTTAATTATGGAATGTAGACGCTAAACTGGCCAGATTCATTTATGTATGTTAATTGTGATGTTGTTAACAAATGAAAAGAATATGCTGCAAGTTTCTCAAATTTTCTTCTCAATAGATTTTGCATGCGAGTCATTTAACAGAAGATAATTGACATAATAAAGCTACAAAACTTGGGGGAGATGACATACAATTTAGATGATGGATATCTTATATTATATTTCATTTTATGGTTACCTATACACTAGAGAAACTGATCGGCTCAGGAACATGTCTGATTGATTTGGAAAATATCAGAGTCTCACGGCATCTGGTGCATCATATCTGATGACTTTATGTGCGTGTAACGTTGCAATTCATGTTCATAACGTGGACGTTATTCTCATCTTAATTACCGGATCAATATGGGATTGCTTTGAGTCTATGGTTAACGCCTCTGCTTGCACTATATTGCGCACTTCATTGTAGACAAGACCAGACACAACTTAAATAAGAAGCATTATCTTCGGATAGCTACTACATAAGACTATAAATTAAACATATATACTTAATGGTACTATTTTTGGAAAATACTAAAATATTTTTTTTTCTATTTTTGTATGTTTATTAATTATTTACCTATTAAATATTCAAATGGATCAGCCTGTCACAGTCACATCACATAAACAAATTAAAAGAAAAAAAAAAGATTTACATCACAAATAGAACAGGGACAATTCTGTAATTCAAAGGATCCTTCCCTCTATAAATTGTTCGGTTTGAAGCGAAGACCAGGGCAGACATCTTGAGACTCGAGAGCCAACTAGTTCAGTTCTGTTCTGTTGTTTTCAGTTTACATATAAATATAGTTAATAATTAGCTGGCGGAAGCTAAGGACAACCCACCGCCACCGCCACCGCCACCGGTTTTTTCGGAGCTCTTTAATATTCTCTAAAATGGGAGTGGGAAGCATCGAAACGTTGCCATTCATGACTGATTTCCTCCAAGAGTGTGGTGGCTACGCTGTCGTCGACGGAGGCTTCGCCACGGAGCTCGAACGTCACGGCGCCAACCTCAATGACCCTCTTTGGAGCGCCAAGTGCCTCATCACTTCTCCTCACCTCGTTCGAAGGGTACTATTACTACTACTACTACTCTCTACTCATCTGTCAACTTTTACAACATAATATATTTACGTTATGTAATGTACATGGTTAATCTGTTTGTTTCTAGAGAAAAAAAATATAAAATTTGTTGTACCGAAAGATGCATGCTTACAGCTTTCATTTGATCTGACTAGTTTACTCTTTTTGAAGGGTGCCGTTTACAATCTTACGAAAGTTAACTTAATGCATTCTTAGAAAACAATTCTTATCCTGCTTATTAAGATTTGTAATAGATAAAAACTCCGAAAACTCAAAACTGCGTGTCTGTGTCTGCAAGATGTTTGATAGATGTGTGAGATGTGTTTTATGAATGTATATGAAACAACAAGTGTCTTATCTTCTGATAGTGACGTGGAAGGATGGTGCTGTGTCCATCCTTTATAAACATTTTTTAATGATTAGATTTAAAGAAATACATGACGAAATGACGGAGATTTATATCTACCTAGGTATTCCAGATTTGAAAAGGATTAAGAAAATTAAACTATAGATTGGCCAGCTTTTGAATAGAGAATCTATGCCTGAAGAAAGGTCTGACATGTAACATATACATTCCATGATACTTCTTTGATCAATTCTTAACAGCAAGGCAGCTGTTGAGAAAACTCTAGTTAAGATGAGATCTTGAGGGCAGTTTTATGGGAACCTTGTTGCTGTATGCTATAAGTTGACAGCAGCACAGCCACACAAGTGGAAGTGGAAAACACTAGTTTTGATAATAGTCTAAAAGTTTATTAGTGGGAGACAAAGAATTTGGCTAATTGCTTTGAAATTTTTACTGGGAGAGAAAGCCAAGCTTTTTTCTTTCTATATATATATATATTTTTTAATGCATAAAATTGTGTTGTGCTTGAGTGCATATAAATATATTTTGCTAGCAGTGTTTCACCATGATTATTTCTTAATGTACTTCTTGGGAGTTAACTGCGAAGTTGGTTGTGAAGTAGTTATGCAGACTTGTTAAAGGTTTAAGAATTAGGATAAACTTACTTAATGTTAAGAAAAAAATTGCCTTTTGATGGTTGATAGAGCATTATTAATTTGTTATTAACTTGGAATCTAGAATTTATTTAATTGAATCGAGAGCATGTCTTGAAAATTACTAGGTCTTAAATGCCTTGAGAAGAAAAATAATTAGTCTCAAAATATTTCTCTTAAATTTGAAAGAACAATGCTGTGATTGTCAAAGAATTATTGATGAAGTAATTCGGAAGGTTTTGTGCGTAGTTAGATTGTAATTTGTTGCAGTTTCAAATTGTTCTTCCTCAATATGTACTTAAAAGTATTGTTGATTGGCTGACCTACTGTGACAGGTTCACCTAGATTACCTTGATGCAGGTGCTAATATCATCCTCACTGCATCTTATCAGGTAATTTTACATTAATATGAGTGCCTTTTTTCTTTTTTCCTTTTCCTACAAAAAGAAATAATTTTTACCTTCTTTCTGATTCAATACAGGCAACAATTCAAGGTTTTGAGGCCAAAGGCTTGTCTACAGAAGAAGCAGAGACATTACTTAGGAGAAGTGTTGAGATTGCATGTGAGGCACGTGAAATTTATTATGACAATTGTACCAAAGATTCTCAGGATTTCGTGGAAAATGAAAGAAATTCAAAGCGTCCAGTTTTAGTTGCTGCTTCTGTGGGCAGCTACGGTGCTTATTTAGCTGATGGATCTGAGTATAGGTAAGTGAACTTGGTGATATCTAGGGTGATTACCCATTTGATAGATTTCATTAGTTCTTGTATTGGTTATACTTGACCTACTTACGAAGTGCACTTGGCTGAGCGCATGCCTGTTATGGTACTTGTTCAATTGACACGTAATTACATAAATGTCTGTGTTTGAAGTCGGTCTGGTTTATCCTCTTTAGTTAAAATTCAATGCAGTATTTGCAGAAGAAAGAAAGGAAAAATAAATGAAAAATACGATCTTGAGTGATTTGTTTGGCAATCACATCTCTGTCTACATATGGTCTTTCTTTGCAGTGGGAATTATGGTGATGCAGTTTCTGTGGAAACGTTGAAGGATTTTCATAGGAGAAGGGTTCAAATTCTAGCTGAATCTGGTGCTGATCTAATTGCATTTGAAACGATACCAAATAAACTAGAGGCCAAGGTATTTGCTAAATATGTGGTTGATTTGAAAGCAGAAGCTTCTTATAAGTAGATTAATAAGTATGATATTTTGTTTAACTTGAACCATGATATATTGGGAGCCATTTTCATCCTAGGTCTGATGATTCAGAATTATGCTTGGACTTGATGCAGGCCTATGCTGAGCTTCTTGAAGAAGAAAGGATAAATATTCCAGCGTGGTTTTCTTTCAATTCTAAGGATGGAATCAATGTGGTTAGTGGTGATTCTATATTAGAGTGTGCCACCATTGGTGATTCATGCAAGCAAGTTGTCGCTGTTGGAATTAACTGTACCCCTCCCAGATTTATCCATGAGCTGATACTCTCTATTAGAAAGGTATGATCCTTAGGGTAGATGCTTAATGTGATTCATTTTTTAAAAGACACTATTGCTGTTTATTTCCTTCATAAGGTAATAATAAGAGCATTGATTGTCTAGTCCTTGTGATTCAATAACATAATTTACCTATCTGGTGTCTTCTGTGACTATGATTTTCATAATTCCTGAATTACTTTTTTGGTTTCATGAAAAAAGTCCCTCTCCTTAAGATACACTGATAAACTCTCTGTCTGTGTCTTGAGATCATTGATTGTGAGTTTAATGTCCTAAAATCCACACGAACTTGGCATTACATATCAAATGATTTTTAACACAGGAACTAATCATATTTTCATTGTGTTCATAGTTATTGGCATCTATTCATACAAATTCACAAGCTATAATTTCCCATAACTCAAATTAAATTAGGAAAGACTGTGATGCTATTGATGAATTTTGATTTTGAAATGACTAGATTTTCTTTTTTTTTTGGGTTCTGGCAGGTAACTAGTAAACCAGTGATCATATATCCAAACAGCGGTGAGACTTATGATGCTAAGCTTAAGCAGTGGGTGGTGAGTTCCAATCTATATTGAATTATCATTCATTTTTCTTCTGCTTCTTGGCGTCTCTTGAATTTCTTCAGCGATTGAATTATATTGTTATTCCCCGACTGTTGGGATCTTCATTTCTGGGGCGAGGGTATACTTATTAATGTAACCCTTCCGATTAGTGCATTTTTATCCAGTTAATACTGTTTCTGTCCTGTCATATTGTTATGTCATCCTTTTGGCAAATTCTCTGCCTCTGCCACTTAGCCTTTAAAACTTTCCAAGTTCTTTATTACAACGATTCTGAAACATTTCTGCAGACAATAAGTTTCGTTCATTCGTTTATGTTTGTTTTATTTTGCAGCAGTCAACAGGGGTAACAGATGAGGACTTTGTCTCGTACATACAAAAGTGGCAGGAAGCAGGGGCTTCCCTTTTCGGTGGCTGCTGCAGGACCACTCCTAATACTATCAAAGCCATATCTAGAGTTTTATCCAACAGATCTGAGACCTCTACCAACCTTAAATTCTAAGACTAAGGTTTAGGTAATCATAAGATGCCTAGACTGGAATGTCAATCGGGAAATTTTCTCTTTGCGGGACCTTTCTCTCCTCTTTAACCCATGGTGGGCTTGTATAAACGCGGCTTCCCTTTCAAGTAATGTTATGTAACTTAACGTTCTCTAAGTACCTGAATAATGAATAAAAAAATTTCTGTTCTATACCTCTCGTGTACTTGTGATGTTGTGAAGTAGAGATGATGAATAAACATGCCCAGTTTGCGGTATCAACAGCAACACATTTCGAATACGTACTCAAACATTCATTTATGCATGAAAAATTTAGTTATGAAGACATGTCTATATAAACATAGTTGGTAAAATTGTAACCTCCGGAAGTTTATAGTTTATCCAAAATGTGTCAATTTAGTTTAATCTCATTTGTTAGTAATGTCAGATGCAACAAAATCTGTCTTTCTTTAATCGTATAAGTTAGCTGCTCTGAATTTCACGTGATCTTTATTCACCTTTGACGGATTTGTTTTTTGGTATCATGTAAACGTTCTTTATTCAAAATATATCTATTTCGTTAAAGAAATTAAGTCTTATAAATCAATCAATGATCTCTTGCAAGCATTCGCTACCAATGTAGCATGTAACAAGAATTCTTCAAAAATGTACTCTTTGACTGATCAGATTTTACAGTGGTGCAATCCTTGAGGGTAGTTTTGTTTTGTATATCAGGTGAGTTAATGTAGCGAATGTGGTAACAAGGCCTGCATGGTGAAGTAGATGACAAGTCGTCCACGACCAAAGGAAGTGTTGGTATGCTGTGTGTCCAGACTGCAGAATGACCGGGCAACATTTGTGCATTTTAGCTTAGTAATCACAATTGAGATGAATACGCGGAGCACAAGGGAGTATCATATCAGTTAATTTAGTTGACACTTGAAAACTTGGTGGGCAGTCCAGGTCCCAGCAATGTCTGCAACCGTAAATCTATCTCCTTTAGTCTCAGCAACCCCAACATTCACAACTCTAACCAACCATCAAAAATCCAATGACTCTCCTTCAATTACATCTTTTAGTAACTGCAAAACCTTCAACGAACTCAAGCAACTGCATTGTCATCTATTAAAGCAAGGCATCAATCACAACGCCTCTTACATTACCAAGGTCATCTCAACTTATGCCCAAATGGGTACTTCTGAAAGCTTGAACTATGCACAAAAGGCCTTTGATTTCTTCAGAAAGGATAATGAAACCTCTGGTACTTTGTTCATGTACAATTCTTTGATTAGAGGTTATTCTAGTATTGGATTTGGTGTGGAAGCTATTTTACTTTGTGTTGAATTGGTGGGGTTTGGATTGTTGCCTGATAAGTTCACGTTCCCTTTCGTGCTAAGCGCATGTGCGAAGAGTTTGGCTCATAGCGAGGGGGTTCAGTTTCATGGAGCAATTGTTAAGATGGATTTGGGAGGAGATTTGTTCATAGAGAATTCCTTGGTTCACTTTTATGGTGAGTGTGGAGAGATTGATGATGGGAGAAAAGTGTTTGATGAAATGTCTGAGAGAAATGTTGTATCATGGACTAGTTTAATTTGTGCCTATGCTAGGAGGGATTTACCGAAAGAGGCTGTTGATTTGTTTTTTAAGATGGTAGAGGAAGGTACTACACCCAATTCAGTCACGATGGTCTGCGTTATCTCTGCTTGTGCAAAGTTGCAGGATCTTGACTTGGGTGAGAGGGTGTGTGCTTATATTGGTGAGCTAGGGATGAAGGTGAATACTCTTATGGTGAATGCACTTGTTGATATGTATATGAAATGTGGTGATGTTGATACTGCAAAGCAACTTTTTGATGAATGTGAGGATAGGAATTTGGTTTTGTGCAATACAATCATGTCAAACTATGTACGGCTAGGACTTGCACAAGAAGCACTTACTGTATTGGATGAAATGCTATTACATGGACCACAACCTGATAGAATTACTATGTTGTCTGCAATCTCAGCCTGTGCACAATTAGGTAATCTTAGATGTGGAAGTTGCTGCCATGGTTACATTCTAAGGAATGGTTTAGCTGGTTGGGATAGCATTTGTAATTCTATGATTGACATGTATATGAAGTGTCGCAAACAAGAAATGGCACGTGTAATCTTTGATCACATGTCAGACAAGACTGTGGTCTCTTGGAATTCATTGATTGCAGGATTAATTAAGAATGGCGACGTGGAGTCAGCTTGGGAAGTTTTTGGTGAGATGCCAGAGCGTGATCTTATATCTTGGAACACTATTTTATGTGCTTTAGCACAAGAGAGCTTGTTTGAGGAAGCAATTGAACTTTTTCGACAGATGCAGAGTGAAGGAATTAATGCGGACAGGGTTACAATGATGGGTGTTGCATCTGCATGTGGATATGTAGGAGCTCTTGATCTTGCAAAGTGGATTTACACATATATTAAAAAAAATGAAATTTACTGTGATATGCGGCTTGGAACAGCCTTAGTCGATATGTTTGCCAGGTGTGGTGATACTCAGTGTGCGATGCAAGTGTTCAATAGAATGGAAAAAAGGGATGTGTCCACCTGGACTGCAGCCATTGGGGCAATGGCTATGGAGGGAAATGGTGAACAAGCTGTAAAGCTTTTCAACAAGATGCTCAGGCAAGGGGTGAAACCAGATGGTGTTGTGTTTGTTGGAGTATTGACAGCATGTAGTCATAGTGGATTAGTGGGACAAGGCTGGGAGCTTTTCAGGTCCATGGAGGAAATCCATGGAATTTCCCATCAAATTGTCCATTACGGGTGCATGGTTGATTTGCTTGGCCGAGCTGGTTTGCTAGGAGAAG
The DNA here is from genome assembly GCA_013180625.2 of Boswellia sacra. Taxonomy (NCBI): domain Eukaryota; kingdom Viridiplantae; phylum Streptophyta; class Magnoliopsida; order Sapindales; family Burseraceae; genus Boswellia; species Boswellia sacra. Next base: position 70,117 of record SNVD02011200.1, read on the forward strand.
CTTTGGATCTCATAAAGAGCATGCCAATGGAGCCTAATGATGTGATTTGGGGATCTCTTTTAGCTGCTTGCAGAACGCATAAAAATGTTGATCTGGCAACATATGCAGCTGAAAGAATTAGAGAATTGGCTCCCGAGAGGACTGGAATACACGTGCTTTTATCAAACATACATGCTGCAGCTGGAAACTGGGCCAATGTCGCAAGAGTGAGGCTACACATGAAGGCGAAAGGGGTCCATAAGATGCCCGGATCAAGCTCAATAGAGGTCAATGGAAAAGTTAATGAGTTCACCTGTGGTGATGAATCTCACCCAGAAATGACTCACATCTCATTGATGCTACAAGAAATGAACTGCAGACTCAGAGATGTTGGCTATGCTCCTGATCTTACTAACGTTCTGCTTGATGTTGATGAGCAAGAGAAAGAGTACTTGCTAAGTCAACATAGTGAGAAACTGGCCATGGCTCTTGGCCTAATCAGTACAAGTCAAAAGATGCCCATTCGTGTTGTTAAGAATCTACGGATGTGCTCCGACTGCCACTCCTTTGCCAAATTAGTTTCAAAGATATACGAGCGAGAAATTATTGTTCGAGATAATAACAGATTCCACTTTTTCCAGCACGGTTTCTGTTCTTGTAGTGATTATTGGTAAATAAAAAGTTTCATTCTGAACACATCAGCATATGTCAAGTAACTTCAAGGTAGATGCGGCCAATTCATGGATAATTTCAATTCAATCACAGTTGGTAAATTATATACAAGATGATTCTTGCAATTCTTAGCCGAAATCCGCTAGATATTCATTTTATATATTCCAACAGATAAAAAGCCTGACGAAGAAATGCTAACCGCAGCAATTTATGGAAAAAGAATAATGACTGATGTGTGTTTCAATTAGAGTTCATAGTGTACATCCCACACAAAATGAAGAAATTAAAGAACATCAATGACAAAAATGGTACAAGAGAAAACAGACGGGCCTTCAGAACGCCATTCATGAATTTGGGATTGAGTCAACAAACACTTGATGCATTGGATCTGACAGCCATAATTTGGCTATATGATGATGAGATGAGGTGCGCCGGTGGACTTCTTCAATAAGCCAGACGGTGGTTTCAGCTTTACAAGGATGAATTATTGTATCAAGGGGTTTATGTTCATCCTCGGTGCCAAACCTCGATTGATCCCACTGCTTTAAAAGAATATTGGTGAGGTAATGTAAGGGTTGCTCATATAACTGCTTAATTGATTTGCCTAGTCCCACCCATGAGGTAAATGGAATAATAGAGCCACGGTGTGTAGGGATTGGGATCTGCTTCATGTATTCCTGATATATTTCTGCCTTTCTGTACAATGCACCTACATCAAAGCATTTGCAGAAATGCTGCCTTCTGTGAGCATGCAGAATTTAAAGAATCATGGAAAGGAATACTACACTAAAGTGAAAAACTTGCAAATGTAAACCAAAGATCAAAGAATGAGATGCTCTTATAAATAACTCTATTGAAATCATGACAACTTTAAGGAACTACGTATGAGATATATTCTAGCATCAACAATCAGCAATAGCAAGCTCTACCATGACAACTCTGATCCAATGATTTGTCTTCATCTTGGTCTGTATGCAAGATCAGCGCTAACTTTTTACTATATAATTAAAAAGCTAGCAAAATTATCCAATAATCCACAGAGTGTGTTTATGACATGATGAAACGGAAGACTAGCCTATTCGTTGAATAAAAATTAGAAAATTTCTTTATAAGTAATAAGCAAGGAGCCAATTAGTTCATTAACCACAGAGCATAATATGAAAAAGCACAAACACATGCTGACAATGCTTTACCAGTAACAGCATCATATCGAAACAGATTATCCCAACCTCTTTACTGAAAATATTACATTTATTAGAGATTTCTCATAGACAAATTTATCTCAGTACAAGAAGGTGCTAGTTGTAAGGGTCTGGTCCATATCTGAGACCATCACTTAATGCCATGCCAGCCAAGAAAAAAAAATGAGGCCAGCTTCTACATCTCATGGAAGTAGTAGAGATTCTACGAGGGGCTCTCATGTAAATATTCTGCTGGCTATATCATATATCACAAAGGGCGATATGCTAAAGACTATTATTTAGTATCCCAAAATGATATCCAAGGAGATCCAGGAAATCTTAGTAGCGAGTCAACAAGAGACATATTGGTTGATGTTAACTGTTCATTCTAAATGATTTGTATACAGTGAGAATCAGAGAGTTACTTCATTCTCCCATGCTCTGTCTCTGTTTAGTTTTGCTTTAGATTGCCTTTGCCTAGTGTTGCTTAGTTTAGTGGTAATTATTATTCAATAGATTGTTTCTTTTGTAGTAGTTACATGACAACTTGTTGGCTCAAGTGAGACATTGAGGACAAGTTCTACACCAAAGTTCTGCAAGATTTTGCAAGCCTATGAAGGAGGTACAGTTAGTAATTATTTACACTCAAATAACAATTACTGCCTAAAAGCCAGAGCAAGGGCCATCACAATTTGCTTAATTGTTTATTAGAACAAGCCATAAATCAATTTACTTTTTTTTTTTTTTTAAATCTAAATTCACAAAGACTATATTGTCACAGTGAATCCCAACATAAATACCTTCAGATGTTATTTGTTTGATAAGTTGATCAGCTGAAATATTATTGCTCGACTGATGACCACCACGCCCATCATTAGAGACTACATCTGAGTCTGAAGAAGACTCATCCGATGATATAACATCAATCTGCTCGTTCCATGGCCCTGCCCTTTTCATGGTAGAGTCAAAAACTTGAGAGCACAAGCGGATATCCTTATTAGCAGTAGTCCAGGCAAGTTAAAATAAGATGAAAAACAAGAGAGGTAAGTGCCACATTCAATGATAAGCTACACAAAAACAATGCAATCATAACCTTTAGCAACAACATATTAGCCAAAGTAAATCTCTTGGACAATGAATGGTTTAACCGATAAAAAGACAACGAATACAAAAACATTAGAGCACACAAGAAACACCAAGGGAAAAAACAAAAAGAAACTAAATTGAAAATCAGTGAAATTTGAGCTTTTCAATCTAAAATTCCCTTCTGTTCTGATGATTACACCCAACAAGAAACAAGAATACTCTTAACACAATCTCAAATTGAGTGTAAGTCTTTACATGATGGTTCACAGTATGCATCACAAATAAAAGATAGAAAAACAAGGATAAATAACATCATTCTTGCTTCTACCATTTCATTTTTCCCAACTGCAATACAACTTTTCATAACTATAGTAAATTAAATTGAACTCAGAAATTGAGAAAACAAAAGCCCAAATGTCATTCAATGGCATGCATACAATACAAAAGCTAAGATAGAAAAACAAGGATAAATGCTTCTACCATTTCATTTTTCCCAACTGCAATACAAATTTTTATAACTACAGTAAATTAAACTGAACTCAGAAATTGAGAAAACAAAAGCCCAAATGTCATTCAATGGCATGCATACAATACAAAAGCTAAGATAGAAAAACAAGGATAAATAACACCATTCCTGCTTCTACCATTTCATTTTTCCCAACTGCAATACAAATTTTTACAACTACAGTAAATTAAATTAAACTCAGAAATTGAGAAACAAGGGCCCAAATGTCATTCAATGGCCTGCATACAGTACAAAAGCGAAGATGAAGAGAAGAGAAGAGAAGGAAAAAGAACAATTACATGGATAGAGAATCAGCGAAGGCGAATATTATCTACACACGAAGCATGCATGGAAGGTAAGGTAGGGGAAGAGAACGAATTAGGGTTTGAAGTTGGAGGAACCGCTTGATTGAGGAATATCAATGGACAATGTGGTGTGTTTCTAATTGTATCGAGTTCTGTGCAGCTCAGTGCAGAGTTGAGTTCAACCGCCCATACTCAATTGAATCCTGGGCGGTTCAATCCGTTCCGTTACCCACTTAATGGAACTTTCGTCTTGGGTTGTACTTGGATCATCCGACTTCTAAAGAATCAGGGAAATTTTTAGAATTAGCCCTCATTTGGGGCCTTTTTAGTCATAGCTGTTGAGACTATAAAATCTTATAAATTAATGTGATTGATTTCTCCTTATCATTTATTAGAAGATTACTTAGCTGTAATCAAATCAATATGATTTAATAATAAATTATTTTAAAATAATTGGCTTATTTTAAAGATTTGATTTAGATCTTTGATTGGAGAATTCATCCCTATATAAACTGATGTACAATTATTTTATAACTATGAATAAGAAATATATTCATCCTTATTATTTCGAGATGATATCAGAGCCAAAATCGGTTCTATCTACTCTTTGAAATTGTTTATCCAACCATTAAAACCGATTCAAAAAATCCCACATACCCAAATCAAATCTGAGAAAAAAAAAAGTTAATATCTGCACACTTCAAAGCCGTGAACTAAGTCCGGTCTCTGTTCCTTCACAACTGTCACCGTCTCATGAGACTTAGAGAATTATAACCGATGGCTAGCCCATTGTGCTTCGACTGCAATTTACAGAGGAGTTGAAGTTAATTCTTTGTCACCATTACGTAAGAAAAAGTTTTTCATTTATATTGTGTAACGTATTTCATTTTTGTGTGATTATTATTATTATTTTTGTTTTTCTCAAAAGTTTCTTTGAGCATGTGTTTAATTTAAAGTTTCTTAAAATCTTTTAAAAAAACAAAAAAAAAAAAGAAAAAAAAAAAAGAAAAGAAAAAAATGAGTGACAAAAATAGTTCATTATCACCTGGAACAAAATTTGTTCCCGTAATTATTCAATCAGAAAGTATCTTCAATGCAAGAATCATTTTGAGTGAGTCCAACTATGATGTTTGGTCTCAACTTATGGAGATGCACATTGCTGAACGGAAAAAATTGTCACATATTCATGGAAAGGAAAAGCCACCTGTAGAATTTGATGATGGATATGAAAAATGGTATGTTGAGAATCAAAAAGTTAAGAGGTGGCTATTGATGTCAATGTCCCCAGAGATTATGAAGCGTTATTTACGCTTACCCATTGCTCGAGATATTTGAGATGCTTTAGCAAAAGCGTTTTATGATGGAAGTGATGAGTTACAAGTTTTTTGTTTGAACCAGAGAGCGTTTGCTACCAAACAAAATGGGAGACCACTCTCCGTATATTATGGAGAATTGACCGAAATTTTTCAAGAACTCGACCATCGTGATAAAATGATCATGAAACATCCTGATGACGTTGATGCATACAGAAAGTCCATTGACCGGCTTAGGGTACATATTTTTCTTGTACGATTAGATGGAAATCTCGAACAAATACTTGGTGAAATTTTGCTGAGAGATTCAAGTCCAGATTTAGAAGAATGTTACTCTATTGTTCGACGAGAAGTGGTATGTCACACAACCCTAAATAATGAATCTAAAAACTCTGACGTTTCTGCTTTGCTAGCTCGGAATCGATCAAACCGTGCTAGATCCAACCATCCAAAGTCTGAGAAAAACATTGATAAAGTATCTCTTAAATGAACTCACTGTCAAAAAATCGGCCATACAAAAAACAAATATTTTGAACTTGTTAGATATCCAGAATGGTAGGATCATAGCCGAAAGAAGAATTCCAAGAGCGCCTCTATAACTGCTATTACTACTGGTGAAGCGAAGACAGATGCTACAGAGAAAACTGCAGTTTTGATAGATTTGGCAAATAATGGTGGTAAGTTTTTTAATGTATCTGCACCTGTTTCTAATAGTACATGGATAATTGATTCTGGTGTTACAGATCATATGACATTTGATGCTAGAGAGGTTTCACACCTTCAACCGTCCATGCAAACATCAGTTTCCACTGCCAATGGTACCTTGACCCCTGATAAGTATTTATTTATGTATCATTTTCATATCAATTCGTCCATGTTTCTTTGCTATATTCCTTGGTATTTTTATGTTTTTGTGTGGTTTTGATGTTTGTAGGAGTTTTGGAGCAACTTGCACAAAAAAATGGAGTAAAACCCTTCATTTTGACTTCTGCTAGTCAACCATCTTCTCGGATTTAATTGTATTGATATACAATGAACCCGATGACATATTATATACCGTTGAAAAGCTCTCGAAGTCTACTTTTTGGAGAAATTTACGGTTTATGAATCCATTTAGTGTATCGAAAGTTGTAATCAAAACAGTGTGAGAAGTGTAGAAATGTAATTCCACACATTACTGTAGCATGTATAATACGGGACACTGTAGCACGTTACTGTAGCAGAGTATTTAAACACATTTTAGGGTTTTATTTTATAACTTGAAGAGGGGAGAACGTGGTGGAGGCTTCAGCTCTGGAATTCTTTCATCTCTTGGAGTTCTTGAAGGAGAAAGGAAACTTGGAAAGAGGAAGAACTACAATCCAAAGAGAATTACATCAAATTTGCTAAGTTTTTCCCTTCCCTTTCATTTTCTGGAATGTCTCCATGTTGTATTGTATTTACCACGTTCTTAAACATGTGTAACTGAATCTGAATTGGTTGAGGGTGATTTCAAAGCCCCTGATATGGTTTTTGTAAGTTGATTGTGCAAGAAGTTGTTATCCAATTCTCTAATTGAAGTTGCTTGTATTTTCCCATATCTAATGCTTATGATTGCTTGCTGATTGTATTTGGGTGGCCAACTGAATATAATCTGGATATTGTCTATTGCTAGACTAGAAATCTTGATCCGTAATTGTCTTGAATTTCTAATCATTAGTAGCAAAATTGTGATCAGAGATTGCAATTGGAGAATATAACCTAAGTTAAATAATCCGAGCTTGTGTGTTTATTGCTTAGATCAACCTGTCTTTCTTTTCGTAATGCATCCATTGAATTAAATTTAGAGAGCTTGTTCTAGGTTGTTTAATGGATAGAGATTAAATAAAGAGCCTGTTTTATTTAACAACAAAGTAAGGAAAGATTGGGATAACAGAGCTTATTGTTATCTACGGTTGATAATTTCAATGGTGTAATTGGATGATAATTCTACAATTAATTCGTAAATCCATATCTTGTGGTGGAGAATGATCCCTTGACCAGATTTCTATCATTGATTAATTCCCATTTCAATTAAGTTTGCATTGTGTTATTCATTAATTACCATCGTATTCAGTTTTCATCTAGTTAATCAACCAACAAAACCCTCCTCATTTAGTTTATTGTTGCTTTCGAATAACAAATTCAATTAGAATCAATCCTCGTGGGAACGATATCTTACTCATCACTTTATTACTTGTGTGACTAGTATACTTGCTAGTTTCGAACGCATCAACCCCAGTTATTAAGGAAGGATCTTTGTCTTTAAGTGATAAATTGCATTTAGATTATTTACTTATTGTTCCCTCCTTAGATTTTAACCTTTTGTCTATTTCTCAAATTACTTCCGCTTTGAATTGTATTGTAATTTTTTGGCCTGATTTTTGTGAATTGAAGGACATTCAAATGAAGCAGACGATTGGTTATGGTATTAGACGAGGAAAGCTGTATTATCTGGACCTAGTGACAAAGAAATCAGATAAATTCCATCAGGCTTTGATGATAGATGGATCTAAGGGGGAGAAGAAGAACGTTGAAATTTGGTTATGGCATAAATGCTTAGGGCATACTTCTTTTGGTTATTTAAAAAAGTTATTTCCTAGTCTATTTGCAAAAGTTAATATTTCTTATTTTCAATGTGAGGTTTGTGAACTTGCAAAGAGCCATCGTGCTCCATTTCAACGAAGTTTAAATAAAAGTCTAGTTCCTTTTATGATTATTCATTCTGATGTTTAGGTTCCATATGAAGTTACCACTTTAATAGGTTCTTGTTGGTTTGTTACATTTATTGATGATTGTACCAGGATGACCTGATTATGCCTAATGAAATCCAAAGGTGAAGTGAATCTATTATTTCAGAAATTTCATAAACTAATTTGTACTCAGTACAATGCATAGATTCGGGTTCTTTGTAGTAATAATAGTGGAGAATATCAAAGTTCTGAACTTCAAAACTATTTGGAGACACATGGAATAATTTATCAAACTACTTGCTCCAATACACCTCAACAGAATGGGGTGTCCGAGAGAAAAAATAGACATCTTTTGGAAGTTGTTCGTGCATTGTTAATAGGAGCTCACATGTCGTTATCCTATTGGGGTGAAGCTCTTTCATCTGCAGTATACTTAATCAATCAGGTACCTTCAAGCTCTCTTGGTTTTTGGACACCATTTCACACTCTTACTGAGGCAGTCATTGCTCCAACTGTTCCAAACTTATCACCTCATATTTTTGGGTGTGTTGTTTTTGTCTATCTTTATAAGCATCAATGCCATAAAATCACTCCTTGGGCATTACAATGTGTTTTCCTTGGCTATGCTGCTCACCAAAAGGGATATCAGTGTTATCATCCTCCTACCCAACGAATGTTTGTCACCATGGATGTAGTTTTCCATGAATACTCAATGTATTTTTCCAAGTCTGAACTTCAGGGGGAGTATCAGGAAGAAATTCAGACTTTAGACTACGACTTCATCTTAAAAAACTCAGATGATCAAGACACAGGTAAATTGGATGGAAACATATACAATCAAGGAGGAGGTAAACTGGATTGGAGTAGAAAGGGATATCCTGAAATTGAAACTAGTAACTCTTCATCGGTTCAAAGTGGTAATGAACATCAAGAGATTGAAAATGGTGATTCTTTATCCGGATCCTTAATCCCGAGAAGTCTAGACACAGCTTCATCTTCTACTAATATACCATACCAATCATTTGCTGAGAATGTTCCTCATGTTGAAACTGAGCCAGCTAAAAGAAAATTACCCCATTGTATTAGTACAGGTATTCCTAAACTTACTTATGAGCTTAAACTCTCTAGTAAAGTAAAATATCCCATGAGCCATTATGTGTCTAACCAATGCCTGTCTAAATCAAATTTGTCATTTGTAAATCAATTATCTACTGTATCTATTCCTAACAGTGTGCAGGAAGCATTATCTGATCCTAGATGGAAGGCAGCTATGAACGAGGAGATGAAATCCTTGCAAAAAAATAAAACATGGGAACTCACTGATCTACCACCAGGAAAGAAACCAGTTGGATGTCGGTGGATTTATACAGTAAAATACAATGCCAATGGAACAATTGAGCATTTTAAAGAAAGATTGGTGGCAAAAGGGTATACGCAAACCTAGGGAATTGACTATACAGAGACATTTGCACTTGTGGCTAAGATCAACACATTATCTCTAGCAGCGAATATGGATTGGCCTCTGCAACAATTCGATGTAAAGAATGCTTTTTTACATGGTGAATTGTCTGAAGAAGTCTACATGGATATTCCACCTGGATGCAGGATACCAGAAAAACATAGTGAAAAGGTTTGCAGGTTGAGAAAATCATTATACGAGTTAAAGCAGTCTCCAAGAACATGGTTTGGACGATTTATAAAGTCTACGACAGACTTTGGTTATCACCAAAGCAACTCAGATCACACTTTGTTTCTCAAAAGGCAATAGGGAAAAATCACTGCTCTTATTATTTATGTTGATGACATGGTGGTTATAGGAAATGATCCAGAAGAAAGGAGAGCTCTACAGGAATACTTGGCTAAGGAGTTTGAAATGAAAAATCTTGGTCCTTTGAAATATTTTCTTGGGATTGGAGTGTCTCGATCCAACAAAGGTATTTTTCTATCCCAAAGGAAATATACTTTAGACCTATTACAGGAAACTGGCATGACAACATGTAAACCAGCTGAAACACCAGTTGAAGAAGGCTTGAAATTATGTGTTGAGGTTGATCAGGTTCCCGTTAACGAAGAAAGATATCAGAGACTTGTTGGAAGACTGATGTACTTAGCACATACAAGACCAGATCTTGCTTATGCATTTAGTGTTGTCAGTCAATTTATGCATAATCCTGATGAGCAACATATGAATGCGATCATGCGCATTTTAAGGTATTTGAAATCAGCTCCTGGAAAGGGAATTTTATTCTCTAAAAACACAGAAAAAGAAAATATAGATATATATACAGATGCAGATTGGGCGGGAGCGATTGACGACAAACGATCTACCTCTGGATACTTTACCTTTGTAGGTGGAAATCTTGTCACATAGAGGAGCAAGAAGCAGAATGTTGCTGCACAGTCAAGTGCAGAAGCTGAATATAGGGGAATGGCACTTGGAATTTATGAAGCATTGTGGTTAAGATTCCTCTTAAATGATTTGGGATATTCATCAATAAACCAATTCAATTGTATTGTGATAATAAAACAGCATGTGATATAACTCATAATCCAATTCAGCATGATCGAACAAAGCATGTAGAGGTTGACAGATTCTTCATTAAGGAGAAATTGGAGAAAAAAATTTGTGGAGTTGCCAAAAATTGGATCAGAAGATCAAATAGCTGATATTCTCACCAAAGCAATCTCAACTCAAGCATTCACAAAGTGTCTGGACAAGTTGGGCATGTGCAACATCTATGCACCAACTTGAGGAGGAGTGTTGAGATTACAAAATCTTGTAAATTAATGTGATTGATTCTCCTTACCATTTGTTAGAAGATTACTTAGCTGTAATCAAATCAATATGATTTGATGATAAATTATTTTAGGATAATTGGCTTATTTTAAGGATTTGATTTAGATCTTTGATTGGGAAATTCATCTCTATATAAACTGATTTACAATTGTTTTACAACTATGAATAAGAAATATATTAATAATTTTTAGAAAAGTGGCAAACTTAACATAGTAATAGAGCCGTCATGACCAAATGGTCGCAGGTTCGAATCCTGTCTGTGTTATTTAAAAAAAATTAATTAAAAATATTATTGTTTAGCCCATTTGTAAGACCCGCTGAGGCATGTGAGGCTCGATACGATCCACGTTGCATGTGCATGAGGCCCTTGCACGTGAAAGGGCGTATTAAAGAATTAAATACTTGGTGTTAAGCCCACATCTACAAGCTAATACTTTTAGAAAAGTGACGAACTTAACAATAGCATTACCCTAAAACTATTCAATATAGTAGCCTCCACCTCGAGGAAATGACTAAAATGCCCATACCATCATATAACCTTTATTAAGCATTTGAAAATTTAACTTTATCTCCTTCCTTTTGTCCTCCAGCAATGCAACGGTTACAAAGCATTACACTATTGAGCATGCCTATTGATCTTCCGTTCATATTCTTCACATATAATTTGAATTTTGATTTGAGAAAGAGAATCTACAAAGTGAGAGATAGTTGTGGTTTGAGAGAGGAAGCAAAGAAAGCTACAACTAAGCGTTTGATTTCCAGTTTGAGAGAGATAGAGAGCTAAACAAAACCCAAAACCCACCCACGGTACGTTAGCTTTTAATTTGTTTTTTTAGCTTCAATGTTAATTTTTTCATGTTTTTTTTTACTTGATTATGGTTAGAAACAAAATTTTGATTTCTCTAGAGAGAGAAATAGACTTAGGGATTTATAGGATTCGAAAAGACTAAAATTTCATGGTCTTTATGTCCAAATTGTTGTTAATAATTGAAATATAATACTGATTGTGTGTGGATATGAACGTGGATTGATATGGTTATTGAGGATTTGGATTGAGAAACGTGTTATGAAGTGAAGTTTTTGATCAGTTTTTGCTATGTTTATTGTATTTATTATTGTGTAAATTATATGATTATGTGAATTATATGATTACATTCATTGTTTAGAGTGAGAAACGAACAGTCTTGATTTATGATTTGCCTGTTGTTTTGGAGGTTGAAGATGATTTTTCAATGGTGTAGAACTGTCAAATCATTGTCGAACTGTCGAATTAATTGTTTTTTTTTAGATGTATTGTTGAGCTGCCTAATTGCTTGATTATTCTGTTGAAGGATTGTCAAATTAATGAATTCCATTGTTGAACTGTATTGTTGAATCTTGTAGATGATGGTTCGACGATTCGACTATTTGTTTGAGGTCTGTTGAACTATTGAACTTATTAGTCGAACTGTCCTATCTTTGTCGATTTATGAATTGCATGTCAGTTAGTTAACTGCATTTGGTCATGTGTCGAACTGTAATCCAACTTCTATCTTATGTTGTCGAACTATCGATCTGTGCTATCGAACTTGTAAGTATCATTGTCAAATTACTATAAGCTTTGTCGAATTATCAAAATGATTAATTATACAGTTCAATTTGCCCTTGGTCGAATTGTCAAATTTTTGGACAGAATTACTTTTTTGGTCATGTTATGGATGCTTTTGTAGTTCTAACCAATTCTATTGTTAATATCAAGTTTACATATGAAACCTCTAAAGCTGAGGATCACTTTCAACCTCAAAACATCGAAATCCACCCATTACGATGGGGTGATCACAGTTGTAGTGGGGTTGGATTGCATTACAGTGTACAATAAGTTAAGTGATAAGTAGAAGAAGATCTTCCAAAAGATGATGGGCTTCGGACACCTGATAGAGATTCGTGAGGTAACTTTCCCAGGCAAACTGGTCCATAATCTTCTGTTGCATGAGGTGGAGATGCATGAAATAGAGGACAAGGAGTTATAGTATCTTGTGCTTTTATTATTGCAATGCGAAATGCATGAAATGTTAAGTTATGTTTATATTGACAGTGGAATTGTTGATCATATAGGAAATGCCTTTGGATTCTCGAAATATGAGTTTGCCCTGATCACTAGCCTTAAGTTTGGTCCGTTGCTCGAGTTTGAGAAGAACCCTAACATCACTTAAGGTATAAATGTTTGGCGGGATAATATACGGGCACCAAACATATGAAGATTAATGAATTCAAGATCTGGATCGAGTCTTGGGATTTGAAAAAAAAGGGGATTCGAATGCAATGAAGTTGACTACATATTAAGTGTTGGAGTGTCTCCTATTGGGCCAGAGAAAATTAGGTCTGATTAATTTGGAGTACTTTGAATTGGTGGATGATTTGGATAAGTTCAAGGACTATCCTTAGGGTATAACAGCATGGAGGGAGATGTATAAATGCCTCGAGATTGGTGTGTTAGAACGGGCAGATAAGTACCAACAAAGGTTGGTGACAAAGCAAGCACAAAACAAGAAGAAGTATAACGTATACGGATATGCCTAAGCTTTCCAAGTACTTCAACTATTTTTGTTTTTGTACTTTTTTTATTGTTTTAAGTTACCTACATGACAAAAAATATGTGACTTCTGTTGATACAGATCTGGTTGTACGAGGTGATTCCATTTATGGGGTTCTCATATGCACGAAAAGGTACGACTTTTGCAAATAAGATCCCATGCATTTGACATGGACTCGCAGCAACAGGCTCGTCACCCATGCTAAGGTTCTGAGGGACGTTTATAGTGGTTCAAGACCAGCAAGGACTTCAAAATTAAACTGTATAAGGTACGTTGGTTTATTACACATCTTTGTTTATTTACTTACAATTTCCTTCATTGTTGTGTAGCAGGGGAGGCTCCCAAAGTGAGCCTTCAAGTAGAGAACACGAAGTTGGACAATGACCATTATGTAGAGAATCGGTGTTGGATCCATGATTTAGGAGGCCTACTTGTTGATTGGGCCAGGGCCAATAAAGTACCACTACTTGTATCTAAGAATGCACATAAGAAGGTGAAGGGGAAGCAACCAGTGCAGCTCGAGCCGGAGGCACCCCCCTGGATTGGGTCAGAAAGCACCGGCCAGTCAATTTGTTCAAACAAAGCATTACAGTTAACATCGTTTATTTATTTATTTTTATTATTGTAATATTCTTGGATATTGTATAGGCGATTTCAAAGTCTACTGTATCGTCATCTTTATTAGAGGCTATTTGGCACGCGTTTACTGTCCAACGTGTAGAGTTGGTACTACTTTTGCTGATTGCCTGAAGGTAGTTCAGGAGTTGCACATCGGTCATGCTAAAGAAATGCAAGTGCTGCACAATGAGGTATAGGAGCTACATAAAGAGGATTGGGAGCTCAAAGATGAGCAAGCAAATGATGTAGAGGATCTTGAGGTAATTGGATATATGATTTTATTTCTTAGCGTATGATTAATCCTTTTTTTAATACTATTATAACAAGTAGTATTTTGCTGTAGGAGGAGGCTAACCATTCAGCGCCAACTCCCTTACCAATTCCTGAATATGCATAGTTCTCCTTGGTGAATAAGGATATGGTGTATTTGTCCTAAATAGTAATCCAGATATATGGGTGGTGCATTTGTCTCAGGACGTATATAGTGACTCACCCAATGAGAATATTCGCATCCTTAGGACACGACCAGTTATGTACCAATTGTAGAATGTTTACACCGTTAGGGTATGCAGGAAGGCCCATCATCTGTTGAATCTATACATAGATCCTGACGAATGGACGAAGAGGCAGAAGATTGTGAGATTGTCATAAGATGTACTAGTAGTGACACCACCTTTCTCGTATGATAGGGAATTCAAATTCGATATGCATTTTAAGTCGTGCTACGATGAATGGTGTATTGCTGGTCATCTATAGATCCAACTCCCAATTACTATGGATCCAGATTGACCTAGTTTGCGGAGATCACTGTATGCAGTTCGTGGCTAGGCAACGATGTAAGATTCTTGTTTTTGACTTTTGCACATCATAACCGTGATCTCCAGTTATACATAACTAATATAAATGAGTTTATTTCTTTTATAGCACATCCACGCTTTCATGTATCTCTTGTAGGTTAGATGGGGGCACAGTCCTGAGGAGATACTGCAATGTTTCACATCCTTTGATCACGAGTTATCTGTAAGTAATTAAAAATTAGTCCACTTTTGAATTTTACGCTAAGCTCTTACCCCATTCAAGCTAACATTTACAAATATCTGGACAATCCTGGCTGCCTAACACCTAAGAGAGGTGCAAAGACAACCTAGATAACATTGCATAGGAGCCACTTCTGTTCTAGTACACAAACAACCTTAATATCAGTGATGGAATCACGTGGTTCGAGATTGACTTTGTAAGTCGTAGTTCAATAGCGTGTAATTTTTTGGCTTTCATGACATCATAACTAATGGATTTTTTATTTATTATTTTAAGTTTATGCTCCCGTAAATATCAAGGGTAACCATTGGGTAATAGCGCATATTTCGTTCAAGGACATTGAATAGGGGTGGGAATTCGAGTCCATGCGTCGTGTTCGTATCGTGTCGAGTTATGACACGACAAAGATTAGCACAACCCAAACATGACCCATTTATTATTTGTGTTAAGGAGATCTAACACGAACACAACATGATTATTAAATGGGTAAAACGATATGACATGCAAACACGAATAATAAATGGGTTATTTTTGTGTTAAACACGAACACAACCCATTTAACATGATTATGACACGTTTACATGATTAACACGAATTACACATTTAACATTATTATGACACGTTTACATATTTGACACAATTATAATACAAACAACTTATTTTTAAATTAAAAAAATAATAATAAATGTTCTTTTAGCCCGAGTTTAGTAATTTATATTTTAAAATTAATTTCTATTTGTACTTATGTCACTTTAAAAATAGTCGTGTCAATATGTGTCAGTCGTGTTATCATGTTTTATTCGTGTTAATCATATCATAAATGTGTTTGTGTCATAAATGGATTCGTGTCACCTGCGGATATAATCCCTCAACCCGAAAACAACACAATTATTAAACAGGTTTAAAATTTCAACATGAATACGACTTGAACACGATTAAGCAAACCCAAACCCGTTAATTTCAATATCGAGTCATGTTGGGTTTGCAGATCTTGTAAAAAATTCTCACCCTTAACAAGGATGTCGTTCTGTACGACTCTCAGATACCGCAGAACCCAGAGGACGAGAGCAAGTGGATTGATTTTGCATGCCTCTCGCAATCTTGACACGACGCCTCACAGAGATAGCCCTTCGTTTTCTCGACAGCACTGATGTATCCCACGATACTACTCCATTTGCCATCTTTTATACCATAGAGGAGGTCCCATAACAACCTCCAGGTAATGGAGTATGTAGAGTTTATTGTTTGATATACGCGGAGCTACTCAGTTCTGGAGTTGGGGTAGACGTGATAGCACATGTGGATGAGGCAAGGCTGAAAAGGCAAATGGCGATGAGGATCTGGCATTTGGTGGGCATGGATCACATGGACACATTCTAGAAGTATTCCTTAGAGGGGTGGCCATAGGATGAGGGTTTTTGCACAGTGTGTTTCATGTTCATCACTAGTATATTTTGTTATTACTTTTTTTGATATAAATTTACTATATTAGATCATTATGAAATGTACAATTGTTATTTACAATTGTTTGTTATTTCATTTATTAAGCAGTTAAAAAATTCGCATACCTTATTAATTTCAAATATAGGCGAAATAAAACAATTTACAACCTTACTATTTACAAATATGGGCTAAGTAAAACAATTCATATACCTTACTATTTACGAATATGATCTAATTAATACAATTCACATAATTAAAATAGAACATCAAATATTTTATTACAAAATGAAACTAAGCAGTTGGACAAAACATACTAGTATAAACAATAATAAATGGGAAAATCATGTTGCATTGGATGGCACTGATGCATCTGTAACTGATGGTAGGTGAAGCAGGACAAGATTCCTACATGTCTGGCCGTTGTGCCCTCTTTCTCCATAACGTTCGCACATCCGTTGTCTTATTATCTCACCCTCAAATGGATATCGTTGTGTACGTTGTCGTCCTACTTGCAGTCGACTGATAGTTGGGAGAACAACATGTGACCTAACCTCCTTTGGAACAACCCAATTAGAACTCATTCCTATTGGAATAATAGGTAAGGCATATACGAGCATCATATGTTCGTTCTGGTACATTGGATTACAATAAGACACTAGTGACTTTACACTGGCGTAGCGGCATGCAACAATGGCATGTTCACACAAAAGCTAGTCCAAGTCAAACATCCTACAAGAACATGTCTGTGCATGAAGGTCTACAACATCCACACTACTAGCCTAATAAATTTGGTACAAATGTTTACTGATTGGAGCCACACAAAAGTTGTTAGACTTATCTTTTCTTTTCATGAGCAAGATCTTTGTCCATTTGGTTAAAACTAAAGAAGAATAAGTAGTTACTGACCGTCTATCATGGAACTACTCTTGCAAGACTTGTAGGACAGAAATATACATATAGTTAGATGAAAGCAATGTACTGAAGGTATTAATTACCGAATTGAAAGCAAATAACCTGATAGTAGTATTCACAAATGAGGGTTATGCCTAATCCTTTTGATTTTTTCATCCGATTGTTCACAGACTTAGCAATGTTGGTTGTCATGATGCTGTATCTAAGATCGAGAAAGTGACACCTTACACATTTATGTGGGTTTGCCTGAATCAGATACTTTGTGCCACCTTGACTAATGCCTTTGATGCGTTCAAAAAACGATTGAAGTTCGCTTCCTAATAAGCCTTAGCTATATTGATAAAGATAGCATAAAGGTAGTAAACCTTGTCTTAAGATTATACCATGATATGCGTAAATCTCGATAGTTGTGTTCGAAAAGATGTTGGACACGGCCCTAGCGATGCTTTTGTGGTGATCAGTGATGATAACAAGATTTTGGACGTATCCAATGATATAATGAAGCCTTGACATGAACCAACCTCATCACTCATCATTCTCTGAATGCCCGAATGCGATAGCAAGGGAAAAAATCTGACTATTGTCATCCAAATATTGTGCCATGAATAATGTGCTCATATACTTTTCATTTAAGAATGTGCCATCAAGAGCCATAATAGGTTTGATCGAAGTTAGAAAACCACTAACCAAAGCTCCCAATGCAATGAAATAATATTTGAAATGGTTATCGGAGATCAAGTTTAAGTGAGTCATTAAACTAGGTTTTTTTTTTCTTAACAATATATTAGTATGAAGGTAAAAGAGCATATGACTCTTCTACAATTCTATGAAATTGATTTAGAGCTACCTCTTTTGCCTTCGAAGCCTTTTGTAGCTTATTGTTATGTGCAGGTATTTTTGGATGTTCTCAATAATTTTTCTTGAACGATATATTCTTGAGGCACTAACAAACTTTTCTTTAATATGTTTCCTAATAAGATCAGAACTTTCTTGCCTATGCTAAGGATGAAGTCCAACATCGTCATATGTGTGTTTGTTGTTGAATACCTTCACTTGGAAGAAATTAGTATCATTAACCTTTGTTGCTCTCAAATGTCATTTACAACATTTCTCTCAATAATCAATTAAGAACTATGAATTTGATGACCTTGTTACCTTAAACTCGAAGTTATATTATAATGCCAAGTTCTCCAACTTATGACGGAGTTCATTTTTGTTTCCAAAAAATTGCCTTACCAGCATTTCACCACGGTCAATTTCACGTGTGTCATGCTGAATTGCTAATGTGAATGGTATTAATGGAGGCATGAACCGAAAGACGTCCTTCACTTTTTGTAGGATTAGATCATTTCTCATATGGTTAGACGTACTGGAATTCATTCGGCCTATGAAACTTGGAATAGGATTTGACAAATGCAATCCACCCATATCATTATCATCATCATCATCATAAACACCTTGGCTCTCCACATATGGTCCCTCGTTAGTCGCATCTTCAACATTTTCTCTCTTATTTTCAACATATACACTATCGTAACTATCCCTTACTATTGCCTCCTCTTCAAATTCTTCTTTGAGGCTGTCAAGACCATGAACAACACTAATCCTGAATGAACCACCCCATCCTACAACAACATCACTACAACATTAACATCACCTCTAATGTTAACATCACTCATTCCAAAAGAACCACCCCATCCAATATCGCCATCACAACAAACATTAACAGCATCACCAACATTCGTGAAGGGTGGATTACAGTAATTACACTGTCCATGATGCTCAAATGCCTCATTTTTTGAGGTTTCAACGTCTGTGTAAAATTAACGATGGTTGGTCTAGTTGTTCAGTTGACATGCCTCTCAACCTCAACATATAATGGTGTGTATTCATTCAAATGTTTCAAACTGTCTCCAATAAAAAATCTAGTCACGCTCATTTCTTACGGGGAGAAGTCTCATATGCCTCCTAATATCATACTGGACACTCAATTTAAACCTTGTTTTACTGCCATCTAACCCAATTTCTTCACATTTCAATTGCAAAAACTATTCATAAGACATCTCTCTTACGGCATTAATTGTAAACATAGTTTCCATTAGGTAAAATCTCCCAATTTCCATCAAAGAATAGAGCAAATCCAATATCGTCCATCTGTGAAGTCAAACATGTCCAAAAATTAGTGAAATTACATTAAAAGCCAAAAAAATGTTTAAAATGGTCCAAAATCGGTTTTTCTATCCAAAAATTCGACAGTCTGACAAGCCCATAATTGAACCGTCTAATTGATTTGACAAGCCTTCTTGTTTGTGTTCGACAAAAGTTTGACAAAAAGGTATAAGTTCGATGACTATTCAACAGTTCTACTAAACTTCAACTATGGTTCAACAATTCGACAGTTGAAGTGTTTAGCTGTCGAACTTCGGTCGAACTATCAAATTCGATGTCTGAAAAACACAAGTTGGACAGAAACAACACAAAACACGATTTTTCAGACACCAAATTGCAAAAACTACCTAAATAATTAGATTCCAACCATTACTCGTCTATTTCTATGCATGTGATATGAATTTCAAAGCCAAAGTAAAGCTAAAAAGTTTATGAAATTATTTTGAGCTTAGTTAGAGAGAACATTACCTTTTTAAAGCTTTATAAACCCGATTTTTGCCTTTTTGTATGTTTAAATTGTAGAATACAGTGTTTAGGTTGTTATATAAGCTTGTATGTTGTTGATTTTAAGTTAGTTTTGTTTTTTAAAGAGTTAGAGAGAGTAATAGTGGTGGTTAGTGTTAATTAGAGAGAATTATTATAAGAGGAATAATATAGTCCAATTGTGGAAAAATATGGGAAGGGAGGCTATGTGCTGAAAAATTTGGAGAGGGCGGCTAAATTTAAAAGGGCCCCCATTTGGAAGCCATTTCTGAAAATTGTCCAAAGACTTAACCTTTCTATCCAAATATTTAGTGATGATATTTGGAAAAATTTTCAAATCTAGCCCCCATTTTAGGGGGCTTTTTAAAAATAGCCATTAACAAAAAAATTTTGCATGAAATAGCCTTCAAATAGTCTCCTGCAAAATGATAACTTAGACAGTTCCACGATGCTAAACTATAATTTGAGGATATTGTTCGATGATGGAGTACCCAAATTCAACATTGGTTCGATTTAGTTTGACGATGTTATTTGACTATGGCATCTCCAACTATGAAAGTTCAACGGACATTGGATAGTTCAATGAGTAGGTTCGACGATTTGTCGAACTATCGAATGCATGTAACAATAGGGGTGTTCACGGGTCGGGTCGGGTTTTCTCATACCCGATCACAACCTGATACTGTTGAAACTCGATTATTTTAACCCGATTCGAGTTACTATTCAATACCGACCCGACAAAAACCCGATCAACCCGATCGGGTCAGATCGGGTTTAATTTAATTAGTCTAAATATCCAAACCCGATTTGCAACCTGGCACTGTTCAAACCCGATTAGTTTAACCCGATTCAGGTCACTATTTAATACCAACCCGATCAACCCGATCGGGTCGAGTCGGGTCGGGATTTTTAAACACCCCTGTGTAACAATATCCAATAAGATTAGAACTAACAACAAAAACGTGAGTTGAAACTATAATCAACAACAAAACCAAAAATTAAAACTGATTGAGTTGGTTTGTAAAATTTCTCATGAAACAAAACAAAAAACGTGATTTGATTCAACTGATTGAGTTTCTTGTGTCTTCCAAGGATGGTGGTGGAGATGAACCGATATTAGCTTCGAAAGCTAGTGAATCGTAAGTTATAGTTTTCATTTTTGGAGTTTTGGTGTCAAATTTGCCCTTGTGTTTGTTGTGTTTTGTTTGCCCTTGTGTCTCTTGAGTTCCAAAATCGTGAGTTTCTTACGTTAAATTTGCTATTGATTTAACTGATTGAGTTCCAATTTTTGTTTTTAGTTTTTGGAGAGAGAATCGTGATGGAGAGGGTGGGTAAAGATGCAGAGAGTTGGAGAGTTGGAGAGAATTGTGAGGGAAGGAGAGGGATCAAGGGCAATTTAAAATTTTCATATCTTGGAGGTTATGGGTATGAAAATTTTTAAGAGCAAGGCTATCTTAAAAGCGCCCCTGAAATGGGGGTTAGATCTGAAAGTTTTCCTGATATTTGCCTTACCTTGCACAATTGAATTGGAGAAACCTTTTTTTAATTCTATTTTATTTAATAAAAATATATTTTTCTTATAATAATCATTAAATTTTACCAATAACATATTTTTTCCTTTTAAATAATATATACTTTATTTTTCAAATAATATATATATATATATATATATATATTTATATCAAACAATGGGGTATTTTAGATTGGTGAGTGAAATAGAACCTTTTTAGGGAGGCCATTTTCTTATGTTTTCTCTGTTCTTTTATTTATTGGCCAAACTGCTTTCCTTAGCTAATATGTGGTATTAATTATTGTTTCATATTGTTGCGGTATCTATGTTAGGCCAAGCGAAAAAAATAATATTGTGGATCTCAAGTTTATATCTCAAGTTTTGTATAATAAATCATATGGTTTGATCTACGATTTTCATGTAGATGTTAAATTAATGTAATGATAATGAGTCAAAATCACCACTTAAGATATATAATTTGAGATATAAACTTAGATAATATAATATGCCTTATAATCCTAACTTAACTTGTTTTGCAGTTGAATCTGAGGAACTGATCACTCAGATAGGTTTATCTTGGATTAAACGGGTTAGCATTTTACATGATGATATTATAATTATGTCTAAATATAGTATAAAAATTAGATTATGTAATTAAGCAGCATTAATTTACCATTTACACAATAATTAAAATAAAATAAAAAAGCTTAAAAAAAAAAAGCAACAATACCGGGCGAATGAACTGCTGGCTGTGGCGGCCTGCGGGGAGGCTGTATGTGAGTTTATATATTAATCATCTTGTGCGTTAAGACTCTATAGTAATTATTGACATCATACAATGTAAGGGCGACACGTGTCAATTCAAGTACTTTTGCTATTTAAATTTCATCGACCGACTCGATCCGCTCATTGAGTTGATTTGAGTTTTGGAGCTTAAGAGGAAGCAATACAGGCGTCAAATTCCTTAACCGATCAAACGACCCTTTTTAACTACCTTTTCGTTTCCACTTTGATCGCAAACAATGCTCTCAAAATGCAAAATCTTCAAACTTGTCTCATATTTGCATTCACTGGAGAATACCAGAATTAATCCTCTGTGTTATCTGTTGTGCAATCCTCTTTGTACCAAGAACGAGTTACCCGAAACCGTTGAGTCACCAGAGCTACCGAGTTGGTTGAAATCCCTTGATACTGAAAACCCGGATGAGAATTTTGTGATCCCTTCACTTGTTGGTTGGGTTGAGAGTTACAAACTTAATGATCAAAGTAGAATCACTACCCACGTTTTGGGAGAGGAAATCGATACTGATATTGATAAAATCAGCAAAATCCTCAAGAATCGGTACCCATCGCCTGATAAAGTCGTTCAGGCTCTAAATGGGTCTTGTGCGAGTGTGACAAACGGTGTGGTTGAGCTGATTTTGATGAGATTTAGCAGTGACTGGATCCCTGCTTTTGGCTTCTTCACCTGGGCAAAAACACAAACAGGTTATAGGCACACACCGGAAATATATAACAAAATGGTTGATGTGTTAGGAAAATGGAAGAAGTTTAGCCTTGCGTGGGATTTAGTTAACGAAATGGATGAGTTTAATGATGGGTATGTTACATTGACTACAATGAGTAAGCTTATCCGGAGGCTAGCTAGAGGTGCTAAGTATGATGATGCTATTAAGGCATTTAGAGGTATTGAAAGGTATGGTTTGAAGAAAGATGCAACGGCAATGAACATGTTAATGGATGCTTTGGTTAAAGGGAATAGTGTTGAGCATGCTTATAAAGTGTTTCTTGAGTTCAAGAATTCTATACCCTTGAACTCTCAAACTTTCAATATTTTGATACATGGTTGGTGCAAAGCTAGGAGAGTAGAGGATGCTCAGAAAACTATGGATGAGATGCAGAAACTTGGATTTGTCCCAGATGTAGTTTCTTTTACTTCTTTGATTGAGCATTACTGTCGCGAAAAGGATTTTCGCAAAGTTGAGGATACCCTAAAAGACATGCAAGAAAAAGGTTACAGGCCAAGTATTGTAACTTATACTGTTATAATGCATGCTTTAGGCAAAGCAAAGCACATAAAGGAAGCGTTGGAGGTTTATGAGAAGATGAAGAGTGATGGCTGTTTACCTGATACTTCATTTTATAGCTCATTAATTTTCATTTTGGGTAAGGCTGGTAGGCATAAGGATGCGAATGAGATATTTGAGGATATGAAAAAGCAGCGAGTTATGCCGGATGTGTTGACATATAGTACCATGATTGCTCTTGCTTGTGAGCATTCACAAGAGGAGAATGCATTAAACTTGCTTAAGAAGATGGAGGAGGATTCGTGTAAGCCTGATCTTGACACTTATTCACCCTTATTGAAGATGTGCTGCAGGAAAAAGAGAATGAAGGTGCTTAAGTTTCTATTAACCCACATGTTTAACAATAATGTTACTAAGGAAGTTGGAACTTATGCTCTTTTGGTGCGTGGGCTTTGCAAGAGCGGGAAACTTGAAGAGGCTTGCTTGTTCTTTGAAGAGATGGTGTCAAAGGGAATGGTGCCTTATGATAGCACGTACAAGATGCTGGTCGAGAAACTTGATGGGAAGAGCTTAACAATTGCTAAGGAAAAGATAGAGAAGCTGATTTCTCAGGTGAAAGAGCAAGAAAAAATTTAGTATTTCTTTCATAATCTTAGATGAGAATCAGGGTGAACTAGTTGTTCAGTCTGTTTATGTCATTTATTCTTTAATCTTAAGAACTGTTGTATATTATAGTCTTATTTTCTAAACACATTTTGAGGAGCAATTTTTACTAGTTTGCTTATTTCTTGACCCACGCAAGTTCTGCCAAAGTGTTGACTGTCGGAATAAACTGCCGGTTGATCAACTATGGGCAGGAGCTATCCACCCCTAAACTTGTCAGAAGCTAGAAATTCTGCTTCCTTCTTCGATCAGTTAATCTAAACTTTTATCATACGTGGAACTTATATACTTTAGTTTCTTCAAGTAAGACAGATGCCATTTTCTATGGGACTCGAGAGATTCTCTTGTCTGGCATTTGGATTAAGCGTCTCCTACTACAGTGTAGCTCCTAATTCTCATAGGACTCTCTACTGCAAAAGTTGCATTCGTATCTCTGATACTATATCACCAATACTTAGAATGGGGAATGTGAGAATGTTATGCATAATAAATTGTAATGAAAAAAAATTTACATCGAAAGAGAAGCTACACCAACACTCTTGCTTGAGGATCAAATGCAACTTGGGAATTTTCATCCACTTCAGGTTCAGACCGTTAATGCCGTATAAAATAAGTAAACTTCTTTAGTTTCCGGTTTGAAGTCCAAGTAGAGATAAGAGGGGAAGTTAGTAGAATTTTCCTGATTTTTCATATTTTGACGACAAAAAAAAAAAAAGAGTACGTAACGTAATTCATGAAGAAGATAATCGATGTTCAATGACTTCGAAAGAATACTACAAGGGGTTGGGATACATCACCCCGTAGCGATGATAAGGTTATTTCATAATCAATTACATAATTGCGGCCCTGGTTACATGGAGGGTAAACCCAGCAGGTCGCGCATGGTGTATGCACTTGGTGCAAAAATGATTACAGTCTCAACACCATGTATATAATTATGCGTTCACACCGTATAGGCATTAGAATTCAAACTTTCAGCAACTCTTAAGGCCCCACTGTTACAACAGGAAAATACTGTGGACTTTCTCAAGCATCACCCTCCTTGCTCCAAAAAGAGAGAATATTATGGTGAAACAAAATTTCTACACTGGAATGTAAGGGCGTGCACGTGAATTCGTGGTATGCTAGTGTAAAAAGGATAAGTGAGAGAGAGAGAGAGAATCTCATGGGACATCTTACAAGCACTTAGGGTGTATAAGGTGAAAATATTAACAGTTCTCAATTATTATGACTAAAAATTTCTTTTATACATATGCTATGAGAATCATAATGTCATAAATTTACGTATACAAGTCACAGCATAGGCCACAGACTGGGGAGGAGAGGACACTTATTGTAAGGGCAGAAAATAAAAATAAAAAGTAAAAAATTAAAAAAAAAAATGGCGCTTGCTGCTCTGTAATAATTTCTGAAAGAGGGAACCAAAAATTAAAAAATTAAAAAAAACAACCTAAAACTTATAAAAAGGTTAATGATAAAGACTGGATTTTCTAAATTTCCTAGATTTCTTAGTCTACAACTATCTAAAATCAGTTGCAGCAGAAATGTGCAGAAAATAAAGATTATGCCATTATGGTGAGGAATATCTCAAAGATGTTGTCTTCGATTGCCAGATAATAGAGTACTTAAGCCAGGTTGTCGTGTTAGTTTTTTTGCCCTTGGCTTTTGCCATCCATGTCTTTCCAAGAACTCTTCAATCAACCTACAGATTCAGGGTAGAATGATGAGATATCTAAGCTAGATGAAAAGCAACAGATCAGAGAAGCTGCAGATGTACTCACAGGCTACATATTGACTTCTGTGAAGACGCCAGCTCACGGTCTGGGAAAGATTCTTCCAATCGGAAACTCAACCACACATAGAGCTCCAAGACCTTCAGTTGTAGCACCAACAACAAATAAACATTTTTAGCGGCTAATACAGCTGATAGGATTTAAGCAAAGAATAATTAATCTCCAGAGTAAAACTCCTATTTCAGATTCTCAATATGGCAGAATAATTATAAGATTATAGATGAATCAACTAAGAAGTCTTATGATATCAGAAGGTTAAAATATCAGATAATTGTTGGACTCATTCATTAACAATTATTGGAACTTAGCGTATAGTTCTGGATAATATTTTACTGAATAAACTACTCTCTTGATAACATTGAAATCAAGACAAGTTTTATTACAAGCCAGCCAATTAGGACTTAAATTTTCTGCCAATGAACTTCTTCCACAAAAATTAAGTGCTAAAGGACATTAGGGTAAATTAAGCTCTTTTTACCAATCTTAACCCACAGTTCCTACAATTTTTCCAAAGTAGAATACAATTATCACATATTACAAATTATTAGTGGCATTAGAAAATTAATAAATTCCTTTTTCCAACTCGAGAATTCGAAGCTCAGATTATTCTTTGTTTCTTTAATGAGCTAAATTCATTTAATAGGTTTAGCAGTAAAAACATATCGCAAAATTTCCTACAATTATTGACGATGCTAACAGAAGGCCTAACCTTGTGAATGGATTCAAGCTCCTTGAGTGCAGTTTCTGTTTTTGGCATGTTAAGCATACCAGGTGTAAATATTTCTCGAAGTCGGACAATGCCTTTCCGTGCATAGTTTGTGGCAAACTGTTCCATCATGACGCGTTAACCGTATTTATTTCTCATTCAAAAAGAAAAATCTTAATTTATTGAGGAACTACATCTACCTGTGTGAGACCTTGAGATGAAATGTCATCATTCATGTCAACTGGACTGCACATCACAAATACTAATTAATCCAAGTCTGAGCTAAAAACTAAGTTAATAACAACAAAAAATTAACAACAAAAATTTGAACACCAACACCAACAACAATAGTAGAAATAATAACAGAAATTATATAAAATTGCCGAGTTTTCAGGCAGTTCACAACATTCGCCAAGTTAAGGCTATAACACCTCCTGAAAATCTATGCTCTAAGCATTTCACACAGAAAAGGATGCTCTAATGAAAATCTTCCCACCCCCACCGCCGCCGCCCCGAACACCCCCCCAACCCAAAACCCCCGTGCCAAAAAAAAAAAAAAAAGAAAACTAAAATTTCGGTAATTACTCTTTTCTTTTTCACTTGAATACCTCCATTTTTCTTCATAACAGAAAAAAAAAAAAAAAAAGGCGTCAAATATAAACTGTTATGGCCACCAATCTTTAAGTGTGCCCAACCTGAAGACTAATACGAGTCAATCGGAGCCACAGAGTCCGATTCCCCACTTCCACCTCCCATGCACAATCGTATTATTTAAACAAACCTATCACATGCTTATGGTCTGGTAACTAACTCGTTATAGGCAGTAACTGGCAGAAGGAATGGGTACGCCTTAGACGGTTTTCTTCTGGGGGTGTAAAAATTTACCTGATGCAGAAAAGGTACTTATCATTCAACCCAAGGGGCAACTCATCAATGACAGTGGCAACTTTCTGATGTCAAACGAATGATAATCAGTATTCAAAACAAAGCAAACATAACATGACAAAATTGTCACTTTTTTAATTGCCACACATTGAAAAAGGACATAACATAATAAATATGTACCAAAATTTCTTCACAATTGGCAATGAAATAGTTTTCAGATAACTTGGCATTCTCAAGGAAATGCTCCTGCATACACAAAAAAGGAAATGTCAGACAGTTTCATGTTGGGGGTCAGAAGATAGATGGTGATATTGATTTCCAACAAAATTTAAAGGTTCAAACAGATTTACTGCTTAGCCATTTTGAAGTTTAGTTCAAAGACAAGCATAAGGATTAAAAGATATTAGATGGATAAACAAAATTTACAAATGACATAAGCAAATAGAGATGGTAAAACAATAACCTACCAAAATTGCATGGAAGCCGCTTGTTGGGTGTAAACGGGAATACATGAAGATGAGATCAAAGGTAGGAAATAGTCCAGCACACTGCAATTGACAAGATATTATGATTTGATAAGCAAGTACCATGAAAATGTTACGTAAAGAAAAATAAGAAAATCTCAAGTTGCAGATATTATTTGGTGACATTTGAAAAGCTCCCCATAAAATTCTTAAAACACCAAAAATGTTAATCAGATAAACACTTCAGCAATGAAACATTTACCTCTAGAATTGGTGATGGGGAGTTCAATGATGAATGAAGCAAAGGTAGATCATCTGAATCTAAACAAGTCACTTCACCAACAGAAAATTTTGATCCATACCTGCCAGCTCTCCCTACAAGCAAACCCAAGTCAATGAAAGTATCAATAAAGCATCCAAATCTCTTTGAAGGAAGCAATGATAAAGGACTATTACCAAACCTCTCCGACCTAATTGATAATTAGACAGAGACATAAAAATAATGATAGAACTGATCTACTGCAATTGGAGATTTCACACAGGAGGATGAAAATATGAAAGTGAAATTGAAGCCAAAAAGTTGCAAAATCACCAGCAGGCACATGACAAATAACCTAGTCTTCTTACCAAAATGCATAATTTGCTTAACCATATATGCTAGATGAAGTTGAGACTCTACAAAGAATTTAAAGACCTATTAGACCTTTTCTAATAACAATTAAATGTAATTCTCAAACTTCAACCACAAGGAAAACAACATACCTGCAATTTGTTTGACCTCTGTTACAGTGAGCTCTCGCATCTCAACACCATCAAATTTCTCCATTGTTGAAAATATGATCCTAGAAATGTTCAGATTAAGACCCATCCCAATGGCATCACTAGCCACAAGAACATCAAACTCACTGCTTGCATCATTAAACATGGTTGCCTGCAATCCTAAGGAACATATTAACTCACCCATCCACACTGTTGACATAAAAGATAATAGACTTAACATTTAGTTTGGAGTAAACCATTTACATTTCATGGAATATTTTAATCAATAAATAATTTATTTATACTGAGAGAGAGAGGGGCGTGGGGGGACAAATTTATATATTAATAAAAAAAGAAAACATCATGCAAAAAAATGGTGAGTAAGAAAAAACATACTTCATTCAGCCAAAGTGAAAGTTACTCCAAAATGTGGTTTAAGGATGGGAAAAAGGAAACGTAAGCCATATTAATAGTCAAAAGCATCATTTAAAAAAACTCATATAATGAAATCAAACAGCATAGATAAATTTTCTAAAAGGTATCAAAGATCCTGTACCTGTCTTGTTCGAGTTTCTGGTGGCAGTGAACCATAAACTACAGAACAAAGATGCTTCCCCCAACTTTCGATCTTTTTCTAATGGTGGTACAGCACATGCAGATACATTTAAACAAGTAAGTCTACCAGATAGAAGTGATATTGCATAGTGTGTAAGCAGAATTTGGAATAAAGATAACCAGACCCTCTTCCTATGACCATCCCAAATAGATTAAGCTTCACATTGTCTATACATCAACCTCAACTTTGGGGGATATAAACAATAAAATTTGAAAAGAAAATTCTCCTTTTTTCCAGAAGAAACATATCATGAGATAACAGCATATGAGAACTAAGTAAGCTCATTTTTTCAGCAATGATATTGAAGATAAAAGACTATGAATGTAACAAAGCGGATAATTGGCCACTGGGGTTGAGAAAAATGGTCTGAATCAACCAAGAAAGCAAACAACAGACCAAGAGAGAAATCACTAGATTACTGACCTTTAATTTATATATTTCACGTCGTGAAAAAGTAACAATGCAATCACCGGTTCGGATATTAGAAAAGGATCCAAGAGGAACCTTCAATGGAATTAGGGGTGAAAGTCTCTCATAGGATTCAACCTACAGCATGAAATGAGGCAAATGGTTTATTAAAAAGGTACTAATGTCAAATGACCTAGTAACAAAGACCTAAGAGCAACACACCGTCTGGCTTAAAGTAGCAACCATTTATCAACAAGAATTTAATTACATCAGCACCAACAAACTTGGCATATTGCATTTTATATGTCAAATCATAATTCCTAAAACTTTCATCAAACTCAACTCAGTTTGAGGGAGAAAAATGTAAAACATGTTCTGCCTGATCTCAACTGAAGAACTTGAAGGAAACAAAGGTGCCTCCAAACTTTGCAGAATGACTGTTAGGTTTAATCCACAGAATAGCAAAATCTTATCTGATGGAGTACAGTGTATAAAGATTGCCTTCAGAACTAGAACAAGGAAGAAACTTGACCAAGTAAAATCTAAAATAATTTCATACTTTGACGTCATCACCAGTTACTTCGAGTATTTTCTGAACAAGAGGTACAGCAGCTGGATCTCCGCAAAGGTGAAGTTCATTAGCAGAGATACCCAAAAGAGCACGTGTAAATGAATAACCCCTTGTCTTACACCCCAACATCTGCAGAGTAAAAGAAAAGAAGAGATTAGAGATTGAATAAAATACAAAGAGAAGTACACAGAAATTTAAGAATCAAACCGGGTAAAACTAATGAATTCAGGATTAACAACAAAAAGTAATCTAAGCCACATATTTAGTTAAAAATGTTTCAAATTCATTTCAGAATTGTAAAGCCAATGAGATCCAACAATTTTACACTAACCAACTTGGTCTCTAAACTCCTTATCTACGTATCACATGATGCCTTTCCATGAATCTGCAGTTATCAGTTGTGAAAGATATTTATCCATGATTAAATCCCACATCGGGGTGAACTGGCTAGGGTGCTTGACGGACGACAAGGAAGCTTGTTCCAGATTGTGCTGAATGTAGATAATGTTTTATATTGAGAGAATTGGATTTTACAATATAACATAACCAATTTCGAACATACAGACAAAGCGGCAGAAAGATAGTGGCTTTTACTCGGTTGGTCTTTCCCAACAATGCTAGCTTTAATAACAGGAAATAAGTCAAATGAGGATAAAATTACTCAAAATACCTGAATTTCATCAATAACAGCACAATCATAATCAGAATTAACATCAGCCATCTCAACTGTCACAGCCTTGTGTTTTGCACCATCAACTTCCGCTCTTTCCTGTCCTGTTATCAGATCACAAGGAACATTTGCCTTGTTCAACCTTTTCGCCACCTCCCATGCCAACAATCTCAATGGTCCACAATATATGCCTGCATATGGCAGAAAAAGAATGCAACTATTTGACCAATTTCTTACCCTCCACAATCCCACCCACCCAAACCCAATGTTAACATATGTATTATATTAGAAAGAATAGTTTAAAAGCATGGTAAAATAAGGTTTGAGATCACACCAGAAGAACTTGACTCAAGCTGCTTTAGAGCCTGGTGCGTCTTACCACTGTTTGTAGGACCCACATGCAGAACAACTTTGCGAACCTTGTTGCGAGCACGTGGGTACCATGTATGAGGACAACTGATATTACACAAAAATGTGATAATGGATTATATTCAAAGAATGACGAACATATCTCAACAGATATTTATAAAAGCAAAATCAATGACTGCTATTAGCCCAAGCATATCTGACAGAGAACAAACAGAAATAAGATCTAATTATAAGGAGTGAATAAGATATTACACCTATATATAAGTGGAGGTTCTGGGAAAGTTCAAAGATACCATGCAATTTCAAGAATCCAATATATACAGATTATCAAAAGGGGGAAATTAAGTTTGGCTAAAAGATTCAGAACTCACATACATGATCGATATGGCATTCATTATTTGAAGTTCATACAGAACAAAGCAAGTTAAGCAACAAACTAGGATGCTGGATTTTTCAAATTTACAAGGCCACAATTAGAAATTTATGCTCAGAAAAAAGGAGCCAGGTACATTTAAGCCAAAATATCTTACATAGTTCTTCTAGTATTATAAATGGAGCACAGAGGAATTGCATATCCAAGGGGGGAAAAAAAAAAGGTTTTAAGAATGTCGCATATTCCGTACGTCAGGTCTGTAAAATCAAACTTTGCGGTACCAGGGCTGGTATACTTCCTTTTCATAACACCAACACTAGAAAAAGAACCAAACTTCATTTCCAAATTTGGTCTAACGGACTCCACATTATCTGTCAAACATTTGCACAGGAAAAAGGAGAAAAGAAAAATGATAATATCATTAGAACACCACCGGCAGGTGTTAAAAACAGATAAAGCCATTACAAGAAATAATTCCACCACAGCCTATTAATTGCCCCATAAAAAGTAAATTAAGCTCTAGTTTGACTCTTTTGCCAACTACACAACACATTTAGTTAAACAGTAGTTCTAGCGATCAAGATTCTAATAGAAGAACAACATTTACAGATGGTATCATAAACCAACTCCCCCAGACAAATCTAATATTGCTTCATATTTTATCAAATGCACCACTGCCACTACAAGATGATAGATAATGCAAAAAGGCTATAAAATAAATAAAAGTGATTAAGAATTGAACATTGTCATTTCACCTAAGCTTTGTTACAGTACTTGGTTCCTTTATAAAATAAAAACTCTTATTAGCATCCTAACAAGAAAATAAAATCTTGCTTATAAATGAGCCAACTATCAATCCCATAACATAACAACTCGCCTTAATTTGAACTCATTTTTCAGAAAAATTCAAAAAGAAATGCCTTTCATGTAATAGAATCACATTCCCACCTCGGAGAATAAAAGGAATGGTCAAAGCTGACGCCTTTCGTCGCCGGAGTAGAGAGAGGGCCATTCTTCTCTTATTGTTGTCAATATTGGCAGCGACAAAATAATGCTAACAGTATTGTAAAAATAAAAATAATAAAAATAATAACAATTCAAAAGTAAGAATTAGAGCAGACAAAGAAGAAGCAACGAAGTCTCGGGACAGCGAATTCGAAGGACAACGTGCGGTGGATCAAAGAATCGCGAGTTTCTTGAACGAAACTCATGCCCGGTGCTCGTGCTGACGCTTGCTTTGGTCGCGACAGCCTTAGACCTCGCTTGTACTTCAACGACAGGCTTACGTGGGTCGCGCCGACTCCCCTCCAGTCCATAAACATGGTTGGGCCAATCCAAGATAGAATTTGTAAAAGCTAATTTCTTGGGCTGGCCCAGTTAATTAACTCTCACGAGCTAGAATAGGCAATTTTTAGCATGCTTCTGTTACATGTCTAATGGGAGAATCAAATGAGAGGAAAATTAAGAAAGTACATGATGCCTCGAGGTGTACCAAATCAAATGTGAGAAAAATGAATAAATAAATAAAAAAGATCAATGGATGGTTCATGCGATATTATCTTAATAATGTGATTGTGATTGGTAATAGTAGTACTCATGTTCAAGGGCGGATCTAGCCTCCAAAGTTTGGAGGAGCCAAATGATAAAAATGAGAATTTGGAAGGACTATTGTATAGAAAAAGTAAAATCTTAGGATAAACTCGAAGTAAATTACACTAGAATTTAAAAGAAAAATTATAATTTGCGAGGGCCATGGCCTACTTGGCCACATAGAATATCCCCCCTACTTGTGTTACTTAGCTCTCCCCAGCTAGGGTAGGCAATTTTTAATATGCTTATGTTATATTTTTATCAAAGATGCCAAAAAAAAAAAAGAGAAAAAGAAACTTACGTATCGTTATTATTTTGTTATCTCAATAATGCTATTGTGATCGGTAAAAGTAGTACTTGTATGCTACTTATGACTAATACCAGATATGTAACCAATTTCATACAATTTAATGTGTTATAAGTTTATTATAAATTAGATTAGTTGTTATTACATTATAGTTATCAATTTCTTCATTAGTTTTTCATTTTTAGTTTTTTACTCCTCTAATGAAATTTTTTTCACGATTTTACAAAATTGATTATACAAATATGTTGTATATATAAAATTACTCATTACTTAATACTTAAATCTATGTTTATTACTTAAATCTATACAGGTTTTTATTCATATTTTAGTTTGAGTTTGAGAGTAAATATTTGTTGGTGGAGCCATTTAAGGACAAGGATTTTAAAAATTTATTTAAATCCACTATCACTATCATACTTAAATATGTTCCCTCTTAAATTTTATATTTCTGTCAAATCTACCAATTTACTTTATTGCAATATCTATCCAATTTACTTTATTACTCCATGACAATAAATTTTTTTTTTCTTATTAATAAACTCACCTCAATGTTTTATTTCCATTCCACTAAACTACAAATCTCATTTTAACCAAATGTAAAACAATTTTCTAACTCTCTAGTCTTGCTTAAACTCACTCTAATTTCTCAAATTTCAACCTTCAAAAAAGAATCTATTTTAAATGTTTTAATCATGGTAAAAATTTAGCCTCGGTGAATAATTTGGCTATGCCACTGATGTTATGTTTCCAATAATTGGGGATGTTTGTGACTAATCGTAAAAGTCTCGTAAGTGGAAAGAAAAGAGAATAATTCCGATAGGGGGAAGGAGGGGACATTTGAATCAAAGAAAAAAAGGGAGTTTCGTCGGGAAGGCAAAGAAGGGTGAAAATGACACATTTGAGAACATTAAAAGCAAAATAACTACCAAGAGGTCCAAGAATTGATAAGAGGGGGGTGGTGGCGGCGTGCACAGAGTCTCAATATCAATCTTATAATAAATGCTAAATGGAGGACAAGATTTTGAGACGGAGAATTGAAATTGCATGATTTGATAGGGCAATATGAATGGAATTGAAGGTGATATTCATATAATGCTTAGATTTAGGCTATGAAAAGGAAGGAGGATTGAACACCACTACCACCACAAATGTCGCATATGTCATATGTGACATGTCTAGGAGTGAGTGAATGGTGAGTGTCCAATGCCTCGTCTGACTCATTCTCAGCCTCTCCTCATTTAATTGCTTTCACGATTTGGTTACATTTCACATTTTTACAATCAATGGTAGACCTTAGGGGTGTGCAAAATAATCCGACCCGACCCGACCCGACCCGATCGGGTTTGTCGGGTTTATCGGGTTTTGGTCGGGTTAACCGTGAACAGTAACCCGAAATCGGGTTGGAATAGTCGGGTTTGAACAGTACGGGTTATAATCGGGTTTGAATAGTATATTTGAATAAAACCAAACCCAATCCAACCCGACCCGATCCGATCCGATCGGGTTATCGGGTTTTAATCGGGTCAATATTAAATAGTAACCCGAATTCGGATCAAAAAAGTCGGGTTTAAACAGTATCGGGTCAAAATCGGATTTGCCCAAACCCGACCCGACCCGACCTGTGTGCACCCCTAGTAGACCTAGGATTTTATAAGAGAGAAGACATCTTAAATATTTTAATATTTATACTTTACTTGATAAAACTTAATATTATGGCCATAACAATATTGGGCCTCAATTATTTCTAATATAGTAAGCTCATTACTGAAGCCCATTATTTGGGCCCATTGTCTGGGTCCTACGATGACCTATCTTGACTCCTATATAAACCCTCCAAATTATTGCTCAAGGTATGCACACTTTTCTAAACTCATTCTCTCTCTAAATTTCCTTTGCTTTTGAGAGCTTCTCTCTCTAGGAAATTCTCCCAGAATATTCCGGAGTGCCAGAGACTG
Organism: Boswellia sacra; assembly: GCA_013180625.2. Classification (NCBI taxonomy): domain Eukaryota; kingdom Viridiplantae; phylum Streptophyta; class Magnoliopsida; order Sapindales; family Burseraceae; genus Boswellia; species Boswellia sacra. Next base: position 105,568 of record SNVD02011200.1, read on the forward strand.
ACTTAAGCGTCGGAGGGTTTTCGCTGGCACCACCGCCGGCACCCCTGACTATTTTTCTTTGCCCACAGGATTGGACCCGACGTACAATTCGAGCTCCGACCCGCTTCCCGGCCGTCTGGAAATCGTGCATCAACAGTTGACGAAGTACTCAAACACACCATGAGTCACGAATCCCAACACTCAACCTCCCTAGAGGTTAACGAAGAAATCGAGGTCAAAGCGCCTCCCCGACGCCGAAGGGTAGTTGATACAGGGAGAGCTTTAGTGATATCCTCTGGGGTGGGGCCTAACCTCAGGCAACCCCGACTTCCACTTAGAAGACCGAGGAAGGGCAAGACGAATCGGTTAACTACCATGGAACATACCATGCGAAATTTCAGCGAACAAATGAATCGTATGGTGACTATGTTCAACCAAGCATTTGGACAAAGTGCTCAACAGGCTGCAAACACTGCTGGGAATAACCCAATTAGTGCCATGGTAGTACCTAATGTCTAGACGGATGTTGGTGGGCGTCCTGATTTAGTCGCCCAGACTACTGGATTTCCTCACCATCAGGTCATTTAACCAAATCTTCCCCATCTTATTGTTCAAGGAGGGGATGGTCGCCCAAAGATTCCCTCTCCCTCGCACATCGTATCTGAACAACAATTAGCAGCAGTAGACCTTCGACACTCTTTGAACAAGAAGCGCCATACAAGCGTTGAGCAGGGACCAAGGGGAAGTAATATTGATCAGCCAGCTTATTCTTATCATGGTCCTTACGCTCCGGGGGGTAATTATCAGTCAAAGAGAAATCGCCCCAGCTCACCACCTAGAGTTAAGAATCATCGCCTAGATGTTGTCCCAATGGATGTCTCAGAGGAGGAGACATCAGATAATCATTATGCGGAGTTCAAGCGAGAAATGGATGAAAAAATCCACAAACTGGAGAAATTGATTAAGCGTTCAGGAGGAGAAGAAGATGGTCGTCCACAATGGGAATCACCCTTTGCTGAAGATATCCTTAGGGAAAGATACCCATACGGATTCCGGATGCCGTAACTTGAGCTGTACCAAGGGACGACGGACCCCCGAGAGCATTTAGACTCTTTTATTTCTCATATGGAGATACAAGGGGCTTCAGGGGGAATCATGTGTAGAACTTTTTCTCTTACCCTTGGAGGATCTGCTAAGCAATGGTATAGAAGGCTACCAGCTGCATCCATCTCCAGCTTTGATGAACTTGCTCGTAGCTTCCTCACACATTTTAGCAATATGAAGACAAGGAGCCGACCCGCACAGAGCCTTCTTTCAATCAAGCAGGGTCGTAATGAATCCCTCCGTGCATTTGTGGACAGATATCAGCGGGAGGTTGCCCGAGTGGATCTATTTCATGATGGTTACGCTATGCAAGGCTTGGTTCAAGGAATCAGAGGGGAGCTCCCTCTAGCATGGGAATTCTCCGTTAACCTCCCACGCACGTACCAAGAAGCATTAGCAAGGATCTCTAGCCATGCTGATGCAGAGGAAATTTTTCAAGCAAATTACCCTGGGCAGACTCTGGTGATGCCTAATTCCTCACGTGCAGATAGACGACCATATGATAATCATAGAAGAGAACCACATGATAGAAATCGAAGGTCAATTCTGGATCGACGCTCCACGCGAGATACATTCAAAAATGATCGCTTCTTGTTGCAAGGGTCGTCCTCCCAACCCCGCCAAGAGCATCATGATCGACCTCAGGAGGAACACCGTACTTTCACGTTACTCAATATGCCACAGCAGGATATCTTGAAGGAAATCAGAGATAAAGGTCTACTGAAAGAACCTGCCCCCTTATGGTCGAATCCAAAAGCAAGAGACAAGAGAAAGTTTTGTCATTTCCACCAGGCTTATGGTCATAATACTGCAGACTGTTTCAAACTGAGGAGACAGATCGAGGGTCTTATCAAGGATGGCCAGTTACAAGAAAACATTTATCGGCCCCCTGAACCATCCAACAAGAATGATAAAGGGAAGGAACCATTAGAAGAAGTAGCCACAATTTTTGGGGGAGTAGTGGCTGGTTCAAGTTCCCAAGCCCGAAGGCACCTAGCTAGGCAAGCAAGATATGACCTCCCTCGCCACGAAGTCAACTTGACAGCCTCCTCCACCAATGTTGGGGATCGTGATGTTATCTCCTTTTCATCGCAAGATGCGCAGGGTATCCATCATCCACATTGTGATGCCTTGGTCCTCACAGTAATAGTGGCCAATAAAAGGCTACGAAGAGTATTGATTGACAACGGGAGCTCAGCTGACATAATGTAATTGGATGCATTTGATCAGTTGGGTCTTAACCGTAAAGATATGAGAGGCATCCAAACTTCCCTGATAGGGTTCGCTGGAGGAAAGGTTATTCCTGAAGGAGTAATTTCGCTACCAGTGACCTTGGGAGAAGGTTCCCTGCAAACAACCAAGATGGTGAACTTCCTTGTAGTAGATCACCCGGGTGTTTATAACGCCATTCTTGGACGGCCATCACTTTACGACTTCAAGGCCGTGATGAGTGTCTATCATCATGTCCTGAAATTTCCAACACCCGCAGGGATAGGAGAAGTAAGAGGTGAACAACGAACCTCTCAAGAATGCTACAACATGGCTTTCAAAGAGAAGGCACTTAAGCTATGGATGATTCGTGGAGAACCATCCGAGGGGATGGAAAGTTTGGATCCACGAGACCAAGAGAAAAGGGAGGCTGTAGCTCCAATGGAAGGGATGGATGACGTCCCAGTTTGTTTGAATAATTCAGAGAAGACAGTGAAGGTGGGTAAGAATCTTCCTCTACCAATCAAGGATAGACTGATTGGTTTTCTCCAGAGTACAGCGACGTTTTTGCATGGTCTCACGAAGACATGTCCGGCATAGACCCGAATATAGCTGTCCACCGCCTTAATGTCAATCCTCAGGCTCAACCCGTTCGACAAAAGAGGAGGTACCAAGCCCCAGAGCGTTCAGAGGCAATTGCCTTAGAAGTGGGAAAACTCTTGACAAGTGGAATTATTCGAGAGGTAAACTACCCCGAACGGCTCTCTAATGTTGTATTGGTGAAAAAAGCCAATGAAAAATGGCGTGTCTGCATCGACTTCAAAGATTTGAACAAACATTGTCCAAAAGACAGTTTTCCACTGCCCAAGATAGATCAATTAGTCGATGCCACAGCTGGCCACCAATTGCTGAGCTTCATGGATGCTTATTCTGGTTATAACCATATTCCCATGTATTCAAAGGATGAAGAAAAAACAGCCTTCATCACTGATAGAGGGTTGTACTGTTATCGGATTATGCCTTTCGGATTGAAAAACGCTGGAGCGACTTATCAACGGTTGGTAAACTCCATGTTTGCTCCTCTCCTAAGAAAGACGATGGAAGTTTATGTGGATGATATGCTCACCAAGAGCATGGACGCTAGATCCCACTTAGACGACCTCCGAACAACTTTTGACATCCTCCGGAAGCATGATATGAAGCTGAATCCCACCAAATGTGCTTTTGGGGTATCCTCTGGGAAGTTCTTAGGATTTATTGTCACCCAAAGGGGGATAGAGGCCAATCCTGAGAAAATCTAAGCACTTATGCGGCTGGAGTCTCCCAAAACTCCAAAGGATATCCAAGTCCTCACTGGACGAGTGGCCGCCTTAAATCGCTTTATTTCTAGGGCAACTGACAAATGTCACCCTTTCTTCAAAGCGTTAAGGAAGTGCAAGCAGTTTGAATGGACAAATGAGTGTGAGAAAGCTTTCCTACAGCTGAAGAAGTACTTAGGTTCTCCTCCTCTCCTCTCCAAACCAATTTTGGGGGAACCACTCTTTCTGTATCTAGCAGTCTCCGCATGTGCAGTGAGTGCAGCTCTTGTCCGTGAAGATCAGGGAATCCAGAGGCCAGTCTATTATGTGAGTAAGGCCTTGTCGGATGTCGAGGGTAGATACCCTCCTATGGAGAAGCTGGCTCTCGCCTTAGTTGTTGTGGCACGAAAGCTTCGCCCATATTTTCAAGCACATATTGTTATGGTCCCAACTGATCACCCTGTACGACAGATACTCTATCGTTCGGAGCTTTCTGGAAGACTTGTCAAGTGGTCCATTGAGTTGGGAGAGTTTGACATACACTATGTTGCAAGACCATCAATCAAAGGGCAAGCAATCGCTGACTTCATTGCCAAATTTTCAAGCAGTATAGAAAAGAAGGATGAAGAGACCAGTACAGGGTCAAGTGATCGACCAATGTCCATGGGAATCGATCCACAGAAGGCATGGATCTTGTTCGTAGATGGGTCATCTAACAAGGTTTGTAGTGGAGCTGGCTTGATTCTGTCAACCCCGGATGGAGTAGAGGTGGCTGTGGCACTACGTTTCAATTTTAAAGCCACAAATAACGTCGCAGAGTATGAGGCTCTCCTTGGAGGACTTAGGCTGGCAGTTGCCCTGGGGGTAGGAGAGATCGTCATCCACAGCGATTCCCAACTTGTGGTTAACCAAATCCATGGAGACTATCAGGCAAAAGGCTCTACCATGATAGCTTACTTGGGTAGAGTTAACTCTCTTCTGCGCGGTTTTAAAGGTTTCGACATCATAAGAGTCCCAAGGGTGGAGAATGCAAAGGCTGATAGTTTAGCCAGAATTGCTTCAGGAATAGACCCCCTTCTACCGACCGCCTATCACATGGTCGTTCTAGAATCTCCAAGCATATCACAATATGAGCTTCCACCAGAGAAAACAATGACCATAAACGGTAGCCCTTGCTGGATGGACCCTATCATAAAGTTCTTAGAAACGGGGGAATTTCCAGCTAACCGAAACGAAGCGATCAAGGTAAGGGGGAGAGCGTCAAGGTACACTATGGTCAATGGTGTTCTTTACAAAAGAGGGTTCAGCCTTCCTCTTCTAAAATGTCTTCGCCCAGAAGAAGCTGATTATGTTCTTAGGGAAATCCACGAAGGGATATGTGGTAACCATTCTGGTAGACGATCTCTAGCTCATAGGTGTATCAGGCAAGGATACTATTGGCCAACCATTAAAAGTGATGCTAAAACATTTTCAACTAGGTGCAACAAGTGCCAAAGGTTTGCCAACATTCCAAGGAAAGCTCCTGAGAACATGACTCCAATGACAGCCCCATGGCCGTTCGCCCAATGGGGACTAGACCTTATTGGACCTCTTCTAATGGGTAAAGGTCAAGTTAAATATGCTGTTGTGGCAATTGATTACTTCACTAAGTGGGTAGAAGCTGAACCCCTCGCATCGATTACTGAAAAGAAGACCACAGACTTCGTAAAGAAGTCAATTGTCTATAGGTTTGGTATCCCTCACACCATCATTACGGACAATGGCAAGCAATTCGACAACTCCAACTTCAGGAACTTCTGTAAGAAGTTGAACATCTCTTTGCGCTTTTCATCTCCAGCTCATCCTCAAGCAAACGGTCAGGTGGAGGCTGTTAACAAAACAATTAAACACCTCCTCAAGACCAAATTAGATGCTAGGAAAGGTGCATGGCCAGAAGAGCTTCCACAAGTGCTTTGGGCATACCGAACCACTATCCATACAGCAACAGGAGCAACCCCATACTCCTTGGAGTTTGGTTTGGAAGCTGTCATACCTGTTGAAATTGGCCTTCCATCACCTCATACCGAGGGATATGACGAAGAGCTTAATCATAGAAGCCTTCAACTCAACCTGGATCTTCTTGAGGAGGAAAGGGATCTCACTAGTGTCAAGGTTGCTGCTTACCAAGAGAGGGTTGCTCGATATTTCAACTCTAAAGTTAAGCGCCGATCTTTCCAAGAGGGAGACTTGGTTTTAAGACAAGTACTGCAAAGTACCCGAGATCCCACTGATGGAGCATTGGGGCCCAACTGGGAGGGTCCGTATCAAGTCAAGGCAGTCATCCGACCAGGCACCTACAGACTGGTCACCATGGATGGAAGGTCACTCCGTCATCCATGGAATATTGAGCACTTGAAGAAGTACTACCCGTAATCTCTCTGTATGTGCAATAACTCCTTCCAGGAGCTTATGCATGTGTAACAACTCCCATGGGGAGACCAATAAAGAGATTATCAATGAAGTGTTCAGTTTATTCGGAATTTTGTGATTGCACATTCTTAAAGCATATGGACGATCAAATTGCAATAAGATGGAAAGAGTAAAAGAATACAACACCAAAAAGAAAAAAATTCTTAGAGTTCTTTTTTCAAAATTGGTTGAGGAGTGCCATGCATATAGTCCAAGTAAGGACAAACCTCACCTATAACATTGAACTGAAAGTAAAAACAATAAAAGGTAAAGTCAAGGCTTAGAAAGCAGCCTTGATATGATTATTCCCTACGAATAAGCATCTACTTAGTTGAAAGAATTCTAACTATCTCTAAGAAGTGGCCTCATCATCTCCTTCTTCGTCTGAAGAAGATGAGGTAGAGTCGCCTTGCTTAGCCTCCCAGGCTGCTGTGTCCAATGTCGACTCGTAATCCTCATCTTTAAGAATGAGGCGGTGGAATTGCTCAGGATCAGAGTTCGCTGTCGGGATAGACTCTGCCACCAAGTTTAACTCTTCAGCTATGGGAGACTGATCAATCTCTGGGTAGCGGTCATGGAACCATCTACGCACCCCATTGACTCCATCAATATAGGAGCGTTCCATAGCTTGCTGGTAGATACGACCCCTACGGAAGCGAGCAACTGCTTTGTCAATCCTACTTTGCTCAGCAACAGCCCTCTCCCGAAGCTCTTGGCCAAAATCATTGGCCCTTTTATGCTGGATAGCTGCCTCCTTCTTGGCTTCGGATAAGTCTGCTTTCATTTTGCCCATCTGTTCCTTCATCTATACCATCTTTCTTTCCGTTTCAGTTAAGTTGTCGAGGCAGATTAGATGCTTCGCCTTCCAGTCGTCAACCTCAGAAGTGAGATGGTTAACTTCCTTGAGGAGGTTGGTGTTAGTAGACTCTCCTTGAGCTAAGGGTCCTGTCGCCTGCGGAAAGAAAGGCAAAGAGAGGAAAAGAGATAAGGCATGACTTTCAAGAGTATTAAAAAAAAAAAAAAGAGAAAGGGTCTTAGTAAAACCCAACCTGAAGTATGATACTCATCCCGACAGCGATCGCGTCAAAGTATGTGAGTTTTACATTCTCTGGAAAGATATTGGTAGGCATAAGACGTGCAGCACTTTGAGACAATTCACGAAGGTAATCTCCACATGTCGAGCCACCTTGAAAGCCCGTACTGTCAAAGGTAAAACGCTTAGGTAGTTGAGAGGCTGAGGGTAACTTGCTTCTAGTAGGCTTCGAGGCTACCACTTCATCCGTAGGCTGAACGGAGGTTGACCTATCAGGAATCGGCTTCCGTATAGGAATCTCCTTATGACCACTGGCTCTCCTCTTCGAAGGACCAAGAGATGGAGGACTTCTACTCCGTTTCTTCTGGGAAGGGCCAGGCCTGTCATGAGTGAAGGGCTTAAGAGGCATCTTGGCTTCAAGTTGAGCAAACTGCTTCTTGGTAGGATGTAAAGGAAATAGACCTGCGCAAAAATAAAACTGGTAAGGCAACAAGCACATGCTTGATGAAGTGAGGAAAGATCAGAAAGTAATGATCAAGCTTACCTTCCGGAGGAATTGGAGGTGATAAGCCAAGACGGACCAATTGCTCCCGATCAGTGAGGCTATTCACGTTCTTTGAGTCCACGGGTAGCTTGAGTACCACTTGCAAGTCGTCTCTTTCTTTCTGAGATAACAGCGGACGTTTGGTCCAAGGAGCTGCAATAAAAACAGAAAGGAATGTCAGTGGATCAAGAGTTTTCATAACAAAGATGGATTGGGTGTCATTATAATAGGATACCACAAAAACCAAAACGCCTCCTGATCCTCAACTTCTCCCCCTTCGGACGGGCACCTTCTTGATACTTCCAACTGCCACCACACCAGAATTGTTTATACTTCCATTCTTTCACATGTGAGGGGATGCCAAAAAGGCGGTTGGGGTCATCCGTCTTCCCTCGCTAAGATATGTAATAGTAACCCGTTTTCTCTCCATTCGGTGGGTGAATGGCAAAAATGTACTTAATATGGTTGGTGGTAGGATCACCAAGGCCTGCGCTCCTGAATAAACTTTGAAAAGCTATCAGAAGTCTCCATCCGTTGGCCGACAGTTGGGTAGGAGCAATGCCCATAGCATCGAGCATCCGACGAACATAATTATCAAAAGGCACCCGGAGACCAGCTCTCAATAACTCTAGGCTTAAACCGATGACACCTCGTGGTGGCCTACTCCACCGACCACCTTTCCTTGGAAGAAATAGGATGACTGAAGCCGGGATAAGGAAATGGGCTCTATATATTTTTAATCGATCGCCCGGGAGTTGATTATCAATATGGTCAGCCTCCCACCACTTTTCAACTTCAGGTTCACTATCTGAGGTAGCAGAGGACGACCAGTCGCTCTCCCCCTCAGTATCTACCACCTTGTGGTTAACAGAATTATGCCCTAGCTCACGATCCTGACCGAAGAAATTTTGGTAAAACTCATTAACTTCTTTACGGTTAGTCACAGGATCCTTATCCCTTAAAGACTGGGTTTGATGACTCGATTCCCCCCGAAGCACTTTCACAGTGGTTTTTACTCTAGTCATCTACACAGTCAAAGAGGGGTTGTTAGTCATCAAACCAAGTCTACTGAGGGAGAGAAAAGATGAAAGGAAAGAAATGCTGGGGGACTGTATTGAAAGTTTTCCAAAATAGCTCTCGAAAAAAACATTTTGCCCATGAAAGGAAAAATATCATGTTGGTCCTTGACCAAAAGAATATAGTTGTTTTAAAAAAAAAAAGGTTTGAAAATTCGCGGGAACACCCCCGCAAATTAAAATCAAGGTTTGAAAATTCACAGAAACACCCCCCGCGATTTTAAATCAAAGTTTAAAATTTCGCAGAAACACCCCCGCGATTTAAAAATAAAGGTTTGAAAATTCGTGGAAACATCCCCGCGATTTTAAATCAAAGTTTGAAATTTCACGGAAACACCCCCGCGATTTTAAATCAAAGTTTAAAATTTCGCGGAAACACCCCCACAAATTAAAATCAAGGTTTGAAAACTCGCGGAAACACCCCCGCAAATTAAAATCAAGGTTTGAAATTACGTGAAACACCCCCACGATTTAAAAATAAAAGTTTGAAAAATTGCTGAAACACCCCCGTAGTTACTCGAATTTCTTCAAGGAGGCCCCTTGCACGTTACGCTGCATGCGGCATGCAGCGTGCCTGGGGCCTCGCGGGCTCACTGCCCCCGCGGGCCCAGCGCCTCGGGAGCTCGCCCCGCGCACCTGAGGACTCAGGAGCTCGCCCCCGCGCACCAGGGCCCTCGCGGGATCACTCCCGCGCGCCCAGGGCCTCGCCAGGCCGCGCCCGCACGCCCAGGGCCTCGCAGGAACGTGCCCGCGCGCCCAGGCCTTCGCCTGCAAGCCCAGGGCATCGCAGGATTACTCCCGCGCGCCCAGGGCCTCGCGAGGCCACGCCCGCGCACCCTGGACCTCGCAAGGTCGCCTTGCGCACGCAAGGGCCTCGCAGGATCTCTCCCGCACGCCCAGGACTTCGTGCGGTCGTCCTACATGCATAGCAGCTCGCCCACGCGAGCCTACTGTGCACGCCGCTCGCCCATGCGGGCTGATTCTCTAACACACACCCTGGTTTCTTCTTCTTTCACACACGAACCCGCAAGGGAAGAAGCATGCAAACACTTACGCGCACATACGCACACATAGGGCGTAATCCGTACAAAATTTTTGCATTGATTTAAAAAAAAAAATGGACAAGACAATAATAAGCACAAAAATTAAACCTAGTCCATGCATTCTGAAGTATATACGCAAGAAAGAAGTACTCACTTGTGGCGGCTGGAAAATTCTTGCTCAGATTGAAGAGTTCTGTTTGCTGGGATCACTTGCCTCCAGGGTGCTCTCTCCTATCTTTGAGTAAACCCTACTCCCCAGCACTTGTATCTTATATAGTGCACCAATTTAGGGTTTAAGCCACACTAAGCATGCATGTGTAATGAATTACCTCTTTGGGCCGGCCTCCTAGTATATTTAATTTACAGCCCAAAATAGTTAAATAGTCCCTACGCCGACCCATTGGTCGACTTGGGCTTGGGGGGACTACTGTTATGGCCATAACAATATTGGGCCTCAATTATTTCTAATACAGTAAGCCCATTACTGAAGCCCATTATTTGGGCCCATTGTCTGGGTCCCACGATGACCCATCTTGACTCCTATATAAACCCTCCAAATTATTGTTCAAGGTATGCACACTTTTTTGAACTCATTCTCTCTCTAAATTTCCTTTGCTTTTGAGAGCTTCTCTCTCTAGGAAATTCTCCCAGAAAATTCTGGAGTGCCGGAGACTGACTTGAGCGTCAGAGAGTTTTCGCCGGCACCACCGCCGGCACCCCTGACTATTTTTCTTTGCTCACAGGATTGGACCCGACGTACAATTCGAGCTCCGACCCGCTTTCCGATCGTTTGAAAATCGTGCATCAACACTTGATATAAGAGAATTTATTAAAAAAAATAAAGGTATATAAAGATGTTGGTGTCAACGTACATGTGCCATGCACACCATAAATTTTATTCAAACTTGTGATAAAACAAGAATATTATTTTATTCCTATTTTACTGTTATAATATAGAAACTATTTGATTTATAATAAATATCTTCTTAGATTAAGATATAGTATCTTGTATCCTAATTAGAATATGAGAATATTTATTTGTCCTAATTCCTTTATGAGTTTAATTATATTCCTTCCTATTTTATGTCTCCTAATCCTAATGTAATTTTGATTTAGATTTTTACAAGATTTCTATAAGATTTCATCCAGGCCTCTCACTATATATACCATGTTATATTTTCATAACTGGTTAATTGATTAGTTGGCAAGTTGGCTGATTAATTGGTTGATTTGTGAGAGTCCATGTCTCGACATTCCAACAATTAAAGAGAAGAGCTTCAAACGCAAATAGAAATGTCTTTATTGATTTGATTTTTTGAGTCTTTGATTCATGTATGAGAGGTAGAAATCGTATATGAGTTATTGATTAGGTCTGTGTGAGTTAGTAGACACTTGGGATAACTTGCAGGTTAAGTGTTTATGTAATTCAACATCAGACGTCGTTTGGTTTGTATAACTTAACAGTGTGTTGTTAAGTTATCTATAACAGATAGTAGGCAGTGTTACTAGAGTTTAAGATCTTGGCGAGATTTTGTTTTACAAAGATTAGATCAGTATGTGAGGGTGAGTCAGCATTGTAAAAGGTCCTAAAGATTGTACAAACAAGAACTTAGTGAATTATAGCTCTATAGCTGTCCGTGGATGTAGGTTTTATAACCAAACCACGTAAAAATCCTCCTGTGCTGATTTACTTTACTGTTTACTATTATATTTTTTATAACTGCATACTTCCAGAACTTACAAAAGATAAGGAGACATTAGAATTATAACTGTTTAAAATTATAATTTATAAAGAGTGTTAGTTTTATTTAAACTTGATGCCAACAAAACAGTAGATTTTCTTTCAAAATTTATCTTTGTAATTGTTTAAAGAAGATAATTTTATAATATATTATATTTTGTTCAGAAAGACTACAAATAAATAAAATAAATTAAAAATCTCTCACACATAATTTTTAATGATATTTAATTTTATTAAAAATTATAAAAAAGATTTAGTTATTATCGTTTATCAAGATTTTCAAATCTATGCTCTTCTAGTAACAATTAATTAACTTTTTAAGACTATAAAAGAAAACGTAAAGAGAAACATATAATTTATGTCAAACTAAACAAATAAGAATTAAAAATCTGAAATTCTTAAATGAATAAAATATTAAAAATTAATTATATTACTATATAAACTTATATTGTTGTTGGATGAAAGTCTTTTATATGTGAAAAAGTTAAGAAAATGAAAAGATAATATAAAATTTGAAACTAACTAAGTCTTTTAGGAAAATGGTATAAAAGTGATTATATAAAATAAAGGGATTAGGACAAAAGTTTCAAATTTCAGAAAGGGCGCGAGTGCCCGCGGTCCCTATGTAGGTCCGCTGTTCATTACAATGTCCTTTTGATGCCATTTTTATTACCATTTGAAATTAAAATGTAAAAAAACTCATTAAATAAATTAAGATTCATATAATTAAAAATTGAGAGTAATACTATAACTCGTTAAATAATACTGCATCTATAAACGTTCTATATGAGCTCAACTCATATAAGTTTATATTATACTATATGAATCAAAATACTAATTTCTAAGATAGATGGCTCTCAAGTGTGCAAAAGCGTCATATCAACTTATAAACAACTCAAGATATTGGCAAATATTTTTTGTTTTTATAAACTTATTACTTAATTTAAGTGGTTTATCACGTATTAAAAAAAAGTGAAAAATTTTCACTTAAATAGGAATTTCATGTTTACTTCCTGCAACAATTTTTGTTCCAAGAATATCATTTGTATTTTTATAATATTTTTAAATGAAGATATATAATTTGAAATAATAATAAATATTTATATTTAAAATTTTATTTCTATTCGTTAAGAAATCTAGCAGTGGAGGTTGACTAGAAAGTTGCTATCACCGACAATGGCTGCCATGTTTGGCGCAAGTACGGTGACATAATTGGAACCATCATAGTCATCTTCCAATGATATACAAGTTTATCAGAATGGTTTTTGAAGAGAGAATGGCTTTTGTTTAGAAACTGCCAAGAAAAATTCGACAAACGTATTCTTTTAGGGATTTTCCGGTCAAACGCCGGTCTCTTTGCAAAAATTGTTCCCACAAACTTATAGATTGGCTAGAGCCACCGATCATAATGGCACCGATAGTATCACCGAACTTGCCACATCACTCATAAGAGGTGGTCAGTAGCGGTGGCGATGGTAGGTGATATTGTAGTTTTTCAAATTTTATAATTTTTATTTTCTAATAAAATTAGAAATAAAATATACCATATTTAAATAGATATAATTTAATTCATCATAATGTATTTACTATATTTAAATATATATATATATATATTTACTATATTTAAATATATATATATATATTTAATATTTAAATATATATATATATATTTAATAGGTAAGCTTATTAATTATTATTGATATCTTAATTTAATTTTGTAAGTTTATAAATTATTATTATTGATATGTGATTTAATTTCTTTAAGTGTTAAAATTTTAAGATGTATATTATATTAAATATCAATATATTTTATTGAATATAATAAGGGTAAATATGTCATATTTAAGTAAATTTATCCGCTTAAGACTTATTGAAAAATTATAAACAAACATATTATAAAGTGATATAAAAATAAGTGCTAATAAATGTTAAATTCCAATAAGTTTTACAAAATTTTAAGTAAAGTAATCAAGCGATTTGTAAGATTATTCTTGTTCATTAACGTTAGGAGGATGAATTGAGGCAGCTTATGTTTATATTTGTATATAAAGAAAAAGAAAAAAAAAAAGAAATACTATGTCATGAACATGCAAATGATTGAGTGTCTATATATTCCAACATTGATGTTAAAGGATCATTGATTAAATTGATTTTTTTTAAATGCCCATATTACAATAAAAATTTTATTGATTCAACCATTTATTTTCATTCACATTTTAAATTAATTAATATTGTGGTCCTGACTACAAAACATTCTCTCAAGTTGCCAACTCTAGACCACTAACCAGAAACCATAGTTATTGAATTGAAGCCCTTTAGTTTTGGATTTGGTGGAAGGAAATAGAAAGAGAAATTGACAACGTGAAATGATAATAATCATCATCTAACCTTTTCACAATTGTGAACCAAATTATCATAAATTTGAGGGAAAATATCTTCAGAATAATGAAAATAAGACCAATTGGTCCAACATGTTTTACTAATAATTACAACCTTTTTCACAGAGTAGATCTCAAAAGTGGCCTCATTAATGGCAACATTTTTTAATGATTTACTTTGCGTGCAGAGCTAGCTATATATCAGCCATGCTATGCCCTATGAGATATATAAATTTAAATATATAATATAGATCACAATTCAAAAGAAGGACAAATTACAATTTTCTTTTTTTTTTTGAAAAAAAAAACCCAATAAAGTAACATAACATAAAAGTATAAGGGTAGATTTTATTTTATTTTATTTTTTAAATAAGTACTAATTTGGGACAGGTCTAGATCAGAAGTATGTAATTCCACAATGTCCAGTATAGAGAGAAATTATTTTAGAAAAACTTGTATGTACTTACCCAATGGCAGATAATAAAGAAAGTGACATGTGAGAAAAAGGTCGGCAAAATTTTGAAAATCAAAAGATGAAAGCCATCCTAGCCAAAATGAGAACAAAAACCCACACAAGAAGTTTTTGAAAACGGATATATACTAGTATCTCACACTCACTAAAAGAGAAAATAAAGAAAGAGATGGCCATGGCATGATGGGGTCTCTCCAATCTCCAAACCGAAAAAGCAGAAAAAGAATCTGAGAGAAAATGAGCTATACTGCTGCTAACCTTTGACTGCCTCGTAAATCTTGATTGGATTTATTTTATTTGTTAATTTTAGCCTTAGATTCACCAAAGAGATGCCAATTAAATGTCGTCTCGGAAACATAAAAGGAAAAGTTAAGCAAAGCAAAGCAAATCTTCTTGGAATTGTTTATGGTGGTTTTTTTGACTTCTTCTTTCTTATGTGGGAGATTTACTCGTCCAAGATTGTGTTGCCTTACTCATTGCATAATCTCCTTGTCAACTTACTTGCATGGCTTTTGTGTGCTCAACTAATCATTGCTTAAATAATATGCATATGCTTAGCTTCGTTCAATTTATTTATGTCCTAAATAGCATATGATGGAGAAGAATTCATATATATACTACTTTTAAACACATTTTTATCATTTTGCCCATAATAATGACCATGGCCAACCGATACAATTTTGTGGAAGAAAGGGAGATCTTTTAACTGCTTTGCTTGGCATGTAGTGAAACCATTTACATCTTCTCTTATCAATGATAACATAGCTTCGGTCCACCAAGATTATTTCATTTCAGTTTTCAATTTGGGAGCTCCTCTCCCTTAGACAATCCAAACCACTCCTTTTTTAAGTCCATTCCATCCTTTCTCGATCAATGCCATTGAAAGTGCTTGTGTCAAATAGTTTACAAGAAGAATTCATAAAAAATTATCACAACGTGTAAGTTTTGTAACTATCCTCTTGTAACTTTGCCTTGAATAGAAGGGGTTGCCGTCCTTTTAATTATAAATCAATTAGAAGACTCATATCCTGCACTGTTCCCCAATAGTTTCACATGCATATAGTCAAGACAGAAAGAATTAAAGATATGGGGGCTGGAGTCTGGGGACAATTTAAATTTTTCTATGAAAAGACTTTGAGAACCAAAAAATTTATTATGTCTTTGTTGAATGCATAACATAAAGCATGGCCTTTGCCTTAGATACCCACTTGATAATTGACCACTAGAGTTCCTTAGAAAATGGATCATAATTTGAGGTTGAAATCTGCCTCTGTGTCATATCAGTTTAATATTTGGACCCATTAATTGTCCTTTCAGATTTGCAAAATCCTCCATGTTAACAATAATTTCTCTATTACCCAATACTCCTTTATTTTCTTATGAGCATGGTATCGTATATATGACTTTTAAACAAAATTACAAGCTAAATAGTATGTAAGATTGAGACATCTAGGATTAGGGATAAAGGAGAATTATATATAAGTTAAGTTTTCTTCACATTCCGTGGTCTATTACCATCCGCGGTTCATTTTATTTGTTATGATGACTAAGTATGCAATAATTTATAACCATTCTAATCTTATTTATCAAACATAAATGTTTTTGACCTAATTCTTTGTGTTGGTGGATGTACAGAGTAACAGAAATGATCTCTCTCTCTCTTTTTAACTTTTCTTTTCTTTTGTTTGGTATAAAACAATTTTGCATTTTATGATCTCCTATACAAGGAGACCATTAATGAGGAAAGAAACAACCCAAACTAATGCTCTTTCTTTATCCTCCACAAAATAAGGCTGAAGCTGTAGGGTTTCCATAGACAGCACAAAACTCCACATTGGTATGATATTGTCCACTTTGGGCCCAAACCCTCATGGATTTGCTTTTGGATTTTACCCAAAAGGCCTCATACCAATGGAATGCTTGTCCACATTTATATACCCATGATCTTTCCCATGTCTAGCCAATGTGGGACTTTGGTTGCACACCCAACAATCCCCCCCTCAAACAAAGGACCATACTATTTTGTATGTTTTTTTTTTTCTTTTTTCCGAGCCTCCCCTCAAATGATCATTCATTCGTTTTGCTTCATCGAGGCCTTTGTCTACCTCAAGAGCCATCCGTCTTGCTTCATCGAGGCTACCTTCCTACCTCAACCACGGATCCGGGGGCTCACCACCTTTTGTTTGGGTCTGAGAATTTTCATCACATATTCTCCTGGCTAAATCTGGGTCTGGGCTCTGATACCACTTGTAGGGTTTCCATGGACAGCACAAAACTCCACATTGGTATGATATTGTCCACTTTGGGCCCAAGCCCTCATAGATTTGCTTTTGGATTCTACCCAAAAGGCCTCATACCAATGGAATGCTTGTCCACATTTATATACCCATGATCTTTCCCATGTCTAGCCAATATGGGACTTTGGTTGCACACCCAACAGAAGCTAATGCGCATTTAAACTTACCTTTTCATCATGTCCTCATTGAACCAACCTGTACTGGCTTCAATACATACAACAAGCTGTTAAATGGTTGCATCAATGTTGTCAAAGAAATAAAAAAAGAGAGTATATGTAATTGTAGGGCCATATTGTTTTGCTCTGTAGATATCCAATTACTTAATATGGCCCATTGCTCTTTAGTTTCTTTGATACAAGTAATCACTTTACAAGTTTCTTTGTATTATTCAATGTTCACTTTTTCTCTCCTTATTGCTTCAAATGATTCCAAAGAGACCCACAATTTTAGAATTTAGAAGAATTGAAAAACAAAACATAGTTGCTCTAAAATTCATCGGAAAAGCATATTACCTACCATCTCATGAGGCTTTTGAATGATTTTAAGCTGATTAGATAACCTTGATTTGAACAAATTGGAAGTCCACACTGTCCACTCATTATTCATCTTCAGGAAATAGACAAAGCTATTGAATTGAAATTAAATTCTATGTGGCCCCTTGCAATTGCTTGTGTTTAATGCTTACATTAACTATTTACTAATTCATGAGTTCAAAAACAGACTAACTGACGATCACATGTTCATTAACATGGATAATTTACAATTAGTTCAAGATTGTAATTGATTTTTGATAATAAAAATATAATCAGAAAAATGATTGTCATTGCACAATTAAATAGAAATATGATATTAATTTAAGCTTATTATTGCACAAGATATTTCAAATCAAAAGAGAAATTCAGATTGGGTTTTGATCTGGGTTTAATGTATATTATCGGGATTTGATAGAGAATCTGCGCTTGAAAGTTGGCATTTTGGAAGAGGGGTAGACACCATATTATGGGGCACTTGAGGCCTTTAATTTGATAAAAATAGGACAAGAAGACAACTTTAAACAAGCCCCAATCATCTCAAATTGGGACCAATAATAGGTCGCTAATTATGCCAGTAAGAGCTGCACTTGGTTAGTGGTGGTGGTTTATGAAGCTGTAAAAGGATTTCAATTTAGCCCGTCGTGTGCTTTTGATTTATGGCTTTATGGTTCCCCAACTTGGAATGTCCGCCGTCAGCTTAATAAACTAATTGCCCTTAAAACTTATAAAACTTGCCCTCATTCAATGGTTAAGCCCTAACAATCATTAGCATTAACAAGAAGCCAAACCAAAAAATTAGCCTGGAAGACTAGTCAACAACTTGACTTGAGGGAGCTAAAAGATTGTGACGGCGGCCGTGGGGGAGCCGACATGGGCGCGGGGGACATCAAGCCAGAATCTAAGATCACTAAAAACTGAGTCTGCTGCGTGCCCGAAGCACAATTTGACACTTGACAATCCCTTCATCAATGAATTTTAGGGTACATTGCCCTGAGGAGAAGCAACCACGGTATGATACGAAATCACAACCACCCGGAAACGTTTAGGTACCTACAAAAATTAGTAGCTTCCATTCAAAGTGCTGAGACCTAAAGCTGTGGAAAGAAGGAAAGAGAGACCACCAACACCCAAAATCTGGGTCAATTGCCCTAGTTTCCAAGGACACAAAGCTTAGGTTCAACAGAACATCGTTGATTATCAACATTCCCTACATTACTTGGAGCCCTACATTGATATCGATCAATGTAATGTAATTAACTGATTTTATTTAGTCAATCTGGAGAAGAAAACATGCTAAAAATCAGAGATTGATATTATGCTCTATAATTTGATTATTGATGGATATAATTATGGATTTTAGTAATTAGAATTTCTTTGACAATACACTATTCCCTCTCCAAGCCTTCCTTCCTCAACCAAGAAAAGAATAAACAAAATAAAATAGACATCCAGAAAAGGAAAAGAAGGGGGAGAGAGAGGAACAGAAACAAAATGTAGTACACTAGTAGACATAAACTACATTCTCCTTTATCTTTTTCCATCTTTAACTGCTTTAACTTTGATGGAACTTGGAAGACCAGAACGGGAAACAAGGGTACAACACCTACAGTGCATATAAGATCTCATCCCTACACTTTGCTGACCTCGGGCAGCCTTTTCCACGCCCTTAATAATCATCCCCATGTCGTTTTACGTTCAAAAATGTATCTAAACGACATCTAACCAATTGTCATTTTGTAGTAAAAAAAAAAAAAAAAACACTAAAGAAATGCACTTACGACTCAGTCTCTCTCTCTCTCTCTCTCTCTCTCTCTCTCTCTCTCTCTTCAACACTTTATTCTGTTCAAATTCGCTACTTTGCCGTTTACTAAGAACGAGGCTCGAGCTTTGCTTTGCTCTCTTTGCGTTGCTGTTTCAAAGAGAGAGAGAAAGACAAGGAACGCGAGCTTAAAACCTGCTTTCTCTTTATCTCTCTTTCTCTGTCTGCCGCATTGTCTTGTTCTACTTCAAGAATCTTTCGTCTCATTTTCACGCATTCAACTCTTTGTGTCTCTTTCTCTTTCAAGTCCCTTCCTTGTACTCATATTATTATTTTCCGACTTCTTGCTTCTTCGTTGTTTAACTTAACTCTCACTTGTTTCAACTTTCATACACATAATAGCATTGGAAGAGCAAAACAAGAGAAACCCAGTTGCTGTTTTGGTCTCATTGTCTGCAAAGTCTAGAAAGTTGGGAATGAGAATCCCTTTATATTTGTAACATGTTTTGCTGATTTTGGGCAAAGCAAAGGAATTGAGAAACAGTGCAAGGAGAGCTGTATATGAAGTAGAGGTGAAACAATGAGAGATGGAAACTCTAAGAAAAGCAAGGTTTTTTTTTTTGTGTTTTTATGATCTTTCTTTTTCCTTGGAACGGTGATAATGGAGTTTGTTTCTTCATGTTATTTTGGTTGTGAAATTTATGTAAACGAAGTTGGAGACTGTCTGCTGATTCTTTGTTTTGTCTTTATTTGGTGAAGCTCTCATGGTCCAAGAAAATGGTCAGGAAATGGTTCAATATCAAGAGCAAAACTGAGGACTTTCAGGCAGATGATCATGCCTATGCAGGTGTTTCTTCTTTTCTTTGCTTTTTATTTTTTATATTTTAATCTGGGTTTCAGATGATTTTTCAATTTTCCTAGCTTGGGAATCTGTTTGTTTGCTGAGAAATGTTCTTACTTTATAATTTCATTTTTCGTATGCCTCAAGAACAAGTCACTGTTTTCCAGGATTCTATCAAAGATTCAACTTCAACATTCTCTATTCTTCCCTTTATTGAATTAGCTATCCAGGATATTCCCCCTCTCTGTCATTTTATTTTTATTTTTTATTTTTAACATCAAGCAGCAATCAAGATATCTTACCAACTGTTCTCGATTCTTGTTGAGTTTCTTGACACGTACGATGTGTTAATTTGCTTTCTGTTTCACAATTACGATTCTTGAATTAACAAGTTCTTTCTTCGGGAGGTGAAGTGGAATACAGGACCAGCTTCTCGGAGAGGGAGCCTTGCACGATCAAAAAGAGTAAAACAGGTAATGATTAATATCATTTTTTGAGCCACGCCCTTTCCATGCGCACCAATATTTGGCAATTTCTTTTGGGAAAATTCTTAGGGAGTTGATACTCTTTGTTGATTACTTTGATGCTACTGTTTCTAATTTTTCCCAACTTTGATTTGCAGAGAAATTTAATAAAAATGGGGAGCCAGTCCGGCGAGGGAGAATGAATCTTGACCATCCTCGAATTATTGATGTGCAGAACTACAGGTATATTACTTCAATTCTATTCGCTTACGTTTTTGCTTTCATGATCTTATGTCTGTCTCTATGATGCACAGTACTGACTGACTTTTCTTTTCAATCTGGAGCAGTGTTTTTGTAGCTACCTGGAATGTGGCTGGAAGATCCCCACCAAGTAATTTGAGTCTTGAAGATTGGCTTCATGCCTCCTCCCCTGCAGACATTTATGTCCTTGGGTATGATTTATTCATATTTAAGTTCACATCTTTTCCTTGCAGGCTTTAAATAACCAATTAATAAAAGAGCATTTCTGTTCCATGTATATGTCAGTTTTCAAGAGATAGTTCCTCTAAATGCTGGTAATGTTCTGGGGGCAGAAGACAATGGTCCTGCCAAAAAATGGTTGGCTCTCATCCGAAAGACCCTTAACAATCTTCCTGGAAGTAGTGGAAGTAGTGGTTATTATACTCCATCTCCCATTCCTGAGCCAATTGTCGAAGTGGATGCAGATTTTGAGGGATCCGCTAGACGGAAGAACTCATCCTTCTTCCCTCGCCGATCATTTCAAACAACGCATAGCTGGAGAATGGAGAATGACCCTTCCATTTCACAACCAAGACTTGATCGACGATTCAGTGTTTGTGATAGGGTGATATTTGGTCATAGGCAAAGTGACTTTGATCCAAATTTTAGATGGGGCAACAGGCCTAGTGATTACTCTAGACCTAGTGATTACTCCAGGCCTAGTGATTACTCAAGATGGGGTTCTTCCGATGATGATAATGGGCCAGGGGATTCACCAAGTACTGTTTTATACTCACCAATGTCCTATTATGGATCTGCATCCATGGAGCATGGTTATAGGATGCCGGGGAACTCAAGGTACTGCTTAGTTGCCAGTAAGCAGATGGTTGGCATATTTCTCACAATATGGGTGAGGAGTGAATTAAGAGATCATGTTAAAAACATGAAAGTATCTTGTGTTGGCAGAGGATTGATGGGTTATCTTGGAAATAAGGTATTCTTTGCGTAAATCATACTAGATTTGATTTTTATTTTGTATCTCCATGTACTTCCCTGCAATTTTCTCTTAATCAGAACCACTTATAATTAACATAACATTGCTTGGTCTGGCAGGGATCTATTGCAGTCAGCATGTTATTGCACCAAACAAGCTTTTGCTTTATCTGCAGTCATTTAACATCTGGACAGAAAGAGGGGGATCAGCTAAGAAGAAATGCTGATGTTATGGAGATATTAAGAAAGACAAGGTTTCCACGGGTTAATGGTGCAAGTGATGAGAAGTCTCCAGAAACAATTCTTCAGCATGAGTAAGCCCCTTGTTCATCAAGCGTTAGTAAGCATTATGATCATATATATGTGCAATGAGTGAAAAACGGGAAAAAAAAAAGAAGAGAATATCCACAAAGGAAATCTGGAATCTGAAACATCATGGGAATGAAATTTCTTCTATTACGTTGGACATAAATTGGTTTGTTATAAATTTATGCTGGACTTTGTGATTCAATCATATACTAACATCTGTTAAATGAACCTGTTTTTACTCTTGCATAAGATCCTCTTTGCAAACAAAAGTTGACATAATTTTAATAAATACACAGATATTTGTGCTTAAACACACTTTCTTTCCCTGGATGGTTCAGAAAACCAATTTCCGCATTTTTTTAACTGCAGCTTTGTTAAAAAATTTACAATATGTGTTTTATTCCAGTCGAGTAATTTGGCTTGGGGATTTGAATTACCGTATTGCTCTCTCTTACCGATCTGCCAAGGCACTCGTTGAGATGCAAAACTGGAGGGCATTGTTAGAAAATGACCAGGTATGTTTATAATCCTCCCTGAACTTTGTACATTTTCTTTTTCTGTTTTGAGTATTGGTTTCAAATTTTTATGACTAGAATCATAAGATATGTTCTAATTCTTGATGGTTTTCTTGGCAGTTACGGATAGAGCAAAGGCAAGGTCGTGTTTTTGTGGGATGGAATGAAGGAAAGATCTATTTTCCACCAACATACAAGTATTCAACTAATTCAGACAGATATGCAGGAGATGATATGCACCCTAAGGAGAAGCGCCGAACACCTGCTTGGTAAGAACATGGTGCAGATTGCAGGAGACATACTGCAAAAAGCATTTTAACTAGTTTCAGTGCTTATGTTGCTAATTTTGTGTTTGAAGGTGTGATCGAATTTTGTGGTATGGAGAAGGCCTTCACCAGTTATCTTATGTGCGTGGGGAATCTAGGTTCTCTGATCATAGACCAGTTTATGGTATATTTTGGGCTGAGGTTGAGTCAAGTCATAACCGATTGAAAAAGAGCATGAGTTATTCTAGTTCCAGAATTGAGGTGGAGGAGCTTTGGCCATATGCACATGGCTACACTGAGCTCAACTTTTTTTGAAGGCAGACATAGTTAGGACCTATGATTAAGTATGATCTCTCTCTATCTCTCTCTCTCTCTCTCACACACACACACACATGCAGCCACTCTTCACAACACAACAACAGAGGTTCACATGTCTCATGAGGGAACTGGACAAGCTTGCAGTGCTTCACTTGGTCTTAATTTTTTTCTTCCACATTTAATATATGCTTACAAGCAGTTGTTTGCCATTTTTGATGATTAAGTGGTTTTAACGGGCTATGACCAGGTTGTAAATATCGTGGAAGAATTTTTTAATCTGTTTCTACATATTAAGTGTGGCTTGCGTCCTCAATCAATCAGGTGAAACCCCTTGAAACTTTTCACTTTAATTTATTCTACCATTTTCATTATGGGTAGATGGTGGTACACTTATGGGATGGCATGAAGGTCCTTAGTCATAATGGTTCTCATACTGAGCACTTGTATTTTAAGTCTTGAACATGGAAGGATATCCATGCAATTTTTCACCAATAACTGAATCACACTTCTTTTAGTTATTTCATGTATGAATAATGCGAATCTATATGAAAACTCAGTCCAAAACAGGATGTGTATTCGGCAATTGGCAGATTATTATAGTGTTTCACATTTGCATTTCCTTTCCCTTGTAAGTTTTCTTGAGAAGATATCTTGCTTATGCTGATACTCATGTAGAATTTGGTCCCCAGGTGCAGGCGGGAATCACTTCAAAGATATTCATCCCTGAAGGGTGATGGAGACATTCCATTGCCCACTAACCAAGAAAGGTTAGTACTCTCTTTTACTTTTCCTGGTTTTGACTTCTTTGCCTAATCTTAAGGTTACTTATTTATTTATTTTTCTTTTTCAGGTGTAAATTTTGTAATTTGACTGGATAGCTAGCTAACTTCTCAAATAGCCAACTCAAGAGTCCCTTTGTTCATCATATCTTGTTCCCTAATAACTTACCAGTTTCAGTATGCTGCATAATTCAGTTACCTTATTAACAAAAACCCACTTTTATGGCGTTCCAGAGTTCAGTATTAGCTTTTGCAGTTCAGCACATTGAATTAGGTATTTTCTGTTTTAAACTTGATGATTATCTCTATACTTGATTATAATTTACCCAACTTGTAATGATCAAGCCTTTATTTTTTGCAGAATGAACTCACGCTATCATCAGAACAGCCAAGTGGCTAGATGAGGATTATTTTGTTCATGATTCTTTTGTTAGTTTAGGACAGATTTTTGATGACTGAAAGATGATCAATTTAATCATATGTGTACTTACTTTTTGTTTTAAATGCGAAGTGAAGAAAGATTTGATGAGTTCTCAACTACTAAAGTGATAGAAAAAAAAAAATATTTCTATACAAATTTATGATTGAAATCAGAATGCCAATTGCTCTCTCTGTTGCTGCTAATGATTTTACTGAAAAAAGTTGGTTTTTATTGATAATCTCACATGTTTATTGCATGCCGATTGCTTTTCCTTTACTGTGGAGTGAATTAAAAACCAGAAAAGCACATGACAAATTTACAGATTTTGCAGGCTATTGGAATTCATAATTAAGAGAACAGAGACTATTCCCCTGGGAGCCATGTTAGATTCATATTTGTCTTTTGCTGTTCGCGGTAGATTAGATTATTAGTTTTTCTGATTCTTTAAAGGCCACACAGAAAACAGTGAAAGCAGAACTAGTGTGCCACAATTAAAGAAAGCAAAACAATGACTGAAAGTATGTCTGGTCTATACCTTTCAAAAACTATAATTGTGAAGGAGTATATGCACGTTTATTGATGCATAAGCCTTTTTCCCTCTCGCATGCATTAATAAATTTCCATGGGAGCAGGGGAAGCATCATTTAGTAATGGGGTAAGAACAAAGCATATTGAGACATGGCAACAGGCCCGGTCATACTTCCTGATTTCAACAGCTTTGTCCTCATCTATGATGGTGCCACCTTTTATTCTCTTTCTTTTAAAAAAAATAAAATTAGAAAAGTATTTCCAAAGCCGCAATTGTATTATGGGCACTTGCGTTTGATAAACAAAACGGCCTAAACTGAGGCTTCTACTCCATTATTAGCTTTAAATTGGATTGTTATACTTCCAAACAGGCACCATCGTATTCGCTATTAGCAAAAATAGTGTTTGATACAAAAGACTTTCACTATATAAAACTACTCAAGCAACATGGTCTAGGAGCTGCTGCAGTTTCTATTAACTCTCCGATGTGATGTTGTGATGTCCCTAGCTCCAGTTTTGTAGTAGTAAAGAAGAAACCAGGGGAAAAAAGTTAGTAATTTATTATTATTTGATGAAATTTATTATTTGATGATCCAAGGGAAAGCATTTCTACTTTCTAAGCGGTAGGCTCATACCAGGCTTCTAGGATAAACCCTGACTGGACAATCTGGCAGACCTTTGCTTGTGCTGCACCAACATTGGATTAATGACTTGATTTTTTATTTTTTATTTTTATCACTCCTATTTCTCTTTTGTGTCTTCCATGCAAAAACATCAATTTCAAGCCCTATAAACCCAGATACCAGAACTTGAAATCAATGGCAAGACTAGACTTTCAAAGCATGTGATGATTCTGATGAAATGTTACGAAAAGAAAAACTGTGCATTTAAAGCATTCCATCAACATTTAGGAACTCAAAACATAAATTAAGCAAAAAGAGAATGGTCAACAGATCAAGTAAACTGAAGCATCCACCCCTATCTTTCTATACGCAAGGAGTCCCCAACTTGGAGATGCGTTACTCTCGCCACTGTAGAACACGAATATCCAGCCATTTACTATCACAAATTATCACAATGCATCAATCACGAACTCCGACGGTACCAGCATATCATTTGCCGTTAAGGGTAGAAAATATATCAAATATTGAATTTAAACCATGCTGTCGACTGTGGTTTAGCTCCTCTTTCTGATGCTAGCTAGTTCAAGAGGCATATACTTTGCTTGTTATTTGCAATTGGTCCCCGCTTCCAGTAGTGCACCGAGCGAAAAAGGTTGGCCATTCTTTTTGCAGTATTATTTATGCATCCATTTTATTATATTTTAATATGCTGTGTCGCACGTGAGTCTAATATAGATATACAATCCTCTAATTTTCACATTGCTCACATTGGGCATATGATTCACCTATTTGCTTACTAATCTGCATGTGTTTAATACATTACACAATCCTGCTTAAGGTTAACAGTTTGGAACATTTGTTAGCCTATGTTTATTCCTTGGCAGAACTGTCAATTTAAGAGTTTGGAACTTGTAATTCAAACATGGAAAGAATCTGTTAGATTTTGCGGATTAACTCAACCAACCCAAACAGTGCCCAGTGCGTAAATGGGGAATAGTTTGTTAGTTTATATCTTTTCATGTTTTCAACACCCAAAAAAAAGAAAGAAAGAAAGAAAGAAAGAAAGAAAGAAAGAAAGGTGACAGTTGGTAAATATATCATGCAAGCTTCAGAGTTCCTCTCAGGATTTAATTAAAAAGAAGTAGATATCAGGTTGGTGGGGTACCCAATACAAAGAACAGAAGCTTGAAGCAGCTATTTGATGCTTTT
Organism: Boswellia sacra; assembly: GCA_013180625.2. Lineage (NCBI taxonomy): Eukaryota > Viridiplantae > Streptophyta > Magnoliopsida > Sapindales > Burseraceae > Boswellia > Boswellia sacra. Next base: position 131,988 of record SNVD02011200.1, read on the forward strand.
TTTTCTCTGGCAAATGCCTTACTGAAAAGGAAACCTCTTGGCCCTTCTTTTCCAGGGAGGTGAACGACAAACTTGAAAAGCATAGCTGCTCAGCAGCAGCGATTACTCACCCTTCTGACAGTTGCTTATGGAAGTCATGAGTTTTGGACAATTTCCCTTTTTCTAAGGCATCTGTATTTTCTGGATTCATTTTTGCTGTTTATCTAACAAATTCCTTTTGGTTTCATTTAGAACACAATGATAATAAAACAGAAAAGAATATTTGAAATGACAATAAATCAGGAAAATAGAATTGCAATCTGAGGTGAATATTTAAAATTCCATTTTTTTTTCTTGTACTAGAGCTGCCGATACAGTAGCCTTCTGTAATGGGAAATGAAAGCAACATTACCTAGATAAACGTTAAAAAAAGGGGTCACAGCTTGTGCCTTTTTGTCTATGCAATGCAGACCATACCAGAGGTGTGGTCTTATTCCCTGCTTCCCCAGTCCATAAAGATTTACTCCATTGGAAAAAAGTCACTGCACTTATACAAGCAAGAGACAATGCATAAGTCTTGTTGACACTTGACAGTTTTCTTTTTTTCTTTTTCCCTATAGATTCTTCAGCAACAAAGGGTGATTCTGTCACAGATTTGATTTTTCTACAATTTTGGATTTTATATAAGAAGCATACCCCTCATGGATTCAAATTTATGTTTCGTCTCTACAATCATTTGATTGGAATACGATCATCCCTTCAGACTTAATTTATGATTATAATCTATACATATATCACAACTAAAAGTTTGAAACCTGAAAATCCATATATTTTGCCCCTCATTTCTAAATCATGTTAACAAGTGATCAGTCTGAGATTTCGAGAGTGCCTTAAGAAGAGCACAATCCAATGAACAAAATTAAGGCAATCAGCATATTGATAGCAAAACCATTACATTTGGAATTGCAGATGATAAAGAAAATAAATCCCTACAATCATGACCATGTGAGATTGAAAAATTTCATCCTCAAAAGCACTTTAGTGTCTGTTTTCCTAAGATACAATTGAATGCTCACAAAACACATTGACTTGTCAGCTATGACAAAGTCAGCGTGACATAGCCCTCCTTAGAGATGATCAGCAAAGTTGGCTGAAAAAACCTTACAGCTTTGCACCTCAGCAGTTAGCACATGAACTCTCAGCCAACTATTTAAATCTATTGGTGCCAAAACCTCGCCTTGATGCATCTTTTGTCAAGATCATTCCACTCATTGTCAATCCTGTTGGTTCTTTTGAAACTTCTTGATCAAAACCATCCAGAGCAATCTGATCATCTCGGCATTCAGGAGAGCAAAATGCACTTAAGTAACTGCAAGAGCATAGTTTATTGCCATCAAAGTAGTGTATAAACTGCAGCAAAACAGAGAACCATACTGTCTAAGCAACAAAAAGAAATTATGCAACAATACAAGGGCATTCTTATCTAAAGTCTATCGAAAAACAGAGAAGGGATGGAGGCAGCTTCATGCACAAATATTCTTCTTCTTCCTCTAACTTATCACATTGGACTACAGTTATTTAAATTTAGAATGGAAGGCATAGAGTTCAGGTGCGCTATATTTCATGGGTACTCATGAAGCTTAACCATAAAAATGCCTAGAGGCACATACTGTATAATTGAATTAATTAACTGAAACTATGATTTTCAGCATGTTAACAGAAAAGATAACAGGTATTGGTAACAACTAGCTCATTGCTGTAACTTCATTCAAAGAATTAAGTAATTGCAAAAACATTTTATGCCCTGACATTAACATAGTGGCGTGTTAACTGTGGAATATTTAATGCTTTTGGAGACAAGAAAAAAGGGCATCAAATAAACCAAGAAATCCAGGAAATGGTCATATGTAACGAAATTACTATTCTAGACAGAGATAAAATATGTTGAGTTAGGTGTATTTGGAAGTGTTTTAAAAATCTTGACTAAAATTGTCTAGCAAGCACTACATTAAGTGATTTTTAGCTGTTTGAAAAATGAAAGTTCATCATTAGTGGTTATAAACCAAAAAGATGACCAAAAAAAAAAAAAATCAATAAAAAAGTAAATGCTATAAAATTCTATTATTTATCTTGTCAATTTTCAATTGGGGATGTACATACGACAACAAAATTATCCATCGAACTGACAATCCTCAAGAGTTGAAAAGTACGTAATTCTAACACGTTCAATTTCCCTAAGCTTTACCATCCACATCCAAACACAGAATAAAACAAACTAAAATAAATAAATAAAGAAGAAAGAACAGAACGGAAACGAGCACTTACCCATACATGTAAACATCCGCTGCCTCCTGCAACTTCTTCTTGCACAAAGAGCAAGCTTTAAGAAAGCCACCAAACCCTTCATCAATCTTCTTCTTAGTAGATTCGGAGTCATCCCTCTCACTCTCAGTCTCATGAGTCTCAGTCTCAGGCGAACCCAATGTCCACAAAACCCGGCGAGGAGGCTGCTGCTCCCGTGGCTTCTCATTGATGACTGTGGCAGGACGTTTCTTGATCTCAAACAAACACTCAACGGGGCGGCTCTGGTTGAACACTCCCAATTCCCCATGGCTCGATGACCTGACAGCCCGTGTGCGTAATTTAGACATGTTCACTAAACACCGATCGCTTCAGCTTCGGGCTTCAACCTTTAGGGTTAAAAGGGTTTCTTGGAAGAGAAGCAAAGGGTAAAGATTTATGAGATCTTTGTGTAATATTTGCGAGCAGGAATGAATAAATTTTATGAATTTGATGTGAAAGAATTTTTAACAGAAGAGAGCGAGGTTGATCATGGTTTGAACTGGTAAGTGGTAGAATTAGAGAGCTTGATTGGGAATGGGAGCTTTGAGTGATCGAGCGAGTTAGTTTCAGTTCGCGCCTTCTGCGGTTTGATTTATTATGGCTTCCGCGGAAGAGTTACCCACTTTTGGATTTATGAATATTGGGCTTTTCAACTTGAATAACGGCCTATCAAACGAAATTGGACTCGGCCTTTAGCAGTTGAAATGCGTACTGGCCCAACTATTGGGCTCTGGCTACTGCTTCTGTTTGTGAAGTGAGTTTCCAACTTTAATATATAATAAGGATTCTCCATTCAGCCGTGACTTTACCATAACTTTTTCGAATAATATGATTGGTTGCGTTAAAAAAATGAATTAACGAAGAAAGTAAAAATCCATGTATCACCGTCTCTTTAAAAGCTGAGATAAAACTAAAATAAAGAGACAATCATTGTTCAATATTATATTGTTGTTAATATAGCCCCATCTGTGATGAAAATTATAATCAAATAAAATGTAACAAAACTGTAACAAGGGTGCAAATGAAAGGAAACTAAAATATGAAGAATGGATGTACGAGAGAGAAAGAATTCTTGTACATCAAAGCATTCGGGTTCATTTCACAACCCAAAGACTTTATTTACAATACACAAAAGCTAATGAGAGATTAGCAACTAATTAAATGTATTTCAAATAGAGATCTTTACATGTGTGATCAAAATTAGTTGGCTTCCTTTAATTCTTCCACGCATAGGCTAAGTAATAGGTGAATTGTACATGTCAAATTCATGTGGCAGATTCTAGAGAAGCCACACGTAATAAATGGTGGAACACCACCTATTATATAACACTTCTCTTTGGGGTTCCACCAATTTTTCATATAACTATATTTGACTTCACCAAAGAACAGCCCAGTGGGATAAGAACCTTCGCAAGAAAATACAATTATATAATGAATTGAAAAAGTGGTGTTAGATTGCAATTGCCTTCTTAAAAAACTTGTCAAGAAAACCCATTGGGACAAAACCTAATCGAAGAAAAAAAAGAGTATAGTGCACATGTGTCCAGGATATATTTGCTATCTTGATAAATAATTCTTTGATAGGTACTCCCCCGATAGTGGCAGAAATAGATTGTGCTTCATCTACCAGAGATTTTCGTGGAAAAATTAGTATATGATATATCGCATTAGTATGTAATTACAACTCAAATAAAATGCATGTCAAGTTCGCCAAGACTGACAAGTGCTAAATGTAATCACATCATTGCAAGTATACAAAATTCATCAAGTTTTAGGTGACAAGTTAAACTTTGTACAAAGTGACCTTGTTTTCTTATTTTATCAAGTAGGCCAACTTAACCAAAATTGTGTCATTTTCAATCAAGTCATGCTATTGACGATGGATTATTTATCATTTCCACATTTTAATCAAGGATATCAATTTCCTCAAAAGCTTTAACCTTTTTGTCTCTGCTAGGAGTGGTCTCAACTGGAAAATAAATCTCCACCAGGAGTAATCTTGACTGGGAGATAAGTCTCTATCAGGAGTAGTCTCCACCAAAAGAAGTTTCGATTGGGAGATAAGTGATATAGCTCGAGGGTTTCAACTTTGAGAGATTATGGAAATCAAATTCCCTTAAAAAGAGGAAAATCTATCACTTTACTAGGTGTTCAAATGAATAAGACTGATGACAAAATTTTAGTTGGGGCACTAGTATAAGATTAGTATGAAAGATAATCAATAGATAATATATTAATAGTAAGAACAACGATAAAATACAAACAGAAAATATGAATGGTAAAGATTAAGATATCTCGTTACTCAAATCATTTCGTGTCTTGAAAAAATATAAAACTTCAAGATGAGTGGTCTTCTGTTTGTCAAAACCTTCAAGAACATTTGTCTCAACATCTTTTCCTTTGTTTTTCCTTTGTTTTTTCTAGATGCATGGTAAAGATCTACAAAGTTTTGAGACATGGGGGAATTTTGAGTCTAGTAGCCCTTTGTATCACATCTGTAATAAATATCATCACCAACCGATCTTTTTCTTTCACTCATTTTGTTTCTATAATCATCTTTTTTTCTGATGACCTTCCTTGTCACTTTTATAATCAAAAGAGTTATAATTGTCGCTTCTACAATTTCTCTGTCTCCATCCTCGTCAACATCCATGTTCACGTCCTCATCCATGTCTTTTGTTTCGATTATCATTTCCTCATCCATGTCTTTTGTTTCGATTATCATTTTTGTAAGTGTTGGCATTTGCTTTAGGAATTGGTAATGAACCAGTTGGATGTGATTCTTCATTTTGTAGTAAAATTTCATTATTCTTCTCAGCAACCAACAAACATGTGATTAAATCGAAATATCATTTAAAATGACGCTCTCGATAAATTTGTTGCTGAGCGATATTTGAAGAGTGAAATTTTGATAGAGTCTTCTCAATTTTGTTTATCTCAATCATTTCTTGATTGCATAACTTCGACCTTGAAGTAATCTTAAAAAGTGTTGAGTTATAATCAACAACCATTCTGAAGTTTGAAATCGTAGGTTATTCGAAACTTGTTGAGCTTGAGGAAAGATAATATGTATCTAATGATGAAATATTTCTTTCAGGCTTTTTCATAAAATTAGTAGGTCTTATGTATCAAGATATTCAGATTGCAAATTGTTATTGAAATGATAATTTCTTCTTGCTTTTGCTTGTAAAGTAGTTTGGTTTCCTTTCTTGTTAGTGTCCTCAAGCTTCATTTCTCGTGAATGATATTTGACATTTCTTTGCACATTGTATATATTTTTCTTCATTCTCATTGAAAGCAGTAAATTGGAGGCTTATAATATTTGACATCTTCAAAATATTTTTTCAAACTTTCTCTATTTTCTTCTTGATGCTTCCTCTGATTTCTTTAGTTGTATAACATAGAAATAACAAGAACAAAATAATAGTAGAAAATTAAACTAGCATTACTTGTTGATGTGGAAGGATCCAACAAAGAGCATACTTATAAAACTAGAGCTATTTATGCTGATAATGTGTGATGAAAATTCTAATCAAATAAAACGTAACAAAAGTGTAACAAGGTTGCAAAATGAAAGGAAACTAAAATATGAAGGATAGGAGTGGGATAGAGAAAGTATTCTTGTACATAAAAGCGTTCGGGTGAATCATTTCTCAACCCAAAGACTTTATTTATAATACACTTAAGCCAATGAGAGATTGGCAACTGATTAAATGCATGTCAAATGGAGATCTTTACATGTGTGATCAAAATTAGTTGGCTTCCTTTAATTCTTCCACGCATAGGCTAAGTAATAGGAGAATTGTACACGTTAAATTCATGTGGCAGATTATGAAGAAGCCACACGTAATAAATGGCGCACGGAACACCACCTATCATATATAGCACCTTCAAATTTCTTTGATTTTTCAGGAAACGATAGTGAAGAATATGGACAGCACGATTTAAAGTACAAATTCTTTTAGCGTGATTAAAGCAAGCAACGAAGAATGATACGACATCTTTTAAGATGTTTATGGGACGATCGATGAGAGAATTGCTTCGTCCATCAACAACAATAAATATAAACTTGTCAACAACCTAACATGCAAATCAACAGCTGTGCACCTGCGGTGTCCTTTCGGCATATAAAATTAACATATACTTGCATAGGTAATAGTCCATTGCTATCAAGATAAAAGACTTGAATTCCCAGCTGTCCACTACTTTCGACTAATAAAATCATCCTCAAAAATGCTATAATTAATGTAGAGTTGTGGACTCCAAGATTGAGCTACAGCCTTCATGCATATGCATCCACAAAAATCTCAATGCATGATATACATATTATAGTCCACCCAAAAGTTTCAGCTACCAATCAATGCTGTTGCATCGTTTTTTTTTTCCTTTCTTCAATAAAAAATTCGTGCTCTTATATAACACTTGTCACCTTGCATGGGAATTGTAAGGCCAAGTGTAACGCAACCATAGCTTCAGCTTCTATAAAATTCGCTATTATCTGTATTTATTCCTAGTATTACGAGTACAAAAGGCTAGCTTCTTGCTTTTGGAATGTTAAGTTAGAAAGTAGTAAATTAATACGATGAAGTTTGCCATGGTGATCAAAGCTAATAATTACCTGTTCGTTTTGACTCTCTATTTGTCTTCTGCGTTGCTTTCTCTTGGTTACCATGAACTTCCTAGAGAGAAAACGGACATCGACCGATGTATAGACCGATGCCGTGGAGTGGTGGAGGATGTTTCAAGCTTATTTGATTGCGCAGCTCGTTGTGATAGCGAATACAGTCCTGAATTGGAACCGGAGGGCGGTGGACGGGGGCTCGACCATTACTGCCAGCAACGTTGTCAATCCGAGGAAGGTCGCAGCTGGGAGCAACAGCAAGAATGCCAGAGCCGTTGTGAGGAGGAAGAGAGGGAGAGGGAGAGGGAGAGAGAAGTACGGGAGAAAGAGAGAGAGCAGCGAAGGGAGCGACGAGAGCGAGAAGAAAGAGAGGAAGAACGAGAAAGAGAGCAGCAAAGGAAACGAAGAGAACAAGAAGAAAGAGAGCAACGAGAGCAAGAACGAGAAAGAGAGCAGCAAAGGAAACGACGAGAGCGAGAGGAAAGAGAGCAACGAGAGCAAGAACGAGAAAGAGAGCAGCGACAAGAGGAAGAAATTAGTGAACGAGAGGAAAGAGAGCGACAGAGAGAATGGGAACGAGAAGAAAGAGAGAGACATACAGAACGAGAACGAGAAGAAAGAGAGCGAGACTGGGAACGAGAACGACAAGAAATTAGTGATCATTACGCACGAGACCCAGAAGAAGACTACGAGGAATGCTTGGAAATATGCCGGAAGCAAACGGCAAGGCAACAACCACCGCGCAAGAAAAGGTGCAAGAGACGATATGAAGACCTAAAAGGAAAACAAGAAGAAGAAGATGGAGATCATGACCAAGGAGGCAGAAATGGTGGACACCATCATAAGCCGCATCAACCCTACGAGCAATGCCGAAAACAATGCGAGAGGCAGGAGAGAGGAGAGCAACACCAGAAACAATGCAAGAGCTGGTGCAAGCAACAGAGAGAAAAAGAGGAAAGGAGACGAAGGGGAGAGCAAGACCCTCAAAGAGAGAGGAGGGGACAAGATCAAGAGCAGCAAGGGAATAATCCTTACTACTTCAACGCGCAGAGATCATTCCAATTTCTGTTGAGGTCCCAAGAGGGTCATATGAAGGTTTTGCAGAGGTTCAGTGAGAGCTCTGAACTTCTTCGCGGAATCGACCATTACCGATTGGCCATTGCAGAGGAGAATCCTAGCACTTTGGTTGTCCCACACCATTCTGATGCTGACATTATCCTGGTTGTCATAAAGGGTGAGGGAACTCTCTAGTTTCAATTTGTTGATTACAATATTGCCAAACAAATTGAACAAAAATATGAGAATTGATTCGTTTTTATTTTTGTAACAGGAAAGGGAATAATTATTTTTGTGTCAAATGAAAATAGAGAGTCCTTCCACGTAGAGCTCGGAGAGGTACTTAGAATTCCTGCTGGTACTACTCTATACCTGATTAACCAAGATAATAATGAGAAGCTACAAGTTGCGATGCTCGTCCATCCTGTTAACATCCAAGGCCAATTCAGGGTACTTAATTATAATAATTAACTTGTAACTGTGGATCCTGTTCCTTTATTATTTCTTCTCTAAATAGTGTTTGGCATGTAAATTTTGAACTTGTCCGGCGCAGGGATACTTTGCTGCTGGATCTGGAAACCCAGAGTCATATTTCAAAGTTTTCAGCCGTGACATCCTTGAGCACGCTCTTAATGTAGAGTTGTTTTATTTTTCTCTTCTAGTTTTTTCACTATTATTTTGGTTTATCACTACAAATTCTGGTTGCATATATGCTTTCTGATATGTTCTTTTATCAGACACCAAGTGACGAGCTAGACAAGCTCTTTGAAGGGCAGCAGAGACAGCACGGCGCAATCAGGAGACTCACACCAGAGCAACTCAAAGCACTCGCCCAACATTCTTCGCAGAAGCAACGAGACAAAGAATCCAGGGGCCCATACAATCTGCTTAGCCGAAAACCTCAGTATCATAACAATTTTGGACAGTTTTTTGAGGCCTCACCCAAGGATTACGATCAGCTACGAGAAATTGGCGTCTCTGTCGCTTATGTTGAAATTAAACAAGTAATTAAAGCAATTATTTTCACTACAAAGCGTTAAGGTCTTTATAGTGTAATTTTATTTTATTTTTATTTTTCTTTTGTCTGCAGGGAGCAATGATGGTGCCACACTATAACTCCAGGACCACAACAGTTGTCGTCGTAGTAGATGGAAGAGGACGCTTAGAAATGGGTTGTCCGCATCTTTCGCACCAGAGCCAAGGATCAGAGGAAAGAGGAAAACAAGGTGAGGAACGACAACAAAATAGTGGACAACTCCAAAAGATCACCACCCAATTGTCTCCAGGTGATGTCTTTGTAATCCCAGCAGGTCATCCTATTGCTGTGGTTGCTCAAAATGAGAATCTGCGGATGGTTGGGTTCGGGATCAATGCCCTGAACAACCAGAGGAACTTTCTTGCTGGTAGGAGGGCTATTAGAACTATGACACTACTATCACATTAATTAATCAAGTAAATTATGCAGTAGAATTCTATATATAGTACTAATAGTAAGTACTTTACTAGCTAATTGGTTGCTATCTGCTATGAAGGGAAAATTAACATAATGAACCAAGTGGAGAGAGCGGCTATGGAGGTCGCATTTAATGTTCCAACAAGATTGATTGAGAGGATATTCAGTAACAATCCCAAAGAGTCTTTTTTTGTAGCGGGGCCTGAACTGGCCAGGCTTGGAGAGGAGCAACAGAGGCGAGGAGAGAGAGGGAACTCGTTGCCATCAATGATGAAATCACTGGTTTCTTCCAAGTGGTTGAATGATCATTAAACAAATGAGCAGAAAAGATCGTTTATGTTATATATGTAAAGTGTATCATACGTGAAAGGCAGAGGATATGGGTCAAGAGAGAGCTGCAGTACTCAACGCCAGGGAGGCAAGGTACTAAGCTTTTGTTTGTAATTAGAAGTACTTTTGCTTTCTACTACGAATAAAAAGTTATTGGTTACAATTATGTTTATTGAAGCGAGAAATTTTAGCGCGGGAACTTCATTTGGTTGCAAAGTGTTATCTGAAAGACATTTATGTTCACATATGTATGCAAATTAAGTATATAGTATATATACATACAAATTTTTAAATTTTATACCGTAAGGTTGGGCTAGTGGAAAACTTTTGCTCGCAAAGCGTGTATGTATATGTATATGTATATGTATATGTATCTGTATATATATATGGATGGATATTTTAACTTAAAATTTTTAACTTAATTTCAGACATTAATTAATGATTATTTATCTCAATAATTTAATGGTTCAGATTGTTGATGAGCTGGTATCATTAAATGTGTTTTTTTACTTTTAATCGCAACAGTGAATTGATTAGATGGTGGATTGATAAGATGAATGATCATTAATTGACGTCTGGATTTAACTTAAAAATTTTAAGTTTCGGTATCCAAACCTTTTATATATATATACATATATATATATATATATAATATTATATATATATATATAGATATATATATATAATATAAAATATGTAACTAAATAAGTTATTGCTGATGGTAATCAGGGGCTTTGCATGTGGGGGCCGTTCTTATTTTACCATAGGAGTTTGACTTAGCACATCCGATCGTATTCCCCCAAGTTAAAAAAAGATCGACAATTTATCTTTTCAGAACTACCGTCCCACTAAAAAAATTATTTTTGTGATAGGATCTGTTTCTCGTTAAAATATAATGAAATCACTTTTTTTTTTCTCGATTCTGCGATTAGCAAAGATGTTCATATGCACAAGTGGAATAGGGGAAGAGGTTAGATTTATCTCAATAGAATTAAAAGTTATAATACGGTTCATAATACTAGGGCAACAGGTATAGTAAACAAAATCATACGAAAAGGTAAAGGAGATATGAAATAACCATAACTGATGCATCTAATGGATATGAAGTGGTTGATATTATCCCTCAGGGATCAGAACTTCGTGTTTCAAAACGCAACTTTATCAAACATCAACCATTAACAAATAATCATAATGTGGGTAGATTTAGCCAGGAAGATGCAAAAAATAGTTCTTCAAGATCCACTAGAGGTCCAAGGCCTGTGCTTTTTTTTGGTATTTGTTTTATCAAAAATCTTTTTTGTTCTTAAAAAGAAACAATTTGAGAAGGTTCAGTTGTAATAAATTTCTAGAAACGTGGATTTATACACATCAAGTTTGTAAAAAGAACCAAATTTTGTTGGCAATTACATAATCCATGATAAAAAAATTATGAAAAGTCTTCTTGCTTGTTTATATTCTTTTTCTATCAAAATGTAGGGAATTTCTTTCATAGTACTCCTAACCACTAACTAATTTTATATATATATATATATATATATATATATATATATATTGTGAAGCTATTTGGCTTTACCCTTGTTTGATTTTTCAATCAAACTTGGAGGGGTGTGACTATGTCACTATTGTCAGATTTAAGTATCATAGAATGTGCTAATCAATTTTTTTTTAATAGAGTCAAATTCGACTAGAACTAGATACTAAAATAGGAAAAATAAGTGGGGAAGATAAAGCAAGGAAGGATAAATGAGGAGAACAATGGATTATTGAAGTTATTATTTATCATCCTAGTTAGAGATGACAAAATCCAGGTGCAGGTGTGGGTTTTACATTTCTGCACCTAGACTAGGTTATGTGGTGTCTTGCCCGATCACCAGATTTTCCTCGGAATTTTGGCATGCGGTGCAGGTGTGGGTTTCCTCCGCTATATATTCCTCTCCCCGCACCCAGAGTTTACCAGGAATAAATCCCCGGATTTCTCCAGTTTGTGAATGATTTTTCTTGTTGGGCTGGGCTGAATAAATTTCCTCTGAACTTTTTTTGGGCTAACTAATTTAATATGGGCTTAAGTCCATTAAAGGGTCTTTCTTTAAATTTGTTTTGGGCCTTTTTAAAATTATATTACAAAGCCTAATATATTTTACAAATGTGATAATGTTAGGCATATTAATTTTAAATTATTGTAAAAAAATTGATTTCGATTTATTTACTTATTTTTATATATTTGTGGAATCACAAATCAATAGTGATTTTAATAGTGATTAAATCTCCTTGTCTCAACCATAATAAGATTTTGTACCACTATTATGATAGTGACAAATGTTTTAGAAAATGTTTTCATTGTTATATAATTTTTGCAAAAAACAAATGAATTTCTTTATTCTTTCTCCTGCTAATGTTGATTAAACTGATTAACACATGACTAATATAATACATTATATACATATAATTTTAATTTTTTAAAATATATTATATTATTCGATGTGGGTGCGGGGCGGGGAGGGTGTATACTGCACCTGAACCACACCCGGATATAAATTTGCAAAACTTCACCCGTCCTTGCACTTGAACCCCGCAAATCAGGGAAAAAGTATCCTCGGAAAATCCGAATACCCACGCAACCCGATTTTTTTTTGCCATCCCTAATCATAGTCTTCGAAACTAGAAAGGGATGTGGAAAATTCCCTTTTTGGTGTCAAAATTATAATGGTTCTTGATTTCAGTCGTAAAAAATTCCTATTCTAAGTTTCGATTTCTTAGCTTGGATACTTTTAGGTTTATCACAACCTTTTTTTTTTTAATTTCTTACGTATATTGATAATTGTATACGTAAAATTAAGTAGTTGAAATTCCTTTTCCTGATACAAAAATTTGTACTTGTCACACTAACAAAATCTGATGATAGCCTTTATGTAGAGTAGTTTCCAATGAGTCAGAATTTTTGAAAATACCATATGTCAAAACGCTACAGGATTTTGGTAACAGATATGGAGTTACATTTTATAAGGATTATAAATTAACGGTTAGTTTGGAATTGCTATTGCTGTAAAAAAAAAAAGCTTTTTTCTGTAGCAACAGGAACCGAAGGGTGTTTGGGATTGCTTTTACACCTACTTCAAAAAGAAGCTACTGTAAAAAAAAGTTGGATTTATAAGGACCTTAAAAGCTGCAAGTCATCTACTTTTGGAGACCTATTTCTGCTTTTAAAATAATAAATGTTTGAAATGTCCTTATTAGAAAAATAAAATTACAAAATTCCTTCATTTTTAATTTTTTATAAAATATACTTAATTAATAACTAAATATTTTTAATTATTTATTTTTATTTTTTTAAAAAAATTTAGAAATATCATATTTAAAAAAATTGCAAAAACTAAAAAAAAAAAATTAAAACAGTAGCTCTAGGGGTCACTGGACTGCTGCCGGTAATCGTTCTTGTGGCACGTCTGACAGCACCACTGGCACCTCCATGATCGCCGACGTGCAATTTGACATTTTGCGATGGTTTTCACTGCAAAAGGCGTGCCGTTTTGCAGTAGAACACGCTGAATTTACAGCCAAAAAGTTTTGTCGTGTTCTGCTACAAAAAGACACGCCTTTTGCCATGAAAACTAGCATGGAGCGTTAGACCGAATGTCGGCAATCCAATCATGGAGGTGTTGTCAGATGCCCCACTGGAATGGTCGCTGGTGCTGTCTTCGACTGCAGTCCGGTGACCTCTCTTGCGACTGTTTTAATTTTTTTGTTTTTGCAAATTTTTTAAATCTCATAAAATAAATTTAATTGATATATATATTATAAATTTTATATAATTTTATTAATTTAATATACATCGAAATATCTTATAAATTTCATAAATAAATATAAATTATTTTATAAATAAATTTGTGCATTTATTACAAATATATTAAACTTAAATGAATTTGATTTTACTATTCAATGAAATTAAATTTAAACATATATTTAATTATAAATCCATATATTTTACATAAATTAAAAATTAATTATACATTTTATTGATATTTATATAGAAAAGTAATTTATATAAAATTTGTTTAAAATTGTTAAATATTACAAATGAATATTATACGTGTTTTTTTTGGTAATTGTACATAATAAAAGCTACGACAACATCAATTTCAAACACTTTTATCTGTTTTTCAAAAGCAAAATAATTTTTAAAAGTTATTTTGTCAAACACGTTTCCACTTTTTTCTAAAATTGATTTTTTCTACGACAAAACAAAAACTGCTTGTCTATATAGCAATAACAATCCCCAACTGGCCCAAAGATATCTAAGATATCTTGGAGATTCTGTCTCGTTAATGCTACCAGCTTCCAGATTTTCTTGCCTAATCTGATCAGCCCATAATTAACCTATAAGAACCCTCCGAGGCACGGCCATGTGGACATTTTCATTTATTTGCAGTCTATCTCCGAAAGGTTTTTCCATAACAGATGGCCAAATTCTCTGCTTCGTTGTATTTGCTTTTTGTCATGATCATGTTTGCTTCAGGTTTGCTCAATTTCTTCTATTGAATTCTTTGTCTATGTGGGGTGAAACTGGGAGACCTTTTTTTTTTTTTTAAATAAATTACTGGTTGTTGCGTGCAGTCAATAGAATGGTGCCCAAAGTGAAGGGCTGTCAGCTCTGTACTATCGGTGGTGGGTGTCCGAATTTGAGTGCGTGCGAGGAAGTATGCCGTCCGTGTTACAGAGGAATCGGGGAAATAGTTGCAGCTTGTCGCGCTGCGGGCGGCGGAATCCCCTATGATCAGTGTGTATGTTCATTTAAACGTGGCGCCCCTTGTAACCCACCTGCTCCGCCCAGGTGTCCTGGAAAATGGCCACCTGCTGGAATTAGTCTTAATGCAACTCATGCTTAAAGCCAAAGCCTTTTATCATTAAACAAATAATTAAACCACCAAATTAGTGTCATCCTTGCCATAGAGATCTTTATCATGTTTTCATGCATAACTCTGAAAAGGAGAGACGATTTAGGTTGTGTTTGCTTACATTTTTTTCAAACTATTTTCTGAAAATACAAATTTTCTAAAACATTTAAATCAATATCAATCACACATCATTTTAAAATTTAAAAAGATTTAAAATTAACCATATATTCTTTTCAAATTTTAAAAATAGAAACTTCAAATACACAAACAAAATTTGTTATCTTGTTTTAACCTAAGGGAAGGGAAAAGTTTGTAACACGTAGCAAAAAGCAAAAGCATACTTATAATAGATAAGAGGATACAAAAATTATTCTTGTAAATTTTTTAAAAAAGATTGATTGGTTAACATATTCATAATTTTCAAATAATTTCAAACCTTTAATTTATATTATATTCATATATTGCTATAAAATATATTACATTTTATATTATTACTAATAGGATTTTAGCAAGGAGATATAATTTTAATAAATATAATTTCATATTTAAAAAATTATTTTTGACAAAGCATAATTTAATTTCCTATATTTAAACTTAGATTGTATAATTGGTATCTAAAAATTTAGGGTGGGACTATTTACACACAAAAACAATTTTATTATTAAGTGTACTTAAATTAAAATCTAAATATTTAATAAAATACCTGAACAAATAAAACTTCATTTATAAAAAATAAAAATAAGAAGAAATCAAGGGGTGACCAACCACCCGGTCATGAGAGAAACATGAATCTAGATTTGAAGATTTGGTAGCAAATTTGATTCCAAGTTGGAACAAGAGAAGTGAGTTTGAGGAGGATTTGACCAAACAAGAAGTTTATTTCAAGCATAAACAAACCAAGAACGATTCATTAAGTTCTGAATTTTTCTGCATCAACACTCAAAAGACAAGAGAGAAGCTAATTTGAGTGTTTAACCCACAAGATAATTGGATTGGCTACTCCAAGGCAAATAAGGGCGGCACAGCAAAATTGAAAGCGATGCTAGCTAGTTTCCGCAACGCCCGAGGAGCCCCCCGAACAAACACCTAAACAATCCTAGGCGTGACAGAGACCACCCTGCAAACCCAATGCCACGCAAATTACCCGGTAACTATCCGCCACCAAGATTTCGATTTGGATTGTTCAACTTGAATTATTAAAAATGGTTGAAAGGGTATTATTGTAGGATTCGGACTTGAACCAATTTTAAAGGGAACCAAGAATTTAAAAATTAGGATTGATGTTAATTTATTAATAAGGGTTTAAAATTAGGATTAATCTGGTTAATTACAAAGTTCTAATTTTATTAATTAAAATTCATAATAAATTCTTTTTTGGGTATTATAGTAATATAATTTTTAACTAAAAAAATTGGGTCTGTAGAGAAAAAAAATGGGTGTAAATATCCCCACTCAAAAATTTATTTGAGATTATAGCTAATTATTTATATATTAAGTAATTGTATAAGTTAATTATATTTTTTAAAAATTTAAATGATATATTTTTATCTAAAATTTTTGACTCAAATAAATACAAAAATTCCAATCATTAGTTTTATAAATTTAACAAAATAAAAAATAGAGAACATTATGAGATATATTATGTTTCACCCGAATTTGATTTGCTAATAGAATAAATTATCATTTGCTTTTTAGTCTTTAGTTATAAAATTTAAAAAAAGGATAATTTCACCAATGACCCTAAGGTTTGGTCTACACAAATGATCTCACCTTTTTGAAAATTACATAGATGTCCTTACTTTTTCATAAAATTTCATAAATAATCATGAGGTTAAATAACTCGATTAAAAATGGATGAAATGACTTTTAATGCCCTTTGAATAAATTTTTTTAAAACGAATGAGCGAGGGGATTCAAATCCAACACCATAACATTTGCATTTTCATGCACTACCACTATGCCAACTCTCCATTTACATTTGACATATATAAATATATTTATTATTTGAAATATAATATAAGAATAATTAAATTATTTTTAAATATTAAAAATAAATAAAGTAATTAAATATATTTATTCATTATTTTCTAAAAATTAAAAATAAATAGTTATATTTATTAAATTATTTATAAAAATTAAAAATAATTAAATATATTTATTAAATTATTTTATAAAAATTAAAAATAAATAAAATAATTAAATATATTTATTAAATTATTTTATAAAAATTAAAAATAAATAAAATAAGTAAACATATTAATTAATTTATTATTAAAAATAATAAAAATTAAATAAAATAGAAAATCAAATTGACTCGTTGGAATCACTGTCGTCAATCTTCGGCCACCACTGCCTTGGCACATGAGACTACACCGCCACCATCAGGGAAGTTGCTGGAGGATGCTCTTTCCATATTCGTCGTCCACTCCCCTATTTAAGGTGGCTATTGATGGGATTCGACGATTGAAATTTCTGCCACTGTAACTTCAACCGTCAGATCCCATTAATAGCCACTGTCAATGGAGAAGTTGATGGCCGATATGCATTGGACTCCCTCCAGTGACTTTCCTGATAGTGGCGGTGTCGTCAAACGCGCCTAAAGGACAGTTAATAGTGGTTGTGACAGTAAATCCAACGTTGTTTGATTTTCCAGAAAAAAATTTAAAATTAATTTTGAAATAAATGGGTGGTGTTTTGGGGGTAGTTATGTAATTGGAGAGTGTTAGGTAATCTGGTTGAGGTGTTCATTATCTTAGGGTGTTTAATCAAAATCTTTAATTTTGATATATTGAAATTAAAATAAGGATTTATGGAATGATTTTAAATTTTGATAGAATTTACTAATTTACCCTTATAGTTATAAACTTAATGGCACAAATAAACATTGGGATCATTTCTGCTAATTTCCAAAAGGCGAGGTCATTTGTGTCATTAGCCCAAACCTCATGGTCATTGGTAAATTATCCCGATAAAAAAATGTTGATTTATTTATGCTTTTTAATCCTTGTAGAATTATTGATATAAATTTGATCCAACAATACTTATATAGTTGTCAAAATTAAAGAGAGTTTTACTTATTATTATTATTGTTTTTAACATTTCCTTTATTTTCAATGAAAAATTATATAAATTTGGCTAATAAAAGAGATTTAAATATTTTAATTAACTTTGATAATTTAATGCTTGTGACGTAGACATTTTGAATTGTTGTTTTTTTTTTCTGTTTTATATTTTCAATCTTTTAGTTTATTGTATAATAAGTGTTGACTTGAATTATAAACTACAAATATTAATATGTGATTTTGAAACATTAAAAATGAGCCCATCATAATTATAAAATACAAAAAGAAATTTAACAAATCTTATAAGTTAGGGATTATCAAAAAAAAAAAAAGTTAATCATTTAAAAAAATATGTTAAACTCAGCTCTCATCCTGTCTAGGAAAAAAATACATATATGTATTGTTTGAAATAAGGAATTTGCATTCTGCCATGCATAAATGTACCTTAGAATATTGTACTAATTCATAAATGACGCCGCAGTTCAGTTTTAAGTGGATTGGAGTTTTGTAATTGCAGAAGTGACCAATTTTTAAGTACACAATTCTTATATGCGAAGATAGAATTATATTGGTCGCTCATTTCACAGATTTGCACACAACGAAGCAATAACCAATTAAAGCGGTCTAATTTTCAGATAACGAAACCAATAAATTAAATTGACTTCATAATCTCAGATGAAGCCATTACACATGATTAAGAGAGAAAGTACAAATGAAACTTTGATTATTTTCTCATGCGGCGGCCACCGAGGAGAGATGCCATCCATTAAACACATGCTTATACTTTCTTGCCCTTCCACCTCTCTGCACAAATACGATCAGGAGAAGCACTATCAGAAGGTCTATGGCACCAAATTGCTAACCAAAATCAACAGATGAGACGAAGCAAGTATATACAAAAACATTATAAAAAAATTAATAATGTGGCATGATAAATAATTTTGATCATCCCTCAATTTTAAACCATCTATGATCTATCAAAGACTCTGGCTTCGCGTGCATGCAAATATTTAACCCATAAGAAACATGAAAAAACTAGTTTAGAGTTAATTTGCAATATGAAAAGAAAAAGAAAGAAGAAGCTTTAATTACCGGTGTTATCTTTGTTGAAGCACTCAATGTCGCACATATGGAAACACCAGCTCTTGGCATGGCCCTTGGACACGCAATCCTTATCGCAGGCGGGGAAGCAGTTGTTATAATTATTCTGAGCAGCAACCTTAGGGAGCTCGACAGCGGCAACAAAAACAAGGCAGATCACCAACAATGCAGCGACTTTGTTCGCCATTTCCTCTTTATCTCAAGTCTTTTGCAATGCTGGCAATCCTGTATGTATTCGATTCTGTTCCTCGATCGCTTTGCTTTGAAATGAGTTGTAATCAAGTATTTATGGGGCGTCAAATGCTTTAAAATTAATCTGAACAGCAAATGCTTTAAACTCGGATCTTCATTCAAGACTTGATTGCCAATTCTTTAGACATCTTGTTTTTGACTTTTTGTGGTCAGTATTCAATATCTCTTTACTAAGAATAAGTAGTCCATTTTTATTTTTATTTTTTTTAATTTTTAACAAAATTTAGGAGGTTACATGTATCATAAACAATAAATTTTACTAATCTAATTTGTATATTATTATTGACCCATATACTAAATACAATTGATGTTTTTTACAGATATATTAAGGGTGGTATTAACTCATGTTTATATATATATAAATTGAAAATTTATTAAATAAATAATTTACTCCTTAAAAATATATCATTGAATTAACACCAAAATAATTTTTTTTAATAAACTTGGACCGCTTTTAGGTAAGACTATACTAAATTGCTCGTATACTAATCGGACATAATACAATAGTACAATTATACTAATTAACCATGTATGGGATAAAATAATTATGATCGTTGATAACCACATGCATGTCACGTGGGATATAACTGTAATGACACGTGAGACAAATGCATGCCACCTGGATGGACATTACCAAGAATAACTACTAATTAAATTAACCCAATGGTGATTCATGTAATAATGAAGCCAAATGGTGTCAAAAACATGTAAGTTATGGGCACATAGGGGAAGGTCATTTCCATTTAAACCCTTAATAATTGGTTAAACTAATCAATATATTACTCCGTTCTTTTGTAAACTAAACTGAGCTCTTTAGTTATATATAATTATATGTGATGGCAGTTAACCACATCGGTCAAATACTAAATAATACAAAATAAAATATTAAATAGTTTCCATCCGACCCTCTTAGATTTGATAAATAAGAAGGTACCCTTGAATATTCAAAAAACAATCAAATAGTCCTTTATTATTAACCAATAATTCTATGCATGCAATATCCTTACAGCTTACTTTGTTTATTATTTTGTAGTCAAATTCATATTTGTATGCGTTCTCTCCATTGAAGATTGTTGTGTGCGCAAGGAGAGGATTGTGCATTCTTGTAGTTAAGAAAGAAGGTCATATTTATGTTATAATGCATCGAAGATTGTCATGCACGGAAGGAGATGGATGCATCGTGCAAGACAATGAAGATATTTCGTTTCTTTTAGAGGTTAAGTTAAACAGGAAATGGGGTTGACCTAATTAATTAATCAATTTGACAGGATGATGTGGCGTAAACATCCATTATAGTTTGTTAATTATTACATTATTTTTACCCCTCTTGTACTAGAATTATCTACTTACCGTAGCAGTGTAATTCAAATTAATCGTACCCTCTCGTTATGGAATTATAAATAACGCTTGTTGAGAAAAGAAGAGATTATGTGGTATATATACAAAGGTGTATTATGAGTAGATGGCACAGGAGCGGCCTAGATCGAGAGGGCTGTGAATACTCAACGCCAACCCAAGGCACTGGATTTTTCATGTAATTAGAACTTTTGCTTTCTGCTACGAATAAAAATTAGTTTCTGGTTACAATTATGTTAATTGGAGCGAGCCATTTCAGAAATTTGATTAAGCCCAGGACCTGCATTTGGCTACAAAGTATGCGTAGATATACATATACAAATTTATGAATTGTACCACATAAAGTTGGGCTAATGGAAAACTTTGCTCACCAAGCTCAAATATATGGGGATAATCCCAGATACAAAAATTTGTACTTTTCACAGTAATAAAATCTGAAAGTCGCCTTTGTGCAGAAGAGTTGGCACAAAGCAAAAGAAACAACTCATCTTGTTTCTCCTAAGTAATCAGATTAATGTTTGTAAATAC
Source organism: Boswellia sacra (assembly GCA_013180625.2). NCBI lineage: Eukaryota > Viridiplantae > Streptophyta > Magnoliopsida > Sapindales > Burseraceae > Boswellia > Boswellia sacra. The sequence goes on from SNVD02011200.1 coordinate 152,961, forward strand.
CATATGACGTATGCCCTTCAGGATTTTGTTTATGAAAATTTATCATGGTTTCATGCATACGTCAACAAAGAAAAACTATTTAGTGTCTTATTTGGAGTACTGATGGGAATGAAAAGGTTTATGACGCACAGCTAAAGCAAATACAACTAAGTAAGAGGATACAATTTCTCTGTATATAGCAGATGCAGATATCAGGGAACTCTCAAATTTAAAAAAATTACTGAAATTATTTTTAGTTTTCTTAACCCATGATCGATCATGTCATTATTGTATTGAGTAAACTCGTCAAACTGTGACCTTGTGAATCTATCTTAAATAAGTCTTTCGCATGGGTCACATTAATATAGAAAATTAACTGCATGAATAATACTATATCAATAACTCATTTACAACCAACATTATTTATGACATGAGTTGGTAAAATATTATTGGATAGAGTAATGCTTTTCTTACAGTTCATTTACAACAAACTCTAATTACAACATGAGTTGATAAAAATCACTAAAGAAGAAAAAAAACAAAAAAGAATAACGATAATTATACCTTTAGTAGGATTTTGTCAACTTAGGTTATAGGAAGAGTTAATTGTAAATAGGTTGTAGGTGTGGAATTATTTTATTGGATAAGTAAAAAGTGAAAATAAATAAATGAGGTTATTCGTCGACTAATATTTTGACAACTCTGGTTTTAAAAAGGAACAGTTGTAAATGGGTTATAGATATAATATTATGCTTAATTGCATTGCCATTTTGCTAGTGGAGGAGTTCCTTTAATGAGGTAACTGTTCATTTTAATCAAGGTGCAGTACAAATGGTCACCAGCTGAGATTAGCTTTAATAAACCCCATGTGTAAGTCTAAATTTACAGCACTATGAATTGGAAATTTCATAAATGAAATAGGATATGGATAATCAAAAGTTATATATTACATTTGTAACTTTACTGATGATGTTATTCAACTTAACTGATATCATCGAGGCTTATATATGTCCAAAACCAGGTTCTTCATCATCATTGAAAACTGAATATGGTGACTCAAATATATTACAATATAGTTATTTTTTTTTTCATTTAGGATAAAATCCATCGTTGACAGTAAAATTCTCCATATTACAAGAATTAGGTATGTTCGTCCACTATTCGAAACAGAAGGAACTCTTCATTTTACAATACCCAATCCGATTCAACATTGATTGAAATGAGAAATTTCGAAGCTACTGTAGTTTTACTTTAGATTAGAATAATCCGATCGAAATCATTTCGACCCAATCTCTCTCAATGAATTATTTTTTTCCCCTTTTGATCACCCAAAAAAAGTTCTCCTACAACTCAATTATTTTTGGCAACAAATTTGTTTTCTTTTGACTACTCGTATCTTTTATTATTATTATAATCTAATTTAATCCCAAAAATTGATTATTTTGTCCATAACTTAAATAGGTAAGTACTGAGATTCATAATATTTTCATTTAGTAATTAAAAAAATTAGGGTTATGTTTATATTACAAAGAACAACTGAACAAGGATACTTAGGATCGATGTGAAAAAAAAAGTATATTTTAGTAATATTATATTTTTTATTATTTATTCTAGTAAAATACTAGTTTTTGTAATCTTTTGTCTTTAAAAATTATTTACATATAATTTAGTAAACTTATTTATTAAAATTGGAGTGTTTAAAGTGTATTAACGGTTACATACAGCTATACTACATTAATAACGAATAGGCTTCTAAAAGAAATATTTTAATCTTTATATTTTAACAAAAACTAACATTAACACTCTTAAAATAATTGATATCTATGAAATATAAGAGCCAAAGTTTTAGTTTCAAAAACCTCTAGATCTAATTATTTAATCCAAACCATAAGGATATCAATGTGAGTTTCCTTTAAAAAAAATAATAACAATAAAGTTGGTCCTGGGAAACCTGAGGATGAGAATGAACAGTATATACGTAACTGGGTTCATTGACTTATATTTTCAGTATTTTTTTAATCATTTTGTTCTGTGAATTATGTTACAATATTTAAATTGAATAGAGATCCCCTTACTCTATTTTAATATTTTATTTCCAAACAGACGTCAGGAATTCATGTCATTGACTTATATTTTCAGTATTTTTTTAATCATTTTGCTCAGTGAATTATGTTACAATATTTAAATTGAATAGAGATCCCCTTACTTTATTTTAATATTTTATTTCCAAACAGACGTTAGGAATTCATGTATAATTACACATGTCATATATAAAGAATTAGCATAATATTCATAAAAAAATGAATAATTTTATTTTACACATATAATTTAACTGTATATAACTTGACATAGCATAATCTTATTATTAGATGAATAATTCTTATACATCATTTATTATTATTTTATCAATCTAGTGATATATTAACAAATTAGATTGCAAGAGTACTTACGTTGTATGATGGTTGAATATCGTTTAAAATGGTAGATTGATATTTATATTGAATACATTGATTCCCATAAATACTAACTAAAAAATTAATTAATAATAATTAATAATAATAATATTATACTAATTAACCATGTTTGGGATAAAATATTTGTGCTCCTAATTAATGACCAAATGCATGTCACATGGGAGATAACTAGAATATTGACGAAATCTAAAACAAATAAACATGCCATACGGATATAACTAGAATGACACCTAAAACAAATGCATGCCACGTGAGACACAATAAAACAACACTTAATCTATTAAATGGCAATTAATGTAATATATAGTTCAAAATCAAATGATCCTATATTATCGTTCCTTATTCTCTTTCTTTTTAATATATAGTTCATAATATATAATAGAATTAGGATACTCTATTTACCTCATTTTGTTTTAGTTTTTGGGAATCTATTGACATGTAGATTTTCATAGTAATGGATTACTGAAATGTATATTTATCCTTTATCTTCATCAATTAATTTTCTACAACCATCAATCGCACTTTTGTTAAGAAAAAAAAGAAAAAGAGGTTGAAATTTAATAAGAAGGGGATCCTTGTCCTACATAATAATATGCTTCTCAATATTGGGATCTTCTAATCAATTAATTATTAGTTATTGTAAAAGTAGGATCTAATATTTATTTTTGAGTAGAACTGCTCTTACAAACTTTGTATACAAACTGATGTGGCAATACTAGTGCTTATTTATTCACACATTATCACCCTTCATTAAATGAATAAATTTTGTATAATTATTATTTCAATCACCTCATAATACATCAGTTTGTATGCAAGAGTTTATACAAAAAAATTGTGAGACTAACATTATTCTTAATTTACATAATTAAAAGTCGTGATCCACAAATTAAGAATCCTTGTTCCATGGCATGTTTAATATATAAAAGTTCCTTCTACTTCAATAGAAATTAATTTCTTTAAAATAGTTATTTTCATATTAATTTATCAAAAGATTATGTTAATATTGGAAATATTGTTCTAAGTTATATATATGTTAGGACAATGACATGTGGTCTGTCACGCGCCAATCTATGTGGCATTAATGTGTTAGAATTTTGGAGAAAATAAGTTTTTGATTTTTCATTAATTATTGTCTGTTTTAAATGGATCCAATTAGAAAAGATTTAATTGCAGAATATTTTCAGAATACTGTTTTAGTTTGAAAAGTGTTTTATTGTTACTAGTATTAGGAAAGATAATGATTATGATTCTTCAATAAATATTCTAACGTGATATTGCTCTCCTAAGTCCTGAAGATATGTAGGTCATTCAAAGATATTTAAAGATCTTGAAGAATTCTTATTGTATGAGGATTGCTTGTTGGACGAGTTATAGTATAAGAATGCTTTTATTTCATGTCCAGTTTAGGATATCTATGTAGGCTATGTTAGAACACTTTGTAGTCGTTTTCTTTTTGTTAGCTTGTGGTTTGATTAGGTTTATCACTTATCATTATGAGTGTGGATAATTAGTAGGGATTGATTATCTTATTGGGATATTGTATAACAATTTGAAAGGGACTCAAATTGTTGGGAGTGAAGTGCAGCAAGGAATTAGGAAGCTGGTTTACTGTGGTTGGAGTTCTTGGAGAGACAACATGGTTTATATAGGATAGGTGATTGTGAGAGAAGTGTGTGTTCCTCAACTATAAAGGTCCTAGTCCTTGGATACGCAAACAATATAGTGAATTACAACTTGGTTGCATGTGGATGTAGGCTTGTTTAAGTTGAACCACTTAAAAATTCCTCCATGTACTTTTTATTTACGTATGTTACATTATTTATAACTGCTTCAATAGTGTAGTATGTAACTAAGTCTACAGCTTCAAAATTTATAATTGGTATCAAAGTAGAGCACTTATGTATTAGTGTAGATCTTGTTTATCCTTGAAGCTATAGACTTTCATAAGCATGGAGGTTTAATTGCACACCTACCACTTCTTGAGGAAGGCAACTGTGAATATTGGAAGGCAAAGATGTTGTATTTCTTGAAGGTTACTAATGAGAGAGTCTGGAAGACAGTTCTTTATGGACAAAGACCACTAAAATATGTTAATCAAGATGGAGAATGTGTTGAGAGAGAAGAATCTGCATGGAATCAACAAAACTATGATGAAGCTCGATGGAATTCCAAAGCTCTGCATGTTCTTTTCAATGCAATCAATCCAAAGGCATTCAGTCTTATTTCTTCAGGCAAGTCAGTCAAAGATGCTCAGGAAAGACTTGAAAATAAATATGAAGGTACAACTTCTATCAAGCAAACTAAAATTTTGATTCTTGCTTCTCAATTTGAAAAGATTAAAATGTTAAAAGATACGACTATGTCGGAGTTTTATTCAAGACTATGTGAGATTACAATTGTTACAACTTTGCTTGGAAAGAATTATAGTGACTCAGAAGTTGTAGCTAAGATACTCAAATTATTGCTTGAAAATTTTCAGTCCAAAGCAGCAATCATTATAAATACATAGAATCTTGATTCACTATGAATTGATGAGTTGCTAGGTTCATTACAAATGTTTGAGATGACTTTTGTGCAAACCAAAAAGAACAAATCCAATGCGTTAGCAGCCTCATCATCAAAGTCTGAAGAAGAAGAAGATTTTGTAGAGATATCAGATGATCAATAAGTTGCTCTCATGGTGAGAAACTTCAAAAAGTTTCTCAAGAAGAACTCCAAAAGAAGAATCAGTTTAAGGGACAGAAAGTGGAGAAAAATTTGGTTGACTTTAAAAGGATTAACAAGGAACCAGAAAGAAAACTCAAGTCCAATGCTTTGAGTGTTCTAGAATCAGACATATCAAGTCTGGATGTGCAAATCTGATGAAGAAAAGCAAAGTGTTCAATGTTACATGGTGCGACAACGATTCTAACAACAGTATAGATGAACAAGAACAAAATGGATTTATTGCTTTTGTTGCATCGACGTCAGACAAAAGAAAGTGAGTTATGATTGATGTAATTGAAATAGTTGAGTCAACATAGACTAATGATGTAGATACATAATCTTTTTTTATCTCAACTATTATGAAGAATTGCATGAAGCTTACAATGATCTTCATCATGTATGGGAAAATGAAGTTGAAAAGAATAAAGATCATGAGAACAAAATTCAAGAGCTTATGCAAGAAATTGAGATTGTCACTTGTGAAAGAGTGTCTTTGGAAGACAAAGTTTCTGAGCTTGATGAAACTATTGAAAAGTTGAAATTTGAACTGGTGGAGAAAATAGATTTCATAAAGAAAAATGACGCTACCATTTAGTATCTATGAAAAGGGACCAAGAAGCTTGATGCAATTCTAGTCTAAGCGAGAACTAGCACTAACAAGCATGGACTGGGATTTGAACTCACAACCAACCATCCACATAAAAAACAACCTTTGTAAAAGCTTTTGGATCAAACTCTTTACCAAAGTCAGACACTTCATAAAATTCAGGTAAAGAATCACCAAGTTCAAGTGAGAATGATTCTTCTCAACGCTCTAAAAGTTCATATCATAGTGCTTTATCACAATCTGTGAAATCTAATGTGACTAAGGTAAAGAAATTCATTCCAGTTTTCATTTTTTTGGTGTTAAAGGACATATTAGGTCTAGATGTTATAAACAACATGATTTGTTTTATCAAAATGAACAATAGCACATGCAATCACTTAACACACAACATAAAGAGTCACATGGTTCACAACATAAATGGGTTCGAAAGAGCACGGTTAGATGTAATGTTACTTTAATGGTTCTTAATGCTCAACTAATGATTTTTGGTACTTTGATAATGGTTGTTCAAGTAGGTAACAAGGATTTGTTGAACAATTTTAGAACATACAACCAAAGTTCCATTACTTTGGGAGATAGAGCAAAAAGTAAGATAATAGGTAAGGAACTTTATGTGTGTCCACCTAAGTTTGATGATGTTCTTTTTGTAGATGCTCTTAAAGCCAATTTACTTAGTATTAGTCAGATTTATGATGATAAATATACTATTGAGTTTATAAAGAATAAATGCATGGTTCTTGATTCCAATAAGAATTGCATTCTTGAAGGTAGTAGATGAAATGGTAATTGCTATTTATTGATTAAACTAAGTGCATTGCATGCTAAGACATCTGAGATTGAATTATGGCATCAAAAACATGGACACATTAGCTATAAGGACTTAATCAAATTAACTAAGACTGGTGCTATCAGAGGTGTACCTAAGTTTAAGCATAAACCTAATATTGTTTATGGTCCATATCAAAAAGTTAAGCAAATTAAGAGTTAACATGGTTCTAACACATTTCTTCATACTTCGAAGATTCTTAAACTATTACATATGGATCTCAGGATTCCAATTCAAATTCAAAGTATTGCTTGCAAAAGGTATGTGCTTGTTTCTGTTGATAACTATTCTGGGTTTACTTGGGTAGATTTTGTTAAAGAGAAATCTGATCCTTTTGAAGTTTTTAAAAACTTGTGCCAGGTTGGAAACTGAGTAAAATTGCAACATTAGAAAGATAGTCATAATTAGAAGTGACCATAGAAAGGAATTTGAGAATGGGAGTTATGAAAGGTTCTACAAACTCCATGGCATTTTACATGAGTTTTGTGCACCAAAAACTCCAGAGCAGATGATGAACACTTAAATATTTATGTTTAATAAGAGCTTAATTCATCGTATTATGCTAATAGTGTCATTAAATTCCTCGACTTAAGCATATTTGTAGTTTTTGCATATTTTGAATTAGTTTCATCTTAATTTTAGTTTTTGATGCAGGTTTAGTAGAATAGGCATAACTTTCTATTTATAGATCAGAATAGTGGAAATCTTGATTAAATGAAAAGCTGACTAAATTACCTACAAAATTATATTTCACAAGGATCATGAGATTCGAGCGTCTAATAGACCAAAAATGGACTTGAAGCAAACCTATTTGCAGTCTCAGCATAGCCTGAGCATGTCCCGTATTTTGATCGTATCTCTTGAAATACGAATCCAAATCGTATGATTTAAGATATTCTAGAAATCTGAGAGAAATATCTATAATTTCATGAAGACATATGATCAAAATTCTAAATATTTTGATGCCAAAATCGATGGTCAAAGTTGGTGCACATGATGATCCAAATTATCAACAAGATATTTTACAATTGTCCCTTTGTAATTTGACAAGTTTGCCCTTAAGTGTATCTATAAATAGAGGTAAATTGTGACCCATTAGGATATCTTGGCTCTTGGCTGGGATCTTTTAACATTGTGTTTTCTCTCTTATGTTTTGTTCTCTTAATATTATTAAAAAATCATTTTCTTCTTGTAATTTTTTTTCTATCGTGCATAATGTTCTACTAAGTTCTCTCTTGCTAAGATGAAAGAGTGAAACCCTTGATATGAGAATAAAGATTTTTTAACCCTTTGATATGTGCTTAATAATCATAATCTTATGTTGTTTATTTTATATGTTTTATATTTATTTCTTAATCAATGTTGACATCACTCGTAAAGTGGAGGTCTTGATCCATTGTAGACAATTCTTGATAGATCAAATACTTCGATCCTTTCTAGATGTCGTGTGGTTCGCCCTTACGAATACAAGTCTAGTTAGGAACCTTGATTTGTTATAGACATATGGCGATTGACACATTGGATATTTGAACCTATTTACAAGAAGTGGTATAAATATTGGTAATGAAACAAATATAATTCATATAGCTAAAATGGCCTTAAATGACATACCTTCCTATTGGAATCTCCTTGATGTGTGGATTCCAATTAATTTATAATTTGATTGTTTTTCTTATTTGATATATCAAGGACGGATCCCTAATCTTAGTTTCAGTATTATTGTGTTAATTTATCTTACTTATATATTTCATTTATTCTCGTTTACTACTTATGAAATTATTCTTTCATTTGCTATAGTAGGTTTTACCATCTATTTCCATAGTTGGTTTTACCTTATTTTTATTTTATATTTGAATGGTCGGTTGTACCACCTAACATCTTTAGTTTTAGTTATTAATATTATCTTGATTATTCATATCATATTTGTTTACCTTTTATCTTCTACTATTAAATCTCATTCCCTGTGGATCGACCTTGGTCTTACCAGTTTTATTACTTCAATAGTCTTATATTTGAGAGATAGTCCTTTTTTAGATGTCTTAGCAAAATAGAGTAGTGGAGAGGAAGAATAGAACATTACAAGAGATGGCTTGAGTAATGTTGAACATTAAGAAGCTTATGAAGAGACTATGGGAAAGGTAATAAACACGACATACTACATCATCAATAGAGGTTTTCTAAGGCCAGGAACATATCAAACACCTTATGAGCTTCTGAAAAGAAGAAACCTGACCTTAAATACTTTCATGTATTTGGATGCAGGTGTTTCCTACTCAATAACAAAGAATAACTTGGCAAATTTGATGCCAAAAGTGATGATTTGGTGTTTATTGGTTATTTTTTGAATAGCAAAGTCTATAGAGTTTATAATTTGAGAACTGAGACAGTCATGGAATCTGCTAATGTTGTCTTTGATGATTATGATGATTATGCAAAGTTTTCACAAAAAGAGATCATAGAAAGCTTCTCACAATTTGTTGATGAAATTGGACCAAAAAAATGCAGAAAAACCAGAACTAGTGACACCTGATGAAACTGTAGAACTTAAGATAGATAAGACTGACATTTTTAACAGTGTTGATTTAAGCAGAGAAGAAATCAGAGATGATTTTAATAGCAAGGATCCCACTACTTGATTAAAAAAGTACATCCTACTCTTCTGTTATTGAAAGTCCAGAAGGTGGAATTAAAACCAGAAGTAAAGTAAGGAACCAGGTGAGTTTTTCATGTTATATTTCTCTTATTAAGCTTAAAAATATAAATGATGCACTTAAGGAAGATGTTTAGATTAAAGCAATGAAGGATGAGCTTACCTAATTTGAAAGAAACAATGTCTGGATTTTAGTTCCCAGACTTGAAAACACTAATGTCATTAGAACTAAATAGATTTTTAGGAATAAGAGTGAAGAAAATGGGCAAGTGATTAGGAACAGAGCTAAACTAATTTCACAGGGGTATACTCAGATTGAGGGAATTGACTTTGATGAAAACTTTGCACATGTAGGTAGACTAGAATATATTAGATTGTTGCTTGCTAATGCTTGCTTGCTCAATTTTAAGCTTTTTCAAATGGATGCTAAAACAATTTTTTTGAATGGCATTTTAAATGAAGAGGCTTTTGTTGAACAACTTGAGGGTTTCATAGATTCTAAACATTCCACTTATGTGTACAAACTAAAAAAAGCTATATATGGTCTCAAACAAGTACCAAAAGCTTGGTATGAAAGGCTAACAACATTTCATTTTGCCAAGGGATATACTGGGCGTAGCAATGATAAAACTTTGTTTATAAAGCATGCTTCTAGATAAATCATCATAGCTTAGATTTATATTGATGGTATTGGTTCCACATTTAAGGATAAAACTAATAAATTTATTGAGCTTTTATAGGGAGAATTTGAGATGAGTACGGTAGGTGAACTCACATTTTTTCTTGGTTTTCAAGTCACAGCTTGATGATAGCATATTCATTTCTCAAACTAAGTATGCAGGGAAGTTAGTTAAGAAATTTGAAATGGTTAAGAGCAAGTCAACAAGGATACTTATTATTACTAATCTCAAGCTGTCAAAAGACAATGCAGGAGAAAATGTTGATCAAAGCCTATATAGAAGCATGGTTGGAAGCCTTTTGTATCTCACAGCTAGTAAACCTGACATTAGTTTCAATGTCGGTTTATATGCATCGTTCCTGTCATGTCTAAAAGAACAACATCTTGTAACTATCAAAAGAATAGTCAAACATGTTCATGGTACTACAGAGTTTGGAATTTGGTTTTCTAAAGACATAAGTTCATGTCTTGCAAGTTATACTGATGCTGATTAGGCTGGCAATATGGATGACAAAAAGACTACAATAGAATGATGTTTCTATCTTGGGAACAACTTGGTGGCTTGGCATGTCAAGAAATAAAATTCAATTTCTCTATCAACTATTGAAGCTGAGTACATTACTGCTAGTAGCTACTATACTCAATTGCTGTGGATGAAACAGATGTTGCAAGGCTAAAGTATTTCTCAAGAATCAATGACAATTTTCTGTGATAATACAATTGCAATTAACATCTTTAAAAACCTTGTTCAACACTCAAGAACTAAGCATATAGACATTAAGTATCACTTTATTATGGAGCTATTGAATCTAAAACAATCCACATTGAGCATGTTTCAACAGAAAACAAACTGGATGATTTGTTTACCAAAGTAATAAACTCAACAAGATTTGGAAAGTTGAGAAAGGCTATTGGTATTTGTCAATGGGTGAATGATTATTGATGTAGTCATGTATGAGGTATCTAAAGAATCATCAGGTATATTTTAACTTAGCATCTTATGAGCTGTGTTATTAATTTGTTTGTATGCAATATAATGCTATTTTCATTTAAGAAATTTAATTGTCAGTATAGAGAGGACTACCTATATGTGATAAGTGAAAGCCATCTGTTAGAAGCAATTTATCTATATCTAAAAAATATGTCTAGATTGCCCGTTCAACATGAAAACGCTCCCACTGTACATGTGTGGAGCTATTGTATTTTGTTTAAAATTCAATTAAGATTAATTTCTATATAATTCAAAAAATATGCTGAGATTGACTACTTAATTGAATCTTGATTTGTAGTGAATCATAACATTTTAAGGTAATTAATCTTGTTTAATTCAGCTCTAGTTATGCTTTGTTAAAATAAATCATGTGATGTAGGATACTTTACTTAAGATTGTGTTAACTATTACAGTTATAATATTTGCAATTGTGAGTGTTTTAAATTTTCTGTCTGACTTAGTTATGCATTTTCTTATTATTGGTTCATGTGTACAAGGAAGACACATCAGCAGGAAGGTTTAAAAGTTGAAATTTTGCTTCAGCGACGGAACTTAACAGAATTCAACTTTGCATTAATTTCATTGAAGCCTAAATAAGTGTGATTTATTTTGTTGAGAATAATTTTCAAAATTGAAAATCTTAATTTGAGGGGGAGTTTGAAGCTGTGTTATCTTAATTTTGTTAGGACTCTTGATTTAAAAGGAATTATCTTTTGTTTTCTTCCTTATCTCGTTTTAACCCTATTTGAAATAGCTTTCAAAACTCTTTGCTAGGGTTTATTATCTTGAAGCGTATATCATCAACCATGGCCCCAAAATCGCAATCGTAGTAAAAGAACGATGTAAAAGCTGTGCATGATTCATCGTCACAAGCGTCGATATCAAAGGAGTCAAATTCTATCAGAATCTCCTGTGCCAAATTTGAACACTTCAAAACTACGAAATAGCCTTCGGGACCAAGATGTTATCTCATCAGTTCAATTCCTAGGTATGTCTGAAAACTGCTTGAACAAGACGTGTGGACGTCTTAAAATTACTGGACTATGTCAGATGAACAATGATCAATGAATAGTGCCTCATGAAAAGTAACCGACGAACAGTGTCTTGTGAACAGTGCTCATATACAGTGACAGCTTGTTCCTTATTCACTAAAAAACTATCACAACGCTGATCTAATTCATCCTTTAATATCGCTATTAATGCCTATTCAGTTTTGACTAAGAAATCTAATCCTATTAGGCTTAGTCTAGCTAATTTTTTAAGCTTTTAGAACTTAATCTCATTAAGTCTTTAATTGGGCTTTCAACTCTTAATTAGGTCCAACCTAATTTTGTGTAGGTTTTTAATTAATCACATTAATTATAAACCCATTAATCTAATTAATTAAATTGACTCAATTACTCTATTATTTAATTAATCAAATTAATTAAATAATGAGCCCATTTACTAGTCAAATGTATTTAATTTAATACTTAGACTATATTTTCTAATAAACCCAATTATATTAAATATTTAATTTCTCAAGTCCCATCCTTGTTTAGAAAATTCATGTCAGCTAACTGGGGGGCTTTGATGGATATATTTAATTACAAGCTTTAATAAGTTTGACCCAGTACATTGCTATTTCATAACTGTAGTGAGCCCCACTTGTTAACTTTGGTATGTTCCATTATAGGTCCAAAGTTCCACTCTTGAGTTAAATATTATTTATATAAGGCTTAATAATTTAATTTGATTAAATTATTTCTTTAAGCTATGTCCATTGAGCATCATGTTTACATAATTACCCTTCATGATATACCAATAATTGGAGCTAGATATGATTTACCGTGTTACCTCTCTAAATACATCATGAGCCCTTGATACCCGTTTTACATCATTTAAATAAGTTGAGATTTATTAAAATAAATCTCAGTTTAATGAACTTTCATCAAACACTCGGCTAAGATTCTCTCAAATAAAACCTTGTAAAACCATTAAGATGTTATTTGGCAATCCTTTTGGAGTCATGAATTCCATATTTATGTTATAATGTCTATTAGTCTACAGATCTTACAATCTCAACTAGCCAAAGTATTGACCTTACTCTTTTAGATCTCACTTTTTATTCTAGTCATAGATCATAGCCTATGTACTAGAGGTATACTACCCACTCAAGAATAATGTAGGAATGCCTTTAGTACTTGGGTGTAAAAATTTATATTCGGTTACGATATTTCTACCAAATGGATAATTTCTGTGTGGTCCATGTATGTTCATAATGCACAAGTGCCTTTGTCCTAAAGTCTCAACTTCAAATGGTTAGAGAGCCACTATTTCTCTATTGAAAATAAATGACATAATAACCTTGTCTAAACAAAGTGCCCAGCTTTTGTTTATATATCGTGAACTAGTTTTGAGCAATAAAAAAGTTCAATGTCTCATATATATCTCATATATATAGAAACTTTGTTAATGTACAAGCTCTGGAACTTTTAGTCATCGATACAATCGCACATGGGTAAAACATTTTATGTGCCATATCAATAGAATCTTTAGCTTTATTTCCTTTACGCTTAAAATGGCTTATAAGGAAATTTCTTACTAGGCTTGATTTATAAGTTGGCATAAGTGCAACATCTAACAAGCGTAGTGTTCCTCCTTAATCATCCTTTAGATCTTCTTAGTTAAAATTGGCCCAACAAGAAATGCCAAAGATGAGTAGACTATCTTACTCTTTCTTTATTCAACTTAGTGTCATTTATTAATTCCATTTTTAGTTCAATTGTTATATACAATTCCAGAAAAATAAAATTCTTTATTCTTTTATTTGTAAAAAGAAGTTGAATAACCATGATTTTATAATTAAGTACCAAAATTCAAAATTTTGTATGTAATATTTAGAAAAATAACAATGATTTAAAACTAAAAATATCAAAATACACAGTTCTTCAATTGCATAAGCAGACAACAAAGCTTCATTTATAAGCCTTAGGCCAAGCTCACTTTCATTTTAGAAGTCGTGTCCTATTCATCCTTTACAAAGATTTAAATGCATGGTTAATATTCATAATTCAATAATTAATGGAATATACTACAAAGAATGTTTCTAGAAAAGATATTGCTTGACAAAGGTTTAAATTCTAGGCAATCTCAAAATGCCCTTTGTGATCAAAATGGAAACTTTCTCCAATTGGTTGGGCTTTATTCTTTGTTTCCCATGTTAAGGATTTCAAAAGCTTTCCATATCCGTTCTCGTAGACCTTATCCTTAAGGTTTCAAACCAAAAGAACAGTGGACTTTGGTTTTAGCATCATTAGTAACTTTCTTTGATTGGGCTTTTGAGAGAAATTCTAATTCTTTATCAAAATCTATTTATATTCAAAATAAAGAACAAGATAAAGAATTTAGTTTCATATCAATTTTGCCTCACTAAACAACCCTTGCAAGTGAAAAATGATATCTTTTACATTAGCCATATATATAAACTTCAATTCTAACACTTGTTTGAAGGAAATAAATATAGATAACTTGGCTATTGCATTTGCTTTCTCTCATTTTGCATTAGTATTCTTCACTCTTTAGAGTTAAATACTCATAAAAAAGGTCAAAGTATACTTGCTTCTGGGACCTACTTATGAAATTGAGCTTGTTGTAGAGCTTCAAAACTTTTTTTCCGCTTTACATAGCTTTGACCATCGCATGGTCAATATAGCTTTCACCATCATATGGTTTATAATATCCAATTATGGTTTTCCATTCCTTATAATCTTTTTTTGGAGCATATGATCATTTAGTCATAAAAGTAATTGGATTTATTTTCCGTAAAAATAAACATACACCCTTATCAATGACTATAAAATATTTTGAATATAACTACATGATGTGTGGGATGCAAAAATGTAGATGTAGTTACCCAAAATAATCTACAATATATTCTATAGTGCTTTAATAAAAAAATTACAACTTTCCTTTAGGAAAATGTGATTACTCTATTTGATTAAATTAGAAATTTTCTAATTATTATTATTATTTCGAAAATAACTCATATTTCATTAATAATAACCACCATATTTTGGTCCTTAATTAAAGAAATTATTCCTATAGAGAATATCTTTTCAAAAATTAAGTTGAGTATTTGACCATTGTTTCAATTAAATTCCAAAATTGCATTAAAATCTCCATGGGAGAAAACATTAAGGGCTTTCTGGAACGACTTTATCCATTTAGGAGATCCTATCTTAGAAGACAACTATCATAACCCCTCCTATAAGGAGCATGGCCTTAAGACGAGCCAAGATGAGGTTTATAAATAGCCCTTCCAAAAGGACCAACAATTGAGACTTTCGGTTTTAAATAATAAAACCTTCTCCCACTCAAACATTTAAAAAATTTGGGATTTTAATTTAAAATGTGATCCATATAACTTTTATATCCACATTTTAACTTCCTTAATTAATCTCATTAATTAAGTCCATGATTTATATTCTATTTATCAAACTCATTTGATAAATATATATATCGTCTTTATTTAATTACTCTAATCAATTTAATTAGATTCATGATCTATATTCTATTTATTGAATCTTTAATAAATATATAAATCATTTCTAATTACTTTAATTAATCTAATTAGGAAAGTAATTATGATTTATATATACTGACACATCCGAAAAAGGATTGTCTCCCAAGTATAGGAGTGTCGAAGTAATAAAATCCGGTGAGACCGGGGTCGATCCACGAGGAAGGGAATTTAAGCGTTACAAATTATAAGCTAAACAAATGTGATATGGATGATTCAAAGAGATGGCAAGATAATATCAACAAATATGAGTAAAGAACAAGTTCGTAAACAATAAATAAGAATAATTAGAATACAAGAGAAATTAACACAATAACAATGAAGGCTAAGGTTAGGGGATCCGCCCTTGATATTTCAAATAAGGATAATTAACCCATTTTAGTTATATGAATTTTATTTGTTTCGTTACCAATATTTATACCACTTCTTGTAAATGGGTTCAAGCATCCAATGTGCCAATCACTATATGTCTACAACAAATCAAGGTTCCTAACTAGATTCGTGTCGGTAAGGAAGAACCATACATCATCTAGAAAGGAGCCAAGCATTTGATGTGCCAAGGATTGTCGACAATGGATCAAGACCTCCACTTTACGAGTGGGGTCAAGATTGATTAAGAAATTAAATATAAATCATATTGAATAAACATTATAAGATTAAGATTATTAAGCACATATTAAGGGTTAGAGAATCCTTATTCTCATATCAAGGGTTTCACCCTTTCACCTTTGCAAAAGAGAAATTAGAAGAACATTATAATAGAAAGAAAATAAAATGCAAGAAAAAGAAAATTCATTAACAACATAAACACACAAAACACAATACAAGATCCTAGCCAAAGCCAAAATGTTCCAGCCAATGCCAAGATGCCCTAATGGGTCACAAGGCACCTCTATTTATAGATACATCCAGGGGCATACTTGTCAATTTACAAGGGCATAATTGTCAAATATTAGTTGTAAATATCTTTGACAATTGGGATCATTAGGCACCGACTTTGACCATCAATTTTGACATAGAAATGTTGTGAATTTTAATCACATGTCTTCATAAAAGTTGTAGATATTTCCCTCAGCTTTCTAGAACATATTGATTTGCACAATTTGGATACGTATTTTGAGAGATACGGTCCAAATACTGAGGCCTGGTCAGACTGGGCCAAGACTGTAGATGGGTTCACTTCAAGCCCAATTTTGGTCCACTAAGAGCCCGAATTTGATGATACTTGTGAAATGCAATCTTGTAGACAATTGAATCAGCTTTCCAAAACTTTAAGAATTGCACCATTCTGATCTATAAATAGAGAGTTATGCCCATTTTACCAAACCTGTAATAAAACCAAAATTAAGAGGAATTAATTCCAAAGATGTAAATGCTACAAATATGCTTAAGTTGAGGAATTTAATGACACTATTAATGCAATATGATGAACTAAACTCTTATTAAACATGCATATTTAAGTGTTCATCAAGAATCCAACTTTGTAGACAAATATTCCTTTAGTTCTGTCAGGACATAACTTATGTCTGGTCTTTGATCTGCAGTTGGTAGTACACATGACATAGCTATCTCCAGTATTTTCCAAGTAGCATTGCTGTTAAATTGTCCCTCCAGCCTAGGATCAACAAGGTTTTGTATGTCCCCGCTATCAATTACAAGACTAACACGCTGAAGTATGTATCTATCATTTTCTAGGCTTCTCTTTATTGAAGGCTGGCCAGTGGTTAGCTTAAACAGAATAATCCCAAAGCTATAAACATCGTTTTTCTAGGTTATGGTTCCAGTTGCATAAAATCTGCAGGGAAAACATAAATTTTTTAGCCATTGAATAAGATTATTGATAGAAAGAATTAAAGTTCACACAACACATCTCATTCTCGAAGTCACTTGTTCTTCACGGTCAGACTTCATAATCAAACTCGTAGAATTGCCAAAGAAAGTAGCTTTATCTTTGGTTAAGTATTCTTGATAATTGCATTATGTGCAACTGTATAAGCATTTTATCAAATTTTAGTACTTGCTCGGGATCAATGTATCCATGTGTGCTAGCAGCACAAGTAGTTGTTAAACGAGAATCACTTTCTTTATAGACAACTCTAGACAGTCCGAAATCAGCTAGTTTCGCTTGCATATTTTTGTTTAGTAAAATGTTAGAGGGCTTCAAATCTCTAAGGATTATAGATGGCTTGCAACCATTGTGTAGATAATAATCCTGCAACTCCGTTTTGCCACTAGTTAAATAACTGTAAGAAAGTGAAAATGACCAAAATAATTATAGAAACATGATTATGGAATATATGTTTGCAAACCATGGGCTGTATCTACTGCAATTTTAAGCCTGTCATTCCAGCTCAGCATGTTAGTATCTGTTTCTGCAACCAAAACGCAATAGCTTCTTTATTTCTGTGAGGTTTACGAGGCAGATATGCTTTGGCCACGCAATTATGCTAGTAAATGAAGCATATGATTACCAAACGTATAATTCCAAAGTTAATACATAAATGATACTTAAATTAGAACAGAGTAGGCATAGACTTCCTTCTTTCCTTTCTGTTTTAAATCAAGTGCTTTTACATGGAATCGTTGCCCAGAACCCCAGAAAAAAGCAGGTTTCACGGCTTATTGAAACCAATAGACACGTATTCCCAATGAACTGCATTCTATTCACTGCACCTGCCTAGGGAACTTAGGAGTTTAATGTACAGCACCTAGGGAATATATCCAAGCACTGAGGGTTTTTTTTAAAAAAAAAAAAAAAATAGCTATAGTTCTCTCTTTACATTGGAAGTTGGATTTCTACTTGGAGAATAGACATAAAATGACTCCTTAGACTAAAGCCATAGAAGGATAACACACCATCTTCTGTACCTATTAAATGCTGTCTTAAGTTTCTATGGATCATGTATTCATATATCAGGGCTTTATTTTCACGATCATCACATTAACCAATGAGAGAAACCAAGATCCTGTGATGAACAATCATTAAAAGCTGCGCCTGCATTCAATTGATACTGCCACATTAGCACTATGAATATGATTGCAGTGTCTCAAGTGGTAATAGTTTCAATATTGATGAAATTTCAACTGATTGAAAACTGTCCACACATTACTAAATCTAGCCTCCGCTTGAAATTCCTTATAGCCTTGGCTTGATGATGGGGAAAGCACCTTAACAGCAACTTCAGTCCCATCTTTCAAAATGCCAGAGTAAACTTTTCCAAATCCTCCTTCTCCAATAACGGTTTTAAAGTTATCTGTAATACTAACAATGTCAGAGTAAGTAAATGGTCGATTCTTTGATTTCAGTGGTCCTTCCTTCATTGGTCCAGTAGCCATCCCTGCATCAACGATTTTATTCCTTTTTCTTTCGTAAAATTTGGCAAAAAAAGATCATCATAATTGCAATATGTATAAACCTACTAGAATGCCATGCGAATTCATAATAAAGAACTGGTTTTCTCATTTATTTCCTGATTGCCATTATAAGTGCAGAATATATCACATGGATTGTGCTTCTATAATCTGTAACCACACAATGAGGAAATTTCAACCCTCTCATGTAAATTTTCTCGAGGAATATAAATCGTTGAGTACGACTAGATTTGAAACTTTTATTACTAAGGAAATTTGAGCTATCTATATGTTTATTTTATTAATGGATTAAATGCTTGCATATACTTTTTTACTCGTGGACAAGTTTTTTCTTTTAAAGGGCAGCCAGGCCTTTGTACAGTAATGTAAATCAGTCCTGGTTTTTGTCTACTTTCATATCCTTATATTGAAAGCTTTCTGCTCTTTATTGCATAGAAGAAATTTATGAAACCAAATAGGGTTAAAGCAGGGATTTCTAAATGGAGAGAAGTAAAAGAGAAGAATTAAAGAAAGATATTAGCTTCCCTTTCTCGTCTGTATATAACCAGAGCACCGAAGGCAAGCAGGATAAGCAGGACAATAGCAATAGATGCAAGAACTAGTATAATGATGATGATCTTCGGATTCTTTTCATAGCATGGAAAGGAAACGCAAAGATATGGGTTTTTGTGAAGAAATCTGGAGATAATTTGTGGCTAGAGTAGGTTGCCTTGAAGCAGAAAATCTGGAAATTTTCTGTGCTCTCTTGCAAGCATACAAACTGAATTTAAGTGCAGAAACATAAACAAGAACACACCAAAATTTACGTGGTTCGATCCATGATCTACTCCAGGGGAGGGATAGAAATGAATGCACTAGAGAGAATTTGGATTACACACTCTCCTCACTGCACTCTCAGCTTAGAACCACTCTAAGCTCTCTGTTTTTTGCTTCATTTCACTCAGCTTTATTTTTCAAGTTTTATACAACTTACATGACCTGCTTTTTCTACATTTACTGCACATCAGTATTAATAGCCTTTTTAGGTGGCTGACTATAAATGTAAATACAACAACCAGAAAATAGACAGCAAGACAGCTGCAGACACACAGCAGAAAAACAGCAGACATACAGCAGCAAAACAGCATGCAGACAGCAGCAAAACAGCATGCAGACAGCAGCAAAACAGCATGCAGACAGCAGCAAAACAGCAGCATGTTGAGATGCAGTGGCTTGAGTCACATTGCATCAATTCTCCACCTTGACTCAAGATCAGTGCATTCTCCCTCCAATTCTTCAATTACACCTTGGTGACTCCAATTAGGCTCAAACAGAGCCTGAATTTTTCTGTTGGGAGAGGTTTGGTTAACATGTCAGCTGGGTTTCTTGCAGTAGGTATTTTCTTCATTGCAACGATTCCTTTTTCTGCAATTTCTTTCACAAAGTGATATTTGACATCTATGTGCTTTGCTCTACCATGATGAACTTGATTCTTGATCAAATAGATGGTACTTTGATTATCACAATGGAGTATAAAACTGTCTTGATCAACACCTAACTCCATAATCAGTCCTTTAAGCCACAAACCTTCTTTGACTGCCTCTGTAGCTGCAATATATTCAGCTTCAGTTGTTGAAAGAGTAACCATGCTTTGCAGCCCTGCTCTCCAACTAATTGCTTTTTCCCAAATTGTGAACACATAACCTGTGATTGATCTCCTATTATCCTTGTCTCCAGCATAATCTGAGTCTACAAATCCTTCCAAAACTCCACCTGAATCATGACCTTTTCCATAACATAATCCAAGAGAAGTTGAACCTCTTAGATATCTTAGTATCCACTTGGCAGCATGCCAATGAATTCTTCCAGGATTACTCATATATCTACTAACCATGCTTACTGAATATGCAAGGTCAGGTCTAGTGCAAACCATTGCATACATTAAAGATCCAACTAAGCTTGCATATGGTATAGAAGACATTTCCTCCTTCTCCTTTTCTGTTTTGGGACAATCTTCTGCTGAAATTTTGATTTGTTCACCCATAGGAGTGGAAACCATCTTTGCTTTGTTCATGTTGAACTTGACTAGCAATTTTTCTATGTAATCTTTCTGACTCAACCATAATTTTTTCTTGGATCTGTCCCGAATTATCTGCATGCCAAGAATCTTCTTTGCAGCTCCCATATCCTTCATATCAAACTCAGATTTTAGTAAATGCTTCAACTTGTTGATACTTTGCTTGTTCTTTCCGATCAACAACATGTCATCAACATATAATAGAGATAATCACCACTGCAGAATTTTTGATAGTACACACAATTATCAAATTGACTTCTCATTAGTCCATTTGCAATCATGTAACTATCAAACCTTTTATACCATTGTCTAGGGGCTTGTTTCAGCCCATAGAGTGATTTTTTCAGCAAACACACATGATTTTCTTTGCCTTTAACTTCAAAGCCTTCAGGTTGCTGCATCAGAATTTTTTCTTCAATGTTTCCATGCAAGAAAGCCGTTTTTACATCCATTTGTTCTATTTCCAGGTCTTCTTGAGCTGCCATTGCCAATAGAAGACGAATGGATGTATATCTCACCACCGGAGAATATATTTCTTGATAATCAATACCCTCCACTTGAGAATATCCCTTAGCTACAAGTCTAGCTTTGAATTTTTCAGGTTGTACTCCATCTATACCAGATTTTTTCTTAAAAATCCATTTGCAACCTATCACTTTAATTCCTTTTGGCTTTGGAATTAATTCCCAGGTCTGATTTTTTACCAAAGAACTCATTTCTTCCCTCATTGCAGCTATCCAATGCTTTGAATTCTTTCCCGTCACAGCATCAATGTAATTTGTGGGTTCTTGCTCAAGTTCTTCTCCTACTTGTAAAGCATAGGCAACAATATCAGCTTGAGCAAACCTCTTAGGAGCTTTTATTTCTCTTCTAGCTCTATCTCTACTAAGCAAATAGTCTTGCAACTCTTCTGCACCATTTTCAGAATTTTCATCTTGATCAAGATGAGTTTCTTGCATATCTTGCTGCCCTTCACCATGCTCCACATCATTATCATGTGTCTCCTCTTCAGTTTCTGAATTTTTCAGCTCAACATCTTGAGACTTCATCTCAAACTCAAATTTAGCAAGCTGAGATTTATCATACACACTACTCTTGTGACATGAACTTTCATCTAATCCCAAAATTTCTTCTTCCTTGAAAAGCACATCTCTGCTGATTATTGCTTTTCCAAGCTCAGGACACCATAATTTGTATCCTTTCACTCCAGGAGGATAGCCAAGAAACAAGCATTTGAGTGCTCTTGGTTGAAGCTTCTCTTGCCTAATGTGTGCATAGGCAGTTGCTCCAAACACTTTCAAGTGATCAAGACTTGGTACTCTACCAGTCCACACTTCTTGAGGAGTCTTCAACTTTATTGCAGTTGAAGGACACCTATTGATTAAATAACAAGCAGTAGCAGCAGCCTCTGCCCAAAATCTTGCAGGTAATTTAGCATTAAACAGCATGCATCTAACCCTCTCTAGAATGGTTCTATTCATTCTTTCAGCTAACCCATTTTGTTGAGGAGTACCCTTTACCGTTCTATGTCTAACCACACCATGTTCTTGACAATATTTGGTAAATTCTTCCCCACAAAACTCAAGACCATTATCAGTTCTAAGAAATTTTAGTTTCTTGCCGGTTAGATTTTCTACCATTATCTTCCAATGTTTGAATTTTTCTAATGTTTCATCCTTAGATTTCAGCATGTAAATCCATACTTTTCTACTGAAATCATCAAGAAAAGTGAGAAAATACCTGGCACCATTTAGTGACTTAGTCTTGGCTGGCCCCCATAGGTCTGAATGGACATATTCTAGGATGCCTTTGGTGTTGTGCTCTGCTGCAGCAAACTTCACTCTAGTTTTCTTTCCAAAAACACAATGTTCACAAAATTTCAGCTCCGGTAGTTTGTGCTTTCCAAAGACACCTTGCTTTTCAAGAATCTTCAATCCTTTCTCGCTAACATGTCCAAGACGCATGTGCCATAAATCAGCTGCATTCACCTCTAATTTTGATGCTATTGCAGCTGTGCAGAAATTGTTTCACCATTTAGAATGTAAATGCCATTCTTCTTGTATCCTTTCATGACAACCATGGCTCCTTTTAGGATTTTTAGAACACCATTTTCAGCCCTAGCTATGTAACCATTAGAATCTAACATGCCAACTGATATTAGATTCCTTTTCAAGCTAGGAACATGTCTTACATTTGCTAATGTCCTCGTCATCCCATCATGAAGCTTCAATTTTATTTCTCCAATACCAGCCACATTGCAAGCTTCATTATTTCCCATGAGAACCTTCCCTTCATTCAATGGTTTGTAGGTGGAAAACCATGACTTATTTGGGCACATGTGAAAGGTGCAACCGCTGTCTAGAACCCAATCACCATGTTGTTCTAAATCTGTCACCATTAACACCTCTGCATCATCAAATCCTTGTGAAGCTACAGCTGCATTGCCACTCTCTTCATCTTTTGCTGCATCATTTTTCTTTCTACCTTTCCTATCAGGACAATTTCGTCTGATATGTCCCTCTTTGTTACAATGGAAGCACCTGAATTTACCTCTAGATTTAGATTTTGATCTACCATGGCTACCTTTAGCATTAAAGTTTCTTTTTTCAGCTCTTCCTCTAGCAATAAGGCCTTCTCCAGAGTTGGAACTTTTTCCTTCAATCTTAAGATCTAATTCCTTTGAATGAATTGCAGCAATAACTCCTTCTAAACTTAGAGTATCCTTGCTAAACTTCAAAGTATCTCTAAGCTGGTCATATGTTTTAGGCAGTGAGTTTAACAAAATGACAGCTTGATCTTCATATTCTACTTTCACTCTTACATTCTCAAGATCTAAACTTATCTTGGTAAATTCATCTATATTTTCATCTACTGATTTAGATTCATCCATCCTAAATCCATAGAATTTTTGTTTTAAATAAATTCTATTAGGTAGAGACTTTACCATATAGATTTCTTCAAGCTTCTTCCAAATTGATGCAGCTGTGGTTTCTTTGGACACCTTCCGAAGAACTTGATCTCCCAAGCTAAGAATGATTGTGTTCTTAGCATTCTTCTGAACTTTAACCCATTTTTCTGGTGTTGAATCTTCAGGCACTTTTTCTTCATCTTCCAAGGCTTCATCAAGCCCCATGTTTCCAAGCAATGCTTGAATCTTCATTTTCCATAAACTAAAATCTGTCTTGCCATCAAATTTTTCTATCTCTATTTTCTAGTTTGCCATTACAACTTCAAGATCTTCTCTCTCAGCAGAGAAACCTTATTTGTTTGAAGCAAACCACCTTCAGATCTTTAAACCTCAGCTCTGATACCAGTTGTGAAGAAATCTGGAGATAATTTGTGGCTAGAGTAGGTTGCCTTGAAGCAGAAAATCTGGAAATTTTCTGTGCTCTCTTGCAAGCATACAAACTGAATTTAAGTGCAGAAACATAAACAAGAACACACCAAAATTTACGTGGTTTGATCCATGATCTACTCCACGGAGGGATAGAAATGAATGCACTAGAGAGAATTTGGATTACACACTCTCCTCACTGCACTCTCAGCTTAGAACCACTCTAAGCTCTCTGTTTTTGCTTCTTTTCACTCAGCTTTATTTTTCAAGTTTTATACAACTTACATGACCTGCTTTTTCTACATTTACTGCACATCAGTATTAATAGCCTTTTTAGGTGGCTGACTATAAATGTAAATACAGCAACCAAAAAAATAGACAGCAAGACGGCTGCAGACAGACAGCAAAAAAATAGCAGACATACAGCAGCAAAACAGCATGCAGACAGCAGTAAAACAGCATGCAGACAGTAGCAAAACAGCATGCAGACAGCAGCAAAACAGCAGCATGTTGCTGGTTGAGATGCAGTGGCTTGAGTCACATTACATCAGTTTTCTTCCACCCCAGCACCAAAGAAACATACAATTTCCTATGTCAGGCAGTAATAAAGGAAAAAAATAAGGCAAGGAAGGAAAGGAGAACTTGAAATGAACCATAAAAAACGAGATACTGAAGCATCTGGCATGAAGAAGAGCAGAAACCTCAACAGTGATATTCCATCTTTGGTCTTTTCGAGAATAGTACCCGGAACACAACTAGTCAGATTGTTCAGTTAAGTTCCTACCATTCGAAGTATATCAACTCTCCTATCCGGAAATTTAAAATTGCAATATCAAACCAAAAGGTTAACTACTTATAAGACTTCTGGATGTGGCAGTTGTGCTGAAAATTCTGGCAATGGCCCAGTCAAGTTATTGTATGATAAATCCTTACAACAAAAAGAATTGGTAATTTTATACAAAACTTGCAAGGGTGACAGACAGAGTGGTTTCTTTTCATGGTCCCATTTTTATGGATCTAGCATAAGTAAAAGTTTCCAATGTTGAGTATTGAAAACACAGTCTCCATACACATGCATCTATGTTTTTGCAACTTAAACGGTCTACACTAGTAGAAAAACAGCCTACGGCAATGTGCATTGCACGTTGCGAAAAGGCTTTCGCAACGTGCAGGCGCATGTTGCTGTTCTGCCTGTTGCGAAAAGTCTAGGACATTTCGCAACGTGCAATGCACGTTGTCATAGGCCTTTTTGCATGTTGCTATTTGAGATTTCGCAACGTGCATCGCACGTTGTTAAATACCCAAAAATTATAAACTTTTAGCAACGTGCATTGCACGTTGCCATTTGTTAAATAGCAACGTGCAATGCACGTTGCTGTATCTCAAATAGCAACGTGCATTGCACGTTGCTGTATCTCAAATAGCAACATGCATTGCACGTTGCAACGTGCAATGAATTCGCAACGTGCAATGCACGTTGCTGTATACCGTTAATGGCAACGCGCATTGCACGTTGCCGTAGGTATAATATATATAAAAAAAATAAATGCATATATATTTTTATAAATTTTTGGATAATTTGTGATACTTGTAATATTTTATAACTATATACATCATAATAGGAATGATTGCATTCAAGTTAACAATTATATATAATATCAAATTGCATATTTAAATTGAAATGAATATCATTACAATAGTAAAAGTTTAAATACTTGTATCTATACAACAAGTAAGAAGCATTGGAATTGAAAATAAGTAACATACATGAACAATAAGAAAATAACAAGTGGAAAAGGAGGATCGAAAAAAGAGCCATTGAGAAGGGCTTTTGTAATAACTTGTTCCCAGCATCACTGACATGTATTCCATCCCAACTCAAGTAGTTGTAGGGATCACTATAAGCTGTGGCTGTCACATTGGTTCCATTAATCACCTTGGAATTTCCACAAAAAACTTGAGGGTCGAAGTTATAGTCACCACCACCATGCCCACAACATGCCTTTGTACTATATTTAAATCCTGCTCCAGAATAAATAGAAAATATTTTTAGCCAAGTTAATTCGTCATGGCCCCAAAATATGTATATTTGGTTGAGAAGAACATTACCATTTGATGCAAGATTTCGGAAGAGGTCTAAGATTACAGAGTGGATGTCCACATATATGAGGGAAGCAGTTGGAAGAGCTGGTCTTGTTTGGTCCACTGTGCTCTTCAACTTGTTATTATAATCCACCACAGCATTGTTATAAGAGATTAAACAACCATACATGTCGACATCCATACTGTTGTGAGGAAGCTGCGCTAGAAATGCAGGATAACAAGCAATTGGTGCAAGATTGAGTACAAAAAATGTACGCCCACCTAATGCGTATAGCTCCTGCAAATTTGATGAAGCAAATATGACATTGATCACTAAGGTAAAATTTTATATGACAATCAAAAAATTATTTACATGCTCGGTCTAGTGCAATATGAGAGTATCAGTATCTGATGAAAACAAATAGACGAAGAAGAAACGAAAGTCTGAGATGAATGATGTGACGATTACAAAATATAGATAACAAAAATTATCTATCTGATGCTGTTCTGCTCCCTGTCTTTGCTGTTTTTGCTGTCTATCTGCCCTCATTTTTTATGCTATGCTAATACATACACACACACACACACACACACACACACACACAAAGAGAGAGAGAGAGAGAGAGAGAGAGAGAGAGAGAGAGAGAGAGAGAGATTGCTTGTGCTAATAGAAAAACAGACCAGTACGAACAAGCCTGCAATTGATAGTATAAAAGCAAGTCAAACAAGAATATATATATATATGTTATGCTTACAAATAATATGTCAGCCCTTCAAATGGATCAAATAGACCACCACCACAATGACAAATTTGAAAGGGATACATAAAGAATGAAATATCACATGGCCACACATAAACACCACGAAAGAAATATGTAAATGTGTCCAGATTCATTCAATCTGAAACCAAGTTCTTTGGTCTAGTAGAACTTTCCAAAAGCACCATACATGCAATGAGTTAATAAAACAAAATCAACTAGAATTTCATCATTTGCTTAAAAAAAAAAACCATTAATTGGGATGAAAACAAGGGAACCCGATGGAAAGAGAAAAAAAATTGAATGGATCCGCACCTGCCTGACCCCGCCTATTTGCATTTGTTTCTTTCAACAATCTAGTGAGGCAATTTATCAAACACTTGTCGTCCATATAGTGTTATTGTTCTTTATTTTTTGCTTAATGGAACCTGCAAAATCACGGCATGGATGAAAAAATCATCATTAAACATAAAATAAGCAGCAAGAAGATGAAGATTTCAACCAGTCTTGAAATGACATCTTCATCCAACAATCAGATCACTTGAGTGATTAGTGGCTTGCTTAAAAGTGCGCCTCCAAGTTCCCAATTACAAGATCAAGCATAGCCCTACGAGTTTCCAGTGTGCCAATACCTACATGGGGTATAAATACTACAATTTCAAGACCAAAGAGCTGCTCAGGTACCTCAGGCTTATGTTCAAACCCATCAAGACCAGCCCTACTTAAACGGCCTTCGATCAGTGTAGACAATAGCTCAGGTTTCCACATGAGGACATCTCCTAATTTTGATGAGAACAGCATTTGGTCCCAATGCATTGATTGCTTCACAATTAGTATTTGTATTTCAAGTCTTTTTTTTCTGTTCCGGAGTAGTAACTGATTGAGTAGCTAAATGCATCCGTTCTCTTGGCAATTGCCATGCCACTCCTTCCCATCCCAATAATGCCAACGATTTTTCCTATGAACTAAAACAAATGAAAACAAGAATTAATGTTAGAAGCAAAAAGAAAGGAAACACAAGTTGCAAAACAAAACAACAGGTGGAAACAATAAGTGTTTCCAATTAAAACAAATACTCAAGATTTTGGAGAAAAGAAAAGGATTATACAATTAAGAGGTTTTCAGTTATATATATTTCATTTAAAAATTGATTTGATTAACTGTATCTTATCCAATAAACGTCGCAAATTATTGTATATATTAATTGTTTGGAAATTGAAAATTGTCGGCTTATTATAAACACTATCAAAACATAGAATTATCAAAATTTTCTTTACTTCTCAAAATTATTAAAACAAATTCTGACAAGAGAGAGAAAATTACCCGTGGGTTATTGGTAATTGCAGCTGCTTGAGAATTCAACAGTCCATCTCTTTGTACAAATCCAAGCTGAAGTTTGGGATTTGAGTGGATTTGAGACAGTTATTGACCAGTTGGTAACTGTTGCAGATGATGATGGCTTATCACTTCTCTCCAAGTATTCTTATAGCTAGAAGAGGACAATTATGAATCTCCATCTTCAACGTTGTCATTTGTTGAAGGTGGTTTGGCAGTGACTTTAATTTCGGGCAGCCTTCAATTTTCAAGGTCTGAAAAGATGGCATGATCTTAATTTCTTCTTCTCCCCTCATTTTAATTTCATAATTCCACTCTTCCCATTCATACACCTTCAAAAACCAGAGAAATTTTAATTTGGAGAAAATAATAACTGATGGAGATGACAGTGTAACATCACTTTCTATTCTCAAAAATTCATTACCCACTCTTTTTATTCCATGATTTTATCCTATTTCAAGATATTCAAGAGATGAAAGTGTACCCAGAAAATATAAATGCTCACATCTATTGCTTCTGCTTCTGCAGCATGATGTTGCCATGGACAGGATTCAAGTCGGCCTTGGCAGCAGAAAAGGTGTCATTCTGGATCTACATAAGTGCAACTCTCTTCGACTTCTTCTCTCCCAATGTAGTCTTCATCAGAATCCCTTTGCCTGTATAGGCCGATGGGGGTGCCATGGGTGTCGAGGTAGGAGGGGAAGCCGTGGTAGAGGAGGCGGGGGATCTATATCTATAGCCGGGGCAGCCATAGCAAACGTTAAAGAAAGGTAGAGAAGGAAAAGAGAGCAGCTAGGGAAAAATTAGAAGAGGAAAGCTAAAAAAGATAGAGGGAAATGGCAATGGGGATTATATAAATATATATAGAGAGAGAGACAGAGTGGCATTTATGTAAATAAAATGAATGTCAATAGTGTCAAATATGAAATTAATTGTATATTTTTTATAACATTTAAACATAAAATTATATTATTTAATTAACATTTTTATATTTTTAATTTCTTTGTTTTATTTAAATTCAAAATATGAAATTAGTGTAATTTTTTATAACATTTAAAATTCAAACTAATTTTAATTATTTTTTAGAATTTAATATGATTTTTAAATTAAATAATGCAAAATTGTATTTTCTTTATTTTGATACCTAATGTCTTCTTTTTAATTTTAAAAATAAATTTATAAGAAAAAATAATTTCGCAACGTGCAACTTGTGCACGTTGCTAAATGCTTAATTTTTCGCAACGTGCAAGAAATGCACGTTGCGATAGAGAGTTTTAGCAACGTGCTTATATTGCACGTTGCTAAAAATCAATTTTCGCAACATGCATTCAACGCACGTTGCGAAAAAAGAGCTTTGGCAACGTGCCTCAGGTGCACGTTGCGAAAGCCCCGTTGCTATATCCTGATTTTCTACTAGTGCTAGTTGCCAATCTGTGATCTTCAAGAGACAGATGATGCTTCTAAGCTACTGAACCCTAAGAGGTAGGCAAAACATAGTTACACTTACAATAACTTTATTGGATTGAGATTCAACAGTGAAGTTGCTATTTCTCCTATCAATTTGCTTGAGCTCAAATTCCTGCATGAAATTCAAGAGCATATATCACCATTATCTATAGAAAATTAAAAACAAAGAAAAAACGGATCAATTTTAAGAAATAAAATTCGAACCAAAAAATTTCTACAGTCAGTTGTGCATATGTTTGGCCAATCCATTGAACCGAAATCAATTCACTTAGAATTTTTAAGTAATTTGAAATGAGATTAACCATATTCCCCCAAGTTGAAGAAACTTCACTCAAAGCCATAGAAAATATACAACACAAATTCAAATGGGATGTTGAATACTCATAATGAGATGATCCTTGGAGTAACCTCATTAGTGCAATTCAAACCATACCACGAGATATTAGTGGGACCACATGGATCCCCTTGCCAATTTCTAGTCACTATATATTTGTTTGATTTCCTTGATAGCATTAATTGTTATTTTCGAACAATTAACACAAATTTAGATAATAATCATTGAAGACAAAAATGGTGGATAGAGAAGTTTATATTTGTACAAAGAATCTTATAAAAATAGGAAAAGCAGCAATAGCATTTGAAAAGATATAGAAAAACTGCCTATGTGAAAGTGATATGTGCATATTCAAGATTATGCTACACATCGTGGACTGCTGGCTAGAGCCACATTCTCCCTGGCTCCTAATGAATATGTTATAGAATCCAAAACATTAACTTAGTGTAACGTCCCAAATCCCAAATTAGTAAGTGGTCATAACTCTATTGTGATAGTGCATGTATATTATTACTTGTTTGTGTGAATATAAATGTCTTGATGATAAATTAAATGTGGAAGGGCATATTTATAAGACTTAAGAACTTGAGCCGTAACTTGATATTTGTGTATATGTTTATATGTAAGGGTGGGGTTTAAGGCCTCTAGAGAATTCATTTCCTTCCCTTTCTCTAACACCCCCAGCTCTCTTTGTATTGCAAGGAATTAGAGAAGAAGAAGAAGAGCTAGAAGAAGAGAGGAAGTCTTGATACATGTTTGTTTGTCATGAATTGATGTGTTAGGAAGTTGAATATGGCACTTTTATGTCATGCGTACTCTGAAATTTGCTGAGACTTATGATTTGTTATAAGTCATGAAAGATTCAAATGGTTTGGATGATGTTAGGAAGCTATAGGTGATGCCGAATTCAAAACTCTACAAGGTCTTTTGCTGAGCAGTAGTAATCTGAAAATTCTCAGAAATTTTAGGTTTTTTTTTTTTGGCTCTAAAATTTTTGTATGTTAAACTAGACATGTTAGGATCAGTCAGAATTTTGATTCATTTGAAAATTTGAAATATGCAATTTTTGGTATATTGTTGAACTTTACTGAACTGATTTGGAAATCCCCTGTTCCAAAATAGAGCATGGGGAACGAATCTTATATAAAGGACTTTTCCTTTATGAAAACCCTTGATTTTTGGTTTGTGAAATCTTGAAGATGTTTTCTTGCAAATTGGAGATTTTAATGGCTTTTGAAGCACTGTAGGAATTGTTATGATTTTTCAAAATTGTGTTTATAAATATGAAATTTTTAATTTTTAGAATAGAGTAAGCAAAATAAATTGCTTTTGACAGACCTAAACTTAACACAACGTTGTGATTTTTGGATAGACTGGAAATTTTTGTAATAAATTGAGCATTGTTGAGACTTTTATGAATTTTCAAAGTCATGCTGCTCAGTTTGTAAGGCTACTAGATAGAATTTGAACTTGTGCAACACTAAGTAAATTCAAGGGGCATACAAATCATCCCACCAAGTGTGTGCAGAGTTAAGCCACTAAATGAGTCACATTTTGTTATTGTATTTAATGATCCTTAAGGAAATTTTGATGATTTTCAGGTTGAAATATGGATCTTGAAATGAAGCTTATTTAGGTAAGTAAGCTAGACTCTTAACTAAGGACACAATGAATATAGTATTGTTTACGAGATATGTGTTGTTTCATGTGCTTATGTAAATAGGAAGCTATGTTTTGATTGAAATTCTATGTTTGAGATATGATTGGAATTTTGATTGTGCTTTTGTGATATGATTGGAAGCTCAATTGTGCTTTTGTGCATGATCGGAAGGTTGATTATGCTTTTATGTATATGGATTTTTGTTATATAATGGCATGAATATTATGTGATAATGAAAAGCTACATGTTTTGAAAGTGAAGTTCATGCCTAATACCTTAGGGCACTGAACTCTCTTTGTTGGTAGGCACCTATGTATTGTGTTTATGTGAAGCCACACACACACACATATATGTTATGTTACTGACGGCGATATGTAATGGATGATTAGTGCTAATAGGGTATACCATTGACGATGATACATAACGGATGACATACTTAAGTGTGTTAAATGAAAAATCCTACTACAAGGCTTCCTAAGGATCTATATGATAAATAGAGTGGAACTTTCTAATTTATGTGATGTGAATTTGATGGCATGAATTGTGCACATGGATTTGATATGTGATGCCATGAATTGTGCACATGGATTTGATATGTGATGGCATGAAATTGTGCTTATAGATTTGAGATGTGTTAAGCTATATTCATGCCTATATCCTTGGGGACCAAGCTCTCATTGAGTGATTAATCACATAGGGGCCACCTCTTGAGGGTCATGAAGACCTCAAAGTGTCACACACAATGCAAAATATCATATGTAGATTATTGTGATAATTGACACGGGGGCCACCTCTTAAGGGTTATGAAGACCATAAAGTGTCACACATAATACAAAGTGTCATATGCAGACTACTGTGATTAATTAGATAAGAGGAGGTTTGGACCATGTGTTTTCTTACATAGGATTCAATAGCATGGGCCCGATATAACCTGGATTGTCAAAGTAGTCTAAATTTGTGTTGATAATGGATATGGGTCCCTAGGGTTGTGTTTGATTCATGATTGGTATAATGAGTATGTGTATTAGTGCAAGAAAGGGAAAATGGCCCAAGGGAGGCTTATCAGGTAGAGATGTGGCGTAGAAGCGCAAGTGTGGCTGCGCAAGAGTGCAACATTTGTCGACTTAAAAGTTCTAAATAGAAACTTTGCACTGGCGTGTAGAGTGTATGGCACAGGAGCACAACCTTTATGGTTTGCAACATGCACCAAGATAGAGACTTTGAGTAGGTGCGCAAGGTCCCTTGCGCAAGAACATAGTCTTTAATATTTGTAATTTGCTTGGATGGCTTGTATGATAAGAAATTAGTTACTTATATGAGAAGCAATAGTTATGCATTGTTTTCTATGTGAATTCCTCTTCATTGGCAAATTGTTAATACTAACCTAGCTTACTTACTGAGTCAATACTCATTAGTCTATTGTGTGCCTCAGGTGACTGATGTGATTCCGCATCTTTAGAGGATTTTTGGCAGAGTGACAAAAGAGTTCCCTTGGCAAACATTTATCTTCTGCACCATCATTATTTTGTTCATCATTATTTTGATTTTTGAGCTACAATTGTATTTAATACTGTACTGTAGTTGATAGTTGTTGGGAACTCAAGTCTATTAATAAAATTAATGTTTTGTTTGCCATAGTTTTCAACTAAATGTTATGAATGAATGTTCTTAGTTACACTCAGGATCCCTTGGGGTTCGGGGTGTGACACTTAGAGCAAGCAAGATCAGAAGTACTAGGCAGATAGGCGGATAAATATGAATCTCAATTTAGTAGTGACAAGAAGACCATCCCCAATCTGTAACCTCGTTAAGTACAAGTTATAGACTTGGCTAATTCTAACACCAAAGTCAAGAAGAGAAGAAAAATACCATCATTAAGGTTTGTTGATGAAACTAGAAACTTTACGAACACAGAAGCTTCAACAGCATTAAGGATTGGAGAAAGATTAGATCCATCTGCTGCATAAATGGAAAAGTGAAGTTGGGTTAGGTGGCTCGATTGGAGCTATGGTTATTGGTTTTAGGTATTCAAGTCTTATAAATTCTGTGAGATTGCGTTCACCATTGAGCTCAATGCGCAATTCCCTGTTCTGGCTATACCTAAGCCTTTCAATCTCTGTAAAGTGAAAGTAAACAAAAGATTCGGAAGCAGAATAAAAAGGCGTAAAGTATAAACTAAAGTTCGTTCTAGCATTCTATGCTTCAGCGGCGGTCTTCAGCGTTCAGATGGTATTTTATAACCGTCATCAAAGCTTTCTGTATACTCAGTTGACTGTGTGGAAATTAGGTTTCAATTATCTCACCCAATGAAATTAAGAGGAAACCATGAGCGATCAAAGATGTCAGCTGGGTACCTAATTGAGAGATATTGGCACCCATAGGTCAGTACATTCGAATTATTTATAAAATACTTGGCTTAAAAATACTAATTTATCCATGAAATTATAAGTATAAAAAGCAAAAAATGTGAATCAATGTCATGAACAAGATAGCTCAATTTTTGGTTGCCACCGAAAAATTTAAAAATGTAGAATATGATCTCACGTCTGTCAATTTGTAAATACAATTCCTTTTTAATAAAGCAATCTAGGCATGTTTAGTACGTGACATTATATGGTATAGTATAATATTGTATTATATAGCATTGCATTGTATAGTATTAAAAATAATGTTATGTCAAAATTACATAGTGTTTGACGTACTTATGTATTGCATTAATTTGTACAAAAAAGTAAGAATATTTTTTTCAAAAAAGATATACAAAGTATAAATATATTTTTAGTTTATTTATAAAATTAGTTATTTAGTAATTTATCGAAAAGTCGCTAATTGTTGAAAAATTACTTGAGGTCCAATGGCCCCACTAAGCCTATTGATAATTCGAGTTTATGGTTGCATGTTGGGTGCCAATTAGTCCAACAGGAGGGTGTCACCTAGTGGGGACTATTACTACCTTCATCCATTATTTATTTTTAGAAAATAAATTTTAAATAAATTTGATTTTATAATTTATATAGTAAATACATATTTATTTATTTTAAAATTTTAAAAAATTAAAGGATATTATTAGATATATAGAATTTTATAGGGATAATTTTGACATGTTTTATTAGTGTTATATAATGTAATGCTAATGTCACATATTAGCTCTATATAATGTAATACAATGTTGAAATATTTAAATGTTGCACTTTGTATTAATACTGTGCTAAATTAGTATCAAACACATGTATTATACTATTTGATACAATATAGTAAAATAGTGCTATACAGCATCGTATACTAAACATGCCCACAGGGTTGATATTGTAGTCTAACAAATTCTTTAGGGTCGGCAGAGTATTAAATAGACACGAATGGTGTACAGTGCCCCATCTTGAATTACTTGGTAAGATTAGACACGCCACCAACATCATATCTCCGAATGGTGTACAGTGCCCCATCTTGAATTCGATAAATAAAGCTGTCCAAAGGCCGTAATTCTAACACCGAAATAAAGGGTACTCAATAGCCAATGTTTACAAGGCACATATCTACATATTCCACTGAAGGAAAATGAATAGTCTCATATATTAATGGGTTAACCCACAGTGGCCAATTTGTTAACACCAAGATATAGATCAAATGCTAGGAACATATTTTTGCTGTCATAATTCCCATATGCAAAAAAAGATCGGATAAGATACTTATTGTTTGTACCTTGTTTAGGATGCAATGTGTAACAATTCCTTGCTCCTTCAGGAAAGCTTCTCAAATACTTTATCTGCTGTTGATAATACCCCAGAGGGAAATTAGGAGATGTCTCATGAATTTCGCCAGTATCAATATATTTTTCGTCAGATTCATAAAATAGACCTGTTACATTATCTATATAAACGCCATTCGCTCCACAATCAATGCTTATGAAACCTGAAAATAATACTTGACAGCAATCAATGGCAGGTTACTCATTGCTGTTGTCATGATGAACATTCTACACATAATGTTAACTAAACAAATTTACAATGGATCCCTCGGACCAAATCAAGAAACCAGTTTACAATGGATCTATGAGACTAAATCAAGATTAATTTGACTGAGTGTATAAATTGTCTATAGACCAAAGTGAGGTTGAGGAATTTGAACTTGAAATTTTTAGTTCTGATACTACGTTAAGTAAATACTTGATCTAGAAACTTAACGTTAGACACGAATATTAATTTTAGATACTTACCTCATTGCTTAAGCTTTTGGGTTAAGTGGTGACTTAGCCCATAAAAAGATACTAACTTATGATGACACGACCTGCCCCTAGCTACACGGGCTAATCATATCTAAAACTGTGGACTACTGGTTGTTTCTTAATTCTTATATTTTTTTATGGAACAAATTTGAAATAATTCTCATTACATCCACAAAATAAAATTTAAAATAAAACAATTTAACTATTACAGCCTCAACATATCCTTGCGCCATCACGTGGCTGGGCCTCCACACTTCCTAACTAGGTCACATTTTGCTTTCATCCTGGGGGGAAATTTTAAAAACAAAGAAAAATAAAAACAAAGATGTGAGTATAAAACTCAGTGAGTGGAGATAAAAAAAATATATTTGTAAATAAATCTAATAGAAATCATATTATTATAAAATAATTATTTGCTTTATATAAAAAATAGTCTTTATAATCTATAACCTTCATATCATCTAAAATATTATAAAAATTTAAAATAAATAATTATTGAATGACTAAATTCATCAAAATACTAGTTATGCTTAAAACAATAAAATAATCATCTTCAATCGTATAGTACGATGCTCTTGATGATCATGCTAAAATGATCGCTTCAGTTATTTACTATGCAAAACATAAGTTTTCTTAAAAATCTTCTTTCAAAAGAAACTTTGGTGAATCATACTTCTTTTTCAAACTAACTCATATAAATATATTCAAAACTCTTTTCATTATACTAAACAAGTACCCCTGAAACTGTCTCATCCTGCCTGGCGAGATCTAACATCGCATAGGCAGAACTATCTGAATTTCCTCATACCTGGTGAGATCTACATCACGCAGGCAGAGCTATCTGTACCTGGCAAGATCTAACTTCGCGCAGGCCTACTATCTGGTCATACGCATTCGTAGAGTTGCCCCCAAAGGGCTAAAGTGCTCAGATCACACGGCCCAAAGCATCTATGTGTGTCTGAACGGGCCCCAAAGGCCATTATCTGTATCACTGTCTAAGTGATTTGAATAACTATTTGAGTATCTGGGTACTAGCTTAGTATAGCATAATTACACTTTCTTATTTTCATTAAAAACTGATTTCATATAAAAACTGCTTTATATGCTAAAATTTCTCTTTTCAAACAATTTATCAAAATCTGAAAATATTTATGCAAGTTAAAACTGAAGATATTTGTATTATTTGAATTAATCCAGGACAAGCATTTAAAAGAACATTTCTAAATACTTTAAGAAATCCTTGAGTCAAATGACTATTGAAACTTTAAATATCAATGCTTTCATACTTTCTCTAAATTTTACAAAATATAACTTTCTGAATAAAAAAACTAAAATGTACTTCAAATATAAAATCTGATTTTTCTTTTCTAAATGTTATATCTTTGTTCAAAACTAATTTTTAAAAACTAAAATTCATGTCTACAACCATTTTGAAAACTAGCTTTGAAATATCTTAATAATTAAAAGTAAGTATAACAAATTGGTCTATTTACCCTCAAGAAATACTATAGAAACTAACTTGAATTCTTCTAAATTCGCTAAAATTCTTGGTAATTCTATAAAATGCTAAATAAAATATAACTAATTAAATACTAAAACATATTTCTAATTATCCAAAAAAATAAATCTTCTACTCTTTCTAAAACTTTCTAAAATATCTATAAAATAAAATACTTTTCATCTCACTATAAACCATAATTTATATTTCTATCTCAAAATCTCGTACATCATACTTTAACTCAAATCTTTTTTATTATTCTAAATTTTTCATAATTCTGCATTCAGGTCCTCACAATTTCTGGAACAGCTTGCTAAATTTACAATTCAGCCCCTACTTGGGCAGTTTTAAATTTTGACATTTTCACCCCTGCAGCATTAAATTCTAATTTCCAAACCTTTTTCTTTTTAATTTGTTATTATTTTGAATATAAAATCACTTATCATTTTAAATATCAAAAACACCATTTCTTCAACATATGTATTTACTTAAAGAAAATAACCCAATACCTCAATTTTCTATACTGATTTATTTAATTATAAATGTCTCTTTTCCAATCATAAACAAAAACTTTCTACTTTCCACCAACATATAATATATATATTCAGTCTACAACTTTCACTTTAATTTTATTTTTCTAGCACCACCCATTACCATCTCTTCTATCCAAAATCTAATACTTTATGCACACTTATTTTCAAAATACGTAAATCATCATCATCTATTCTAAAAACTTTTAATATAACTTAATTAATTAAACTAATAACTTAAATCATATGAAAAATCATAAATTTAATACACTTAAATATTATATGAAATTCTCAAAATATAATCCACTCACTGATTTGATTGCACAACTCAATTAGCTCGGATTTGATTCCAAAATCAACGTTCCATTTAGTTGGCCACATCCTTCAACAAAGAATAAATCCTTCATTGTCCTAATATCATAAAAGAGCTCATCACATCATATTCAATTAGTAATCAACTTGAATATTTAAAATTCTCAATATCCAACTTCATATCCTAATACAATCAATCCTAATTAATTGTATTTCTAAACTTCTTAAACAAGCAGTTCTTGTTCTCTGATTTTTAATAAATAATTGACTTATCAGAATGGTCTAAAATTTTATACAGATCTTATACACATATATATCTAATGACATATAAAATTTCATAGCATTTCAAGTTCATTAAGTACCTCAAAATCTTCATGTTTCTAGATACAAAAATTCTGTAAAGTCATTTCCAAAACTGACCTCTCCATATTCCAAAATACATGATAATTCATACTAAATTAGTAAAATCACAAAAATCTTCAGATTTAAACTAGACATATACAAAAAATTGTATCCCAAATTTTATAATTTTTGAAGACCTCTAGATACCTCAAATCACTTACCCAAAACTGATTTTCTGCAGAAAAACTGAATTTCCAGTAGTAAACAGTAAATTTCAAAAATTCATAATAAATTGCATACTCAACATTTTTCAGTGAATCTAACTTTAAACAAATCCTTATGATGTCTATTTTAACATATATAAATTTCAGAATCAGATTCAAAGCCAATAAATTGTACAAATTTTCGGAATTGCTATTGTTCACAGAACCCTAAATTTATATCATTATCATCAAAACTCAAAATTCCCTCAAACAAATTATATAACAATCAATAAGAATATGAAATACCTTGAATAATACTTCCAATTTCATCATTGTTCTTCCTTCTCTCTCTGTCTTCTCTCTCTAAAAATTTTTCAAATGTCTAATAACTCCTCTAAATTCATATCTATAGTTAGAATTCAAGATATTGAATTTAATTTGGGTTAAAAATAAAATTATTACCTTGAGAAGCCCTCAAAAATCCTCCAAATTTGCCACTTCCCTTGAGCTCCACCTTGAGAAGCCCTCAAAAATCCTCCAAATTTGCCACTTCCCTTGAGCTCTCTCCCCCTTCCCACGTCTGTCTTCTTCTCCTCTCTATCTAGATTTTTCTTTCTTTCTTCTTTTTTTTTTTTTTGTGTCTTATAAAAATTAGAAGAAGGAGAAATGGGCTGGGCTTTTGCACTTTGCCCAAATAGTGGCCCGTTACATATGACATTTACAATAATATTTGTATACATATTTGTGGACCTAAGGATGTGTATCTGTATATACTTGGATGATAATACAAATTCGATGAGATAGAATGTGTACTCACCAGTGTCAGTGGCAATCTTCATATCAGCAAGCTCATCGTCAGCTGCTGCTAGGTTTGAGTTTTTGAGAGTCATGATTACTAGAACGAAGACAAGGCATAGTTTTAGAACCAATAACCATGCCTGCCTGGCCATCAAACATGCTGCTCTGCTCCTTCGTATCAGATTCCGAGCAGCCTCTTAATTGCAAACCAACTCCTCGCCAAA
This sequence comes from Boswellia sacra, assembly GCA_013180625.2. NCBI lineage: Eukaryota > Viridiplantae > Streptophyta > Magnoliopsida > Sapindales > Burseraceae > Boswellia > Boswellia sacra. The sequence continues at coordinate 192,961 of SNVD02011200.1, forward strand.
AATGTTTAAAACAATATTGCTTTATATACATGCATATGAGTCACTTACAAGTTCTACCCATATTTCGATTCCAGAACGTACCTTTGACTTAAAGAAGTTTATGTATGTCCATAAACAAGCGGGTGACACGGAGGAGACTGTTGTTACTATTCTTTCAACTAGTGCCTTTTTTAGCAGTTTATTATTTACAATATATAATAACAAAAAAAGTATAAGAGATTACCAAATCTAGATTCGAAGGGGCATTTTGATTTTTAGTAAATTTAATACATAAATATTTTATTGCCAAGTCAAGTTCAAAACTAAAGAACAAAAATACCCTTCTAAATGAGAAGATTCATTAATTCTTGTCTACTCATTGCATCTTAGAGATGAGTTGCTTGTTGACTCATCCACTGATTAGGTGGTCAAGTAGCTATAAGTGAGTGGCTCATAGACTAATTGACGTGTTGTTGGTTAAATTTCAAAAATCCCTCTACACCGTTGTTATTTATGTAATTATCCCTTTTAAAACACCCTAATCTAGGAATATGAATATTATTTTTGGTTTTGTTTGTACAGCAATATCTGCCCATTTTAAAAAACGTATGTAACGCCCCCAGTTTTGAAACCAGCAGAGTGATCACATTCATATTCATAATAACAAAAGCATATAGATATACCACAAATAGACTTGAATTAATAAAAACTTTCAATTCAAATACTAAAGAATTCTTCGTACATAGTGCCTAAAAGAACAATGAAACAACACCTAAATAATATCCTAAGAGCTTTGTTCCCAAATAGGTCCAAGGAACAGGGGAAACTTCATATGCCCAATCCACTGCGCTAAAAGCCTTAAACACCTGGAACCACAATAAACTATAATGAGATATAACTTAATAAGTAATTCAGATTTTTGTAAGAAAATAATATATACAAACTAACATTCAAAGACATACATAAGACAATATCACACTTCCATAATAGGTCACACAAACTTTCTTATTTATTGCTTAGCGGACTTTACATAACAAAGAGGAGTCCGAACATACATAATCCAAAACATATAAACAAAAATTTGGATCATGCCGGATCAGAACATATAAACAAAAATCTGATCCATAAACAGAGATCGGAGCACCACAACCAAAGCCACAAGCATGATTGATCAATCTTTCATAGTCTTATTCATAACTCACACAAAATCACATACAAATCCAAGTCCTTCATAATCAATCATAAAGCATAATACTTATACGAAACACTACAAAAGCATAAGTACATAATACATTTACAACATAATTTAAATAATTCATAATAGAATACAATACAGAAAATAATTCAAAAACACATAAATTTGTTTATTGTGATCCCATAAAAAGTTATGAATGACTTACCTCGCCGAACCGGGAAGCTTAATCCAACCCTATAAACAAAAGTAAGTTTAAACCACTTATGATTTGTTACAAAATTAAATGAAGCATTTAACACATGCATAAGTCAGATTCTACGCTTAATTAAGTCCAGACATAATAAAAAAAAAACTACTTAATCAAATTATTCTTAAAATAGGTTAATATTTCAATACTAACAACTAAGCAACCATTCACGAACAAATTTTAGGTAATAAATTATCAGTTCAAAACTTACAAAAATTTACCAAATATCAGTAGACATATAGAAAATGCTACACTATAAATTTCAGCTACAAATATGAACAAAAACATTTTCAAAATTATTTTTGAAATAAATGCTAAAAAGCTGTTGATTCAAGGTTCACAGTGAGGATACTGTATTAAAAAATTTATAACTATTTTTGTATTAGGAAATAAATCATGAAATTTTAACCCATAACATTAGATATATAAACGATGTTTCACATAAAATTTCATAAATTTATAATATGTTGAAGGCATCCTAAAAATTCTCGAAGTTGAACAGCACAATTTCTGAAATAGCATGCTCTGCCTAGAACACTATAATTCATAAATTCACCAAAATCACATATTAAACATTTTTAGCTTAAATAAATTTCTATTAAACCTATAATATGTCTAGTTTCATCATACCAAAAGTTAGCTTCAGAAACTAACTCAGGAAATTTCTAAGATTCGTTGATTCCCCCACTATCAGAAATTTTAGCATTACAGAATTGAAATGATGACAAGAAGTTTAGATGCTACAAAATCCTATACATGCATCAATATCTACCCTTTTTTTCTATGCTAAAGCATGACATATAATTAATATATTACAAATAAACTATTTAGAAGAAACGTAAAACACAGATAATTAAATGAAGAATTTAACTCAAATTGAACAATATAAGTACTTATCTCTCTTTGAGACCGAGACTCAAATACAAACTCAATCTAATATTTATGGTAATCAAAACAAAGCAAAAATGAAAATTATCAAGCCTTATATAGACGCTAAACTATCCACGTTCAATTGCGATCTAATTGATTACAATGTAATTCACGTAAGAATGTGAGAAATGCAATTGTAATCAAGTTCTGCGTAAGTGGCCAGGGATCATGGGGGTTCATGTTAACGTGAGGAGGATTGTGAATGTGACTAATTATAAAATAATAATAGACTAATTAATATAAAAGATGCCACCTTCATTCTAATATTATATACACATGCACACCTAAAGCAATTCTAATAATCTTTCATCAACATACTTATAATAACTATTTCTAAATTTCCTTTTTTTTTGGCGTTACAACGTATATCTATATTAATCAATTATAGTAATCTTAAATTTCAAATTATTGTTTCTATATGAACGTCGTTTAATACTAACTAAAAATTAACCACCAACCCATCAACACTATATTTTACATTTTGGTTTATGTACTAAGGTATAACAAGAATTTTCACCCTATGTCAACACTAAAAGAAAATTTTACCATTCTGTTCCTTAATGTGACGCTCTCTTAATATTAATTTGTCAGATGCAAGTGTTGATACACAGTAAAATTTTTCTTAATGTAGACATAGTGTGGAAATTCTTGTTATACATCAGTACATAACAAGAAAGAACCAAGGACGATTTCTTATAACTGGAATGACAGAACAATATAGTTAATACTTGCCAGTTCATCGATTTCGAGCTGCATGCCTTGCCTATTAGGGAACATTGACCATATTTGCCACCCACATTTATTTAAGGCACTCTTTTCCAACTATAAAACCAGGATCATCAATCGAAGCATGTGCATAACTTCTAAGTTTTTGGATGCATACAAATTTCCAGGACTTAACCTCTTCTTTCAGGTTCTAGCCGAATTGTTGATGAACATTTAGTTATAAACGTATGGTGAAGATAAATAGATGACTTGACCAGGTCAATAGCCCTGTGCTATTCATCTTTGCAAACTGGATATCTCTGTGTCTCATGTTCACAATATTGGCCTCTAGCTTGCTAGAAAGTTGCATACGCATGCAAGCATGTGGTGACATATTTTGACCAAGATCCCAGCTTCTCCTCTTCCACCTTCTTCAGGATCCATTTCTCTTTCAAGATCCATAGTACTCATGTCCACTGAACTGCTTAATGCTCTCCATTGGCTTTTAATTGCTCGAGCTTATTATTGGGTGTGCGACCAAAGTCACACATTGAGTAGACATAGGGAGAATTATGGGCATAAAACTATGAACAATATCTCCACTAGTATTTGGATAAAATCCAAAAGCAAATCTATTAGGACTTCGGCCCAAAGTGAACAATATCATGTCCATACTCCCAACAGATGCAAATTTCCCATGACTCATAGTTGGGCTTTGAATGGAAATTGATGGTGCACACTGAATTGCAGTATCTACAGCTTTCCGAACAGAATTAGTGCAAAATTTCCTTCCAGTTTTGAATCACTAATGCTTCTTATATCCCCTCCTGGATATCATCGTCGTTTAACTTGAACTTTGATTTACATACTTTTTTCTTTCTTTCTTTTTCATTTTTTCCTAACATCTCAAGTCCCACCTTAACCCTTTCAAGCCAGTTCAGGGCAGCTACAAAGTCCACTCATTTCAAATCCTGCAAAGCGTCATAAATGGTTCCAATTGTATTATGTGTAGACTGTACTTGTACTTCTATCTACTGGCAATTTTTACTTTTATTTTTCTGTATATATGGCTGAATTGAAAATGTTACATTCCTGGATTAATTCAACGCTCAGTTGTCAGCTGGTTCAGAAGCTTTTTTCACTATCAGTCCTGCTGAATCACACACAACTGCCTCAGTTATGTAACCAGAAGATTTCCTGGCGGACTGCACAATATTCTAAGATGACTGCAGATGGCAATTGCCCAGGAATCCAGCATGGCTAGAGCAATTCCAGGGGAGAATGCAGGATTTTAACTTTAGGGAAACAAAGATTCCAGAGGGCATAATGCTACGATCAACATTAAAATCTATTTAGGGGCTACTATGTTAGAAGTTTAAAATACTATCTTTTGTAAGTAGTAATATTTACAAGGGGACATTTAAAACGGCATGCCTTAAACCCTAACAGTAGAGAATATTTTTCGAGAATATTGCAAATTAAACTATTTTCAGATATTACACCGAAAATGCATTTTCTGAGTCCTCTACTTCTTGAATAGACCTTAGAGTAATACATTACATGTTTTCAGATTTAATATATTCAAAATATATACAAATTTCAAATTCATACTTAATTCTTGAAGGTATTTCAAAAAAATGAACCATAATAGCCAGAATTCCATTGCTAACCATTTAAATTACTTACAACAAACTGTATTAGGCAAACAATTTCATTTACTCATCTTGGAAAAGCCAATCCACTGTACAATAAAACTCACAATACGGAGCAATCATTGTTATCACAATTGAACATGTCCCAGAATTATTAGAAATACTACATTATACCATGCCTGCATGCCTTGAACACATAAGCAAAAGGTAATAATAATAGTTATCATAATCAAATGACCCAAGAATCATTAGCCAGGGACGTAGCCACAAATTTAAACTGTAATAAAACATATTCAATCTTACTATGCTTACATTATATATCTTATTTTCTGGTTTCCTCCGTTTCTTGTTCCCAATATCTCTTTGTTTCATTATATACTTATTTTCAATCCTTCCACGCGTACGTTAGTGAAATCTCACCATGCATGAGAATAATTATGATCCACCAATCCATAATTAACTTCTAGCAGTTACATCTTCGGTTTTACATGTTTCCTTATAAAATTTATTTAATATTTTTTAGGAAAAATTTAACAAATAACCCTGAGCTTCGCTTTAAGATCAGAAATGACCCTCAATATTTTTTGGAAATAGGCAGAAATGGCCCTGCTATTAGATCATTTCTGTTAACTTTGACAATGGAAGGGTAGAGAAGTAATTTTGTCTCAATATATAAAATCATCTAATAAATCTTATTTTAATTTAAGATATTTGAATATATCCATCATTAAAAGTTTCAAATTAACACTTCATATTACAAAGCTTGCATAAACGCCTTAGCATAGTATCCGCTAGCCCCAACCATCATAATACCACCCCTCCGCAGACCCACCTCTCGCAATACCCCCCCACCGCAGACCCACCCATTGCAATACTACTCCATCACAGACCCAGTTTCCTTTTTGAATTCTCTAGCTTCACACTCCTCAAAACTCTCTCCTGAAATTATTCCATTTTTGCACATACTCAATTGAGATTAAATTTAATGAAAAAAAATCAATTCCATAACATATTTAATTGAGATCAAATTTTATGAGAAAAATAGCAGAATCTGATTGATTGGCCTTTTGGGTCAAGGTGCGATTGGTGACTTTATCGTATCCTCGATGATGGAGCTACGGAGATCCCCTACCTCATACCGTCAAGCTTCTTCCATCTCTGCCCTCCTCTTGACTCACATGTACACTCAGCTATTCTCTCGATTCAACACTCTTTGTCTACGCTGAGAAAACGACTGCTATTGCATGTGAGGGTTTTGTCTCCCTCTACTTTGGCTGTTTTCTTCACAGATTCATATATAAAGAAGCCTAAGTTTCATTAGGTTCACTCAAGAACTTCGATTTTTGGAAGGTGGTGTTGCTATGTCATTGTTGCGTGCTGGTTTCGAATGTTTAATCTTTTTTTACATTTTTTTATTTTTAAATCATTATTGGAATTTGAACGAAAATGGTGTTGATGGATCAATTGAGGTCTCATCCCAAGATGGTGGGTTGTGCTACCAGTGATGAGGAGTTGAGGAGGATGCTGTGAGAATGGAAGAGGAAAGGCATTAGCAATCTGTTTATTTTTTTGTCTTAAAATCAATATTATAATAAATAATAAAATTTGTGTACAATAGCTACAATGAAGTAGTTGGTGTGATGTGAACGGTGAAAGTGTGTAATGTAAATGTCCAGGGTCAAAAAAATTTCAAACTATCGAAGGGCATTAAAGTGATTTGAATAATGTTCACGTAGTAATTTAAAAAAAAAAAAAAATTCATACTGTTAGATGAGATAACGGCAAGGTCATTTCTACTTTTTTTTTTTTTTGGAAAAATGGGGTCATTTCTGATTTAGGATGAACTTTAGGGTCATTGATAAAAAATTTCCTATTTTTTAATGAAATATTACTTAATTTTGCCCATGAAAGTGATTATATAGATGCAAGTTCCAGCTGCTTTATATGAATAGTTTAAAGTGTAGTTTGGAATTGAGTTTAGAGATAATTATGCTTGATGTCATTGTGTTATACGTTCACTAGTTGCTAGAACATTACTATATGTCAAGGTTTTCTATAAAAACATTTTTGATTTGGAAAATTCTCAGTTGACCTTGCCAGTTAGGACAATGATAAGATAGTGACATTTGACACAAGAATTATTCTTAAAAATTTTCATAAGCAGTTTTGAGGTATCCAAGCCAGCTTATACACATAACTAATCCTCGAGAGATTAGCGCAACCACAACCCACTGTTATGGTCTCCTACTTAAATTATGAGATAGGCTATTATGAGGAGTTAAACTTAGGACCTCATAATAGCCTTACCACTCCCTCCCTGGTCACCCCTTGCCACTTGAACCAATCCATTGGAGGTTAAGATAGCTTACCATCAATCTCAACTCTCAATTACCAAAAATTTAATTAACAATTTTATGGTAAATTGGTGATGTAATCTTCAATTGAATTGCTCAATTCAATTCTCAAATTTCATTCAAATTCTTTGAAAATTAATTGTACAAATTTGTGAATTTCGTATTTGCTCTATTAATCAACAAACTCATAAACCTCATCCACTAGTATAACTAGAAATTTTTTTCAAGTGGACTAAAAAAATTTTAAAACACTACAATAAAATCCGATGGTATGGGTAGATCTTATTAATTTAAAAAAAATGCATCTAATAAAAGGAAAATTATCTACCTTGCTTTTTAGGATATAAATTGAATATTAGAAAAAAATGAAATTGTAAGATAATGAAAATAAAAATAAATATATAATATAAATATGAGATAAAAGATTATCAAAATTTTAATTTTAATATGATTAAGGAGTAAAAATAATCTATTATTTATAAAAATAAAAATTAACATATGATATATGAGAAAATAAGAGAAAACCTAAACTTTGGAAGGTACACAAAGTATCTAGAGCTTTGGGAGATAAAATCTTAATGAAGTTTCCTTATTTTTTTTTCATGAATTAAACACAAAAAAAAAACTATTGGATTGCAATTTAATAGTAATTAGATTAGAGTTTATTGTAATTTATAGAACCTAAGAGGGTTTGATTAATTTATTCAATCTTATGTCAATAGTTATTTAATAATGTAATGCACTATAGTAGGTATATTAGAGTTAGATTGCAAAATTATTGGATTTATACTTACCTAACCAAACCTTAAAGATGCTTATCAAAATTTTCTTTTTGTATCACAAACCATTGACTTTTTTTTTTAAAAAAAAATCTTGGCTGGGTTACAGCCCAACTGAGCCGCCCTCTTCATCCACCGGTGACCTTGTCTAACATGCCTCTGGCCCTGGAGAACAAAGTAAAGTGAACGCAAAGCAATAATAGATTCATGCGTTACACAAGCAATTTGGAAGAGAAATAGAATGCTATAAAATGAATGGAACAAATGAAAGCCATTACGGTAAGAAAGAGAGAAAGAGAGAATTCAGGTGGACTTGCAAAGATTAAAGAAAACGCAGATAAACTCATGAGTCACAATCCTTGAAAAACCTAAAAAAGTTTCAAAGAGGGAGAGAGGTGGGAAGGATGGATTTTAAGAGGCCGAAGGCACAAAGAGGAGGTGCCAAGGTGAATTAGGGATTTGAAAATTTCAAGAGTTACAAACAAAAGCTAATTAAATCCCTAAGGATAATTTTGAAATTCCCAAACTCATAGGGGTGCACAAGTGAAACTATAAGGGGATTTTAGATAATTATTAAAAATAATGGGTTTATGAAGGGTCCTAAAAAATTTTTCAATTTGAGAAGGGGCGATTGAAAATTTTTCAAAATTTTTTACAGATTGAGAAAGCGCGACTGTACTAGCTCCATCATTGGTCAAAAGCAATCACTCACTAATTAGGAAGTACTGGGAACCATCTGGTTACCAGGCTCAAAGGTAGCTTTTTCAAGTATGTTGCTTGAAATTGTATTCCAGCTTTCTGTCCTGCAGGTTCTATAAGAATTCTTGTCACACTCTCATACTATACATACAAAGTATAACATTTAAACAGTCATTTAATAGTGAACTCTGTCATTTTTTATAATCTTTTTAAGCATTATCCAATACAAAGTTTCTAGTCTTTTTTTTTTTTGGAAAAAAGAGTTTCTAGTCACAACCACAGCATTTTACTATATTTATGTACATTCAAAATCAAAAGAATTTCTATAGTATAGTTACATTAATATACGGCAGCGGTCTGTGGTTGTTAAAGGAACTCCGTCAGTAATGCCAAAAGTCCTCCATCTAGCTCTCAGTCTACTGGTCACCTGAGGCACACAATAAATTTAGTGAGTAAAACTCAGTAAGTAAGCTTAATGGATGTGATACAGTATTTACTAACAGTACAAATTAGTTACAGAATAGATACTGTTCACAGATACTGTTCACTTCTTATTATTCAAGCCGTAAGTGACTTGTTGAAGAAGTTACACAGCAAAAATCTCTTTGCAGGGGTTGCTCTCCTGCGCCAGTGAATCTGTATACTCAGCCAACTTCTTAGGTCATTTTCTCACTTGCCAATCACATTTCTTTTATTTCCACAATTTCTTGTCTAAGGCCATTACACATTCTCATCCACTATCACATAAGTAAGTTCACTTCATATTCACTTTCTTAATTCATCACATCCTCATGTGCATTCATAAACACATAAATCATAGATGTCTATACTTGAAATAGCTCAAGGCTAGTCGGACAATCCGGACGATACCAGGTCCATGCTATCAAATCCCATATAGAGAAACACATGGTCCAGGCCTCCCCTCAAGCTATGAGAGCTAAGTTTCCTAAGTTTGGAATGTCAATCACATATTACATTTCACATTCAGTCACACAAGAGAAGCTCTATATTAGGCTTCTAAAACAATTACAGTTCAAACACTATATTACTAACATTTAACAATAACACATTACATAATATAGCATACAGTAGAACACAATTTATTGTGGCCTCAGAATGGTTAGATTACTTACCTTATATAGCTTTGTTGTCGATAATTTTCTTTAACCTAAAACAAAACAAAATCTCTTTAAGGTCATCATACACATTGGTGAAATAATTTCCCTTTTTGGCTCTATTTCTATGCATACCCCATCAAACAATTTATAACGAATAATTGTCTATTCCAAAATCCACACAATTGCATAGACAACTTTTACAATCATATAACATGTCTCCTTAAAATTTTTATAGCCAAATAAGGTCATATGCCCACTCAAAATAACCTAATTCATTAACTCAACAATTCTGCCAATGCATTCATTTCACTGAGCAGTACAGACTTAAAAATTTGTAGAAATTGTAACCCTCTTCAAATGGCTACAAAAATTTACGTGCTCATATATAGCACATATATATACCTCCATACCAAAAATCGTAGCTTTTCAAGAGGTTTAAGTCATTCAAACCCAATTATTTCTAACTGCCCTGTTTTGGAAACTAAAAATTCTAGTTTTATCAAGCCAATTTTAAAAAATTCATATCAATTCATACATAGCTTCAATCTCAGCAAAAATTTACAGTCTCATATCTGACATATGGAAGAACTTGCATACCAAAAATCAGATCATTTTAAGAAGATTTGGACCTTCAAATAAAATCATTTTCCCCTACTCTGTTCTAAGACAGGGGAAATGTGATATTCTATACCAGAAGTTCAAAAATTCACTACAATTTATGTACTTCGAATTTTTGAGTGAATCCAATTTCTATACACTCCCAGACATGTCTATTTTCATCAGTAAATTTTCAAAACTAGAAAATATTTTCCTAATTTTTAAGAAGTTTTGAAACATGCACTCTTTAGTATAAGAACACTGTAGGATTTCGACTAAACTCTCCTTTATAGCTTTGTATCCTCATTCTCCTACTTATATACCTTCAAATGTCATTCAAATTCACATTTCCACACAATTTTCAGCATATCAAACAATAATTCTCATACTCACATCACAACACAAGGAAATTCTGTAAATTTAATAGGCAATAGTACAAAGAATTCTAATGAGAGATTTGGTTCTTACCTTCTCCTTTCTTCCCTTGTGTCCTTGATGACTTGTGTGAAAAATTTTGAGAGAGTGAATAGCTGGGAACGTGTAAGCAAGGAGAAAAAATGAAAGAATTCTAGAACTCCCACCTTTTATAGACAAACATTAGGCTAAATTACCATTTAGTCATTCTCTCCTCCTTTATTACCATTAAGCCCATCATTTTATTACACTACAATTTAAATACATCACCCATACATTAATACATATTAATACACATGTAACCATAACACATGATACAATGTACACTACAAAATTTAGGATATTACAATTCTCCCCCCTTAAAAGAATTTCGTCCCCGGAATTCAATATTATCATTCAAAAAGGGAGGGGTATTTGGTGCTCATTTCCTCTTCTAACTCCCAAGTTGCTTCCTCTATGGAGTGATTTCCCTAGAGCACTTTCACTAATGGTATGTTTCTCCTCCGTAATCCATGTTCTTTGCGATCTATAATCCGAATCGGTCTTTCTTCATATGTAAGATCGGCTTTCAACTCCGAAAGTTCGGAACTTAACACATGAGATGGATCAGGAATATATTTCCTTAACATGGAGACATGAAAAACATCATGCACTCTGAACAATGAAGGCGGTAAAGCAAGTCTATATGCTGCTTCTCCAATCCTTTCTATAATCTTGTAGAGGCTAATATACCTCGGACTTAATTTCCTTTTCTTCCAAATCGCTTCACTCATGTCATATAGGCAAATTTTTAGGAAGACTTTATCTCTTGCTTCAAATTTTAACTTCTTTCTTCGCTTATCTGCATAACTTTTTGTCTGCTTTGCGTTGCATTCATTCTGTCCTTCACCTTTCGGATGATATCACTCGTTTGTTGCATAATTTCGGGCCCAAATATCTTTCTTTCGCCAACTTCATCTCAATGGATTGGCGATCTACACTTCCTCCCATACAAAGCTTCATAAGGGGCCATTCCGATAGTGGATTGATAACTATTGTTATATGCAAATTCCACCAAAGTCAAATGTATGTCCCAGCTATCCTTGAAGTCCAACACGCAGGTCCTAAGCATGTCTTCCAGAATCTGGATGGTCCTTTCTAACTAACCATCTGTTTGAGGGTGAAAAGTCGTACTGAACTTCAGATTGGTGCCCATAGCCTTATGTAAACTTTTCCAAAATTGGGAGGTAAATCTTGGGTCTCGATCATAAATAATGGATACCGGTACTCCATGTAATCTAACAATCTCATCTACATAGAGTTGAGCATATCTGCCATAGTGAAGGTAGTGCGCACAGAAAGAAAATGCACTGATTTCATCAACCAAACTACAATTACCCAAATTGCATCACATCCGTTTCTAGTCCTCAGTAGACCGACAACAAAATCTATAGTGATGTGTTCCCATTTCCATTTTGGTATCAATAATGGATTAAGCAATCCCGATGGTCTTTGATGCTTAGCTTTAACTTGTTGGCAGACTAAGCATTGTTCAACAAATTGAACTATCTCTTTTTTCATACCAACCCACCAATAGTTATTTCGGAGATCCCTGTACATCTTTGTACAACCAGGATGCACTAAATAAGGAGAATTATGTGCTTCATTCATAATTTCTCATTTTAATTCCATCACATTAGGTACACACAATCTTTCTTCGAAATATAATACCCCGTCCATGGAGGTAGCAATACCTGGCCTCTTTCCAAATGGATCTTCTTCCATCACCTTCTTCGAAAAGGTATCTTCACATTGACTCCTCTTAATCCTCTTAATAATAATGGGTTGCATGATCAATGAAGCTAAGTGCAAGTATTCATCCGACTGAACAATCTCAATAACAAATTTCTCCAAATCTTGTATTATTGGCCATTATGTGGTGATTAGAGCAGCTATATGTCCAGAAGACTTCCGACTCAAGGCATCCGCCACTACGTTCGCTTTTCCAAGATGATAATTAATGACACAATCATAATCTTTTACCAATTCAAGCCATCGCCTCTACCTCATATTTAATTCCTTCTGAGTGAAAAAATATTTAAGGCTCTTATGGTCAGTATAGATCTCACATCTTGCTCCGTACAACTAATGCCTCCAAATTTTTAATGCAAACACCACGGCTGCCAGTTTTAGATCATGGGTAGGGTAATTCTTCTCATAGTTCTTCAATTGCTGAAATGCATAGGCTATAACTTTGTTATTTTGCATCACCCCAACCCATTCTTAGAAGCATCACTGTATACCATAAACCCCTCTGAACCAGAAGGAATGGTCAATACTTAAGCTGTCACCAGTCGGTTTTTGAGTTCCTGGAAACTCTTTTCACAATCTTCTGACCACACAAAAGTTATATTCTTTCTGGTTAACTGTATTAATGGAGAGGCTATCCTGGAAAAACCTTCAACAAATCTCCTATAGTATCCGGTCAATCCTAGAAAACTTCGTACTTCACTTACATTAGTTGGTCTTGGCCATTTCACAATAGCTTTCACTTTATTTGGGTCTACAGAGATTCCATCACCTGAAACAATATGACCCAAGAAGGAAATCTGATTAAGCCAAAACTCACATTTCTTGAATTTGGCATACAGTTTCTTCTCTCTCAATATCTGTAACACCATTCTTAAATGCTCTTCATGTTCTTCAGAATCCTTAGAATATACTAAGATATCATCAATGAATACAATCATGAATTTTTTTCAAGAATTCCTTAAAAACATGATTCACAAGATCCATAAAAGCTGCTGGAACATTCGTGAGTTCAAAAGGCATCACCAAGAATTCATAGTGCCCATACCTCGTTCGAAAGGCAGTTTTGGAAATGTCTTCCTTTCTACTCTTTAATTGATGATATCCATATCGAAGATCAATCTTGGAAAACACGCTTGCCCCATGTAACTAATCGAGTAGATCATCAATCCTTGGAAGTGGATACTTGTTCTTTATAGTCACCCAATTCAATTCAGGATAATCAATGCACAATCTCATTGTTCCATCCTTTTTCTTCACAAACAGAATTAGTGCTCCCCAAGGAGAGGCACTAGGACGGATGAATCCCTTATCCAGTAACTCTTATAACTGCTCCGTCAGTTCCTTAAGTTCTGTTGGTGACATCCAATATAGAGCTTTTGGATATAGGAGTGGTTCTCGGTAAGAGGTCAATAGTGAATTCAATCTCTCGATCAGGAGGAAGGCTGGGTATTTTTTTTCAGAAATACATCTGCAAATTCATTTACCACTTGAATGTTTTGAATGCTCTTTTCTTCCTTCTATGTTTCCATAACATAAGCCAAGAAAACCCATACATCCCTTCCGAAGGAACTTCTGAGCTTTCAAGGCTGAGACAATCCGTGGCAATGAAATTATTTCCATCCTGACAAAACTGCACTCCAATCCGATTGGTGTATGGAGTACCACTTTCTTCTCAAAATATTTGACATCTGCACCATATTTAGATAGCCAATCCATACCCAGAATCACATCAAAATCACTCATCTCTAAGATGATTAGATTGGCCTCCAACTCCTAACTGTCTATTTTAATCGGGCAGGATTTCAACTCTTTTCTAGCACACAATGTCATTCCCGAAGAAGTAGAAACACACATCTCAACATCCATAATTGAGGGTTTTGCTTTCACTTTATTAGCAAAAGTATGAGACATAAATGAATGAGTAGCACCCGAATCAAACAATACATAAGCATTGTGACCAAGAATAAAGATAGTACCACAAACAACGGATGGAGCTTCCCGAGCCTCGGCAGTGGTGAGGGCATAAACTCTTCCTTGTGCTCGTGATTCTCTACCCAGAGCATTCTGAATTCTACTAGGAGCATTTGGAGCTTTACTGGCTTCAGGACATGAAGCAACAAAGTGTCCGGTTTTGCCACATCAGAAGCATGCTCCAGTCTTCAAATAGCACGTTCCTTTATGTGGCCTATGGCATGTATCACATATAGACAATTCTTTTCTACCCGTATTCTATTTCTTCTTTCCTTTGCCTTTCTCGAACCGTCTATTATTGTTCCTCCACGGCTTCCTTGATTGAGAACCCGAACCCCCTTCTTTAAACTTGACAACTTCAGCGATTTCTTCATCCTTAGATAATATTTAAGCCTTCCTCAACACTGCACTGTAGCTTTTCAATTCTGGTACGGCTACATGCTTTCAGATTTCTAGTTTTAGGCCTCTCTCAAAGAACTTGGCTTTCTCCTCTTCTTTACTAATGAGATGGGGGGGCAAATCTGGATAAAGCCTCAAACTTCCTTTCATATTTTGTAAGGGACATGGACCCTTGAGTTAACTGCACAAATTTAGCAATCTTTTCATTCTTCAATGATTAGGGGAAATACTTTTCATAAAAAAACTCGTTAAACTGAGCCTACGTCAGCACTCCATCTTCCATAGTGTGAGCTCTCTTTGTCATTTCTCACCAATAACTTGCACTACCCTTTAACATAAAAGTAACGCATGCAAGTCATTGTGCATCAGTACACCCCATAAGCTCGAATATTTTCTCCATTTCACAAACCCATTCTTCTGCAACTAATGGATCTGTTGAGCCCGCAAAGGATGGAGGATTTAGTCTTCTAAACTGCTCCACAAGTTGTTTATTGTCAGAAGTGGTGGAACTAGGTTATGCAGCCTCTCGTCTCACGTCTGTCAAAATCTGTACCAATTCCTGGACTGTAGTGTCCTAACCTAAATACCCCTAACTGTAGATTCCATCCAACAAGAGAAAATTAGTTGAAAGAAATGCAATAGAGGGACTCGAACCCAAGACTCCAAGCTATCACAAAGACTTCCAACCACTGGGCCAAACAACTTTTTTAGGACTAAATAAACAAAAATATATTTAAATAATAGAGCTTCTTATTGTACTTTATTAATTTATTTTTGTTTATGGTGAGTAGAGAAACCATAAATTTATTAATTTATTTTTGTTTAATTTTTATTTAATCTAAATGTATTAATTTATTCTTGTTTCATATTTATTTTAATCTATTTTTATTTTTATTTTAAGTTATTAATTCGTACTAATAAATTTATTAATTTATTTAAAAAAATTGATTAAAACTTATAATTAATTTTAATCATTTATAAATTAAATAAGAGGAACCATAAATTTATCAATTTTTTTAATTTTTTAATCTAAATTTATTAATTTATTCTTTTAATTTATATTTTAATCAAAATTTATTAATTTTTTTTGTTTGATATTTATTTTAATATATTTTTATTTTTATTTATTAATTCTTATTAATAAATTTATTAATTTATTTTAATAAATTAATTAAAATTTATAATTAATTTTAATAAATTATAAATTGAATAAGAGGAACTATGGATTTATTAATTTATTTTTTCAATTTTTATTTTATTTATTAATTCTTATTAATAAATTTATTAATTTATTTTAATAAATTAATTAAAATGTACAATTAATTTTAATCAATTATAAATTGAATAATGAAAAATTGATTAAGCATTAAGGGAGCTTAAATATATATTATTGTTAACTTTAAACATAAATATTTTGTAGCCTGGTGGTAGAACAAACCCTTCAAGATTTAAGAGGTCTTGAGTTTGAGCTACAACATTGTAGAATTTATTTTAACTTATACATAATGGACTTTGCATTATTAAATTACTATTATGCCCCTCAATACTCAATATAATTACAAGTACTTAACAAAAAATCTGACGGAAGGGGTCTCAATGATGAATTTTGAAAATATTAGGGGTACCCGATGATGAAAAGTGACAAACAATGAATATCGACGAAATTAAGTCAAAACCTAGAGGGGGTCTGTGTGATTAACCCTTAGTAATCCCCATTCATATTCAAACATCTCAGAGATCTCAACATGGAAATCAAACAATTATTAATCTTACTTTCACAATGCCACTTAATTCCACACCTTACATGGCATAAAAAACAGTTTAGCTTTACTTCAAAAGCTAATTTAGCTTACTTACTATGGAGGATTTGGCATAGACTCAGTTCCCTTGATTTCTTGCAGTAAAAGTGTCTACAGAACCTTAAACCTATGCTCTGATACCACTACTGTCACACTCCCATACTATACATACAAAGTATAATATTTAAACAGTTATTTAATAGTGAACTCTGTCATTTTTTTATCTTTTTAAGCATTATTCAATACGGAGTTCCTAGTCACAACCACAGCATTTCACTATATTTATGTACATTCAAAATCAAAAGAATTTCTATAGTATAGTTATGTTAATATACGGCAGTGGTCTGTGGTTATCAAGAGAACTCCGTCAATAATGCCAAAAGTCCTTCATTCAGCTCTCAGTCTACTGGTCACTTGAGGCCACAATAAATCTAGTTGCTAAAACTCAGTAAGTAAGCTTAATGAATGTGATATAGTATTTACCAATAGTATAGATTAGTTACAAAATGATACTATTCGCAGATACTGTTCACTTCTTATTATGCAAGCCTTAAGTGACTTGTTGAAGAAGTTACACAGCAGAAATCTCTTTGCAGGGGTTACGCTCCTGCGTCAGTGAATTTGTATACTCAGCCAACTTCTTAGGCCATTTTCTCACTTGCCAATCACATTTATTTTATTTCTACAATTTCCTGTCTAAGGCCATTACACATTCTCATCCACTATCACATAAGTAAGTTCACTTCATATTCACTTTCTCAATTCATCGCATCCTCGTGTGCATTCATAAACACATAAATCATTCACACATGAGTTTCCTTAAGCTAACTACATTATTCATATGGATATCCATACACATATTCACATTTCATTTCAATGCAAAATAAGAACTCACATACAATATTCAGTACCGTACTAATGAAACATACCATGTCCATATCACAAAATTCGAAAGCTTTCCACAGTACAATCACAGATACTTAGGAATAGTACTCTCTAATCAAGGTATGACTTATCATATCATAGTCATATCACACATATGGGCCCATATCACATAGCCACCTATTGTTGGCATCCGTAGGCAAGGCATTGTTGCAGTGAATATTTATCACATTCTCACATTGCACGAATCCGCTATCACCTAAAGGCTACTCTGACAATCCGGGCGATACCGGGCCCATAATACCAAATCCCATATAGAGAAACACATGGTCCAGATCTCCCCTCAAGATATGAGAGCTAAGTTTCCTAAGTTTGGCATGCCAATCACATATTACAATTCACATTCAGTCACACAAGAGAAGCTCTATATTAGGCTTCTAAAACAATTACAATTCAAACACTATAGTGCTAACATTTAACAATATCACATTACATAATATAGCATACAATAGAACACAGCCTCAGAACGGTTAGCTTACTTACCTTATACAGCTCTGTTGTCGATGCTTATCTTTAACCTAAAACAAAACAAAATCTCTTTAAGGTCACCATACACATTGGTGAAATAATTCTCCTTTTTTGGCTCTATTTCTATGCATACTCCATCAAACAATTTATAACGAATAATTGTCAATTCTAAAATCCACACAATTGCATAGACAACTTTTACAATCATATAACATGTCTCCTTAAAATTTTTACAGCCAAATAAGGTCATATGCCCGCTCAAAATAACCTAATTCATTAAGTCAACAATTCTGCCAATGCATTCATTTCACTAAGCAGTACAGACTTAAAAATTTGTAGGAATTGCAATCCTATTCAAAAGGCTACAAATATTTACATGCTAGTATATAACACATATATATACTGCCATACCAAAAATTGTGGCTTTTTAAGGGGTTTAAGTCATTCAAACCCAATTATTTCTAACTGCCTTGTTTTGGAAACTAAAAATTCCAGTTTTATCAAGCCAAATTTAAAATTTCATATCAATTCATATAGAGCTTCAATCTCAGCAAAAATTTACAGTCTCATATCTAGCACATGAAATGACTTTCATACCAAAAATCAAGTAATTTTATGAATATTTGGACCTTCAACTAAAATCATTTTCCCCTACTCTGTTCTCAGACAGGGGAAATGTGAAATTCCATACCAGAAATTCAAAAATTCACTACAATTCACATACTTCAAATTTTTGAGTGAATCCAATTTCTATACACTCCTAGACATGTCTATTTTTATTAGGAAATTTTTAGAACTAGAAAATATTTTCCTAATTTTTAAGAAGTTTTGAAACATGCAGTATAAGAACACTGTAGGATTTGGACTAAACTCTCCTTTATAGCTTTGTATCCTCATTCTCTTACTTAGATACCTTCAAATGTCATTCAAATTCACATTTCCAAACAATTTTTAGCATATCAAACAATAATTCTCATACTCACATCACAACACAAGGAAATTCTGTAAATTAAATAGGCAATAGTACAAAGAATTCTAATGAGAGAATTGGTTCTTATCTTCTCCTTTCTTCCCTTGTGTCCTTGATGATTTGTGTGAAAAATTTTGAGAGAGTGAAGAGCTGGGAACGTGTAAGCAAGGAGGAAAAATGAAAGAATTCTAGAACTCCCCCCTTTTATAGACAAACATTAGGCTAAATTGTCATTAGCCCTTTTCTCCTCTTTTATTACTATTAAGCCCATCATTCTCTCATTTATTACACTACAATTTAAATACATGACCCGTACATTAATATATATTAATACACATGTAACTCCAACACATGATACAATATACACTACAAAATTTAGGATATTACAATTCTCCTCTGTAGCGAAACGTGCCTTTACGTCTGGCCATTCAACTGCAGCGGGTTTTATCAAGTTGTCCATTTGTCAAATTTGTCTTCTTTAAAATATATAGCTCTGTTTTCACTCTTTCAAATAAGAAAATGAAGAAAATATTTGTTTGAGTGTAGTGTGAACAAGGGAAATTAAAAAGTTTAAGATAAGACAATTGATTAACATTAGAACCATTTCAAAATTATAAATAATTGATTATATTGTTTCACCTTAAGAGCTGCAACACTACAAGAATTTTGTAAATACTTGTCACTGTGAAATTTTTTTAATTTGGCGGTCTTTTGAAAATGTGAGAAATATAATATTATTCTGGAAGTCAAACTTATCTTTTAACCTTCTTTGGCGCTTTTTGTCTTTTGTGAAGCATATATTTATCACTTTTTTTTTAAGTAGTGTCAAGGGACAACTAAAGAAAAAAGAAAGAAAAGACATAAAACCAAAACAAATTAGACGATACTCAGTGCTTAGGCTATTCTAGAAACTCTTTGTCTTCAATCTTTCACTCTCAGCCCTCGTTAACCTCATTTCACTCTTCATTTTTGAAGCAACAGACTCACTCATGTCTCCTTCTCTTTCGCTCTGTCCTTTGAAGCCCTCATAGATGGCTTCACATAGACTAACGTCCACGCTTCGCCACTCTTCTCTTAGGCGATCCACCTTTAAATCCCTATTATCTCACTCCTCCCTCACCGTCATCAGATCTAGCCACTTCAAATAGCAAGGATTTGGTTGCTTACTTTAGGTTTTTCTCTAATCTTTTCTTTGGTTATTTTTTGAGGAATGTTGAACGTTTCGTTTCTTAATCTCATGTTGTTATATGATAGTGCATTACAGATGTGGAGCTTATTTCTGAATTTGTTTTTGTTTTTTTTTTTTTAATTTGAAACTGAAAACCCTAATTTTGGCATTATACAGAGAAAGAGAGATGACAAAAAAATCACACATTTTCTATCCGGTTTGGGTTCGATTACATGCCGGTGATTGAAGGAAGGAGTTTTGTAGAGGTGGTTATGGACCTGCTATTATCGTTTCTGGTCTGATTGGTTAATCCCCTATTTTTTAGTTGTTTCTCTTAATCAAATCGATCTGCATTTCTGAATCTTATCTAGTGTTTGGAGACTTTTGATGTGATTTGTTATTGTGTTAGAGAGTGGAAAGCTAATCACGTGGTGTTCAGCAAATGATGAATGTCAAAGTTACTTGACTTCTCTTTCTCCCCCGTAGGTTCAGAGGTGGAGGTAAGCAGCGACTTGGATAGTTTCAATGGTGCATGGTACAAGGCCAAAGTAATTAAGGTACCACCATTGACTACTAGCACTCCTCCACCTCAAAGAAAGATGAAAAGGGATGTCTTTTTTGAGTACCAGACTTTGCTTTCGGATGATGGCTCCAAGCTGCTGACAGAGTTCGTGGAGCCTGTTTACGTGAGGCCCCTGCCTCCCCTCGACCCTGATCAGCATGTTTTCGAAGTGAATGAGGTCGTTGATGCATTTCACCTTGATAGGTGGTGGTGAAAGTATAGGGAGAGTCGAATAGTTACACTGTGTGGTTCGAGGACCCACATGAGTTGCTTGATTTAAAATGCTATGAGTTGAGGACTTACTGGGATTGGGACGGTCGCAAGTGGGTTCGGTCTCGAAAGAAGGTATTGTAGCTCAGCTCATTGCTTCATGTGTTTTGTTTTGTGAATTATGGAGTTGAACGTTATAAAGTTTGTTCCTTTTTGCGTTTCATGGTAAGTGGTAGCATAAAGTTAATTTTTTTATTGGTAGATGTGATAATGTGTTTGTGGGTTCATTCAGTTTTGAGTAAACAGTTTATTTTTTCAAATATTTTCAGAGAGATTGGTGAAACATGCGGAGAATGTTGGTGTCTCTTTTCATTTTATGATGGGTTTTTCTTCCTGGAATCACGGGGTAATGGTGTAATTTCTAATGTACAAAAGAAAAACTATTTCTTTTACTTTGTATTTCAATTGATTTAGCCTTCTCTCTCTGCGAAAGAAAATTTATAGAAAATGCCAGAACCCTTTCTTTTTTCAACTGAAGCATGTATAGTCAAGGTTTTTACTGGTCGGGTCATTATGTTATAGTTATAGGTACCCTTCTTTTGTCTCATCTCATCTTCTTTAACTTTACTTAAGGAGTGAATGTACAAATTAATTTAACAAGAATAAAACAATTTTGTGTTTGAGTAAATATAAAAAATTTTGTTTGGAGAAATGTCAAATTCAATTACACTTGCTCTTAGTACGTATCTTGTTGAGCAGTCTTCTATTTAGACCCGATTTGTGGTTTTGTTTTCTAGATAATTCATGTGGCTCTGTGATTTCATGATCTCAATGATGGGTAGACTTGTAATTTGTATACTCACCTGCTCACCAGCAAAATTCGTTTCTTGATTTTGTTTGGATGAGAAATGTTATGAATTATAATTGATTGAAACTGGCCAATAAGTAATCCTGACAATGATTTGCTTTGTGCTATGCTAGTGGGAAGATAATAAAATCTAATAAGCATTAGTATAAATCTAGTTCAACTTCTTTTGATTGAAATTTATATTTTAAAAACATTTGAAGAGAAATAAACAATAAAAAAATTATTGTTGAATAAGGTGTTTAGTTTTGTTACAGCCATGAGGACCGCCCACATGGCCAATGAAATTTGTTCTCTTAAGCTTGCATGGTATGAAAAGTGAGCTTCCCAAAATCGGCTTTGCATTTCATGAATTATTTAATCATTTACTTGCTAATTATTGTTGGCCACGTTCTTGCTAATGTGAAAATGAAACAACTGATACTAATTATTATATTGTTTTGCGTATTCCACTCAATTTGTTGTCAAACTTGAATAGTTTTGTCGCTTTCTTGATTGCAATAACTAGATTTTCAACTTACAAAAAATCCTGGTGAAAGTAGGAGGGCAGTGCATCATTTTTTTTTAAATTTTTATTAGACAGTTATCTTGACAATTTAAATATCTGAAATATATTATTATATTAACTATATATATATATATATACATATCTTTAATTTGTCTGGTTATAATTTGTTGGTGTAATTGTCTAGAAAAATTTAAGCTAAGCATGCTTTATCAATTTTTAATTAACTATTATGGTGATGTTCAAGACATCTTAGGTTGGGCAATGCACTGAGTAGCTGCCTATTATACATTAATTATGCCTTCTATCTTCAATAGACATATAAAAAAAAGGTTAATATAGTTTATAGTCTATTGGTTTATATGATTTGATGGATTCTAGTTGACACTCTTGTTAGTATATCTTTTTTGGTTCCTTTAAGATAAGCAGATTTTATTTGTCTATGGTGATTTGTTTTTGTTAATATTTCACATCGGTTGTCATTAACTAAAGTTTTAAACTTCTCCTCCTTACTCCCCAATCTTTATCTATACTTAGCAAAATATTTTATAGGTGATGTCAGTTTTCCAAGCAATCTCCATAATTGGTCGTACTCTGTCTCCTTTCAATGAAGATAATTTGATACCTCGTTTCGCATTTGGTCATGGTAATTATACTTTTTAGCATTATTTTTGGTACATAACATGTAGTTATTTTCTCTTGTACTTGCTATATGATTGTTTCTCCTTTTGTAGCATTAACAAATGACCAACATGTATTCAGTTTTTATGCTGATCCACGACGTTATTGCCATGGTTTTGAGGAAGTCCTTGCACATTATAGAGAGATTGTTTGGCACTTGAAGTTGTCAGGTTATTGATATGCTCCCATGCACTGCTCTAAAGTTTTCTTTTTACTGCCTTGCTGGATATTTCTAGTTAGTATATTGATGCTAGTGTTTAATGGTGTTATTATAATATTCTGTTTACAAGTACTGAGAGCCAAAAAATATCATATACATATGTGAGTTGATTTAAAGAAGTAGAATTGTGTTCAAATTTTAGTGGGTGATTCTTGCTTTAGGAAGACCCATGCTGATGTTAGCTCTCCAGGATAGGCTGTATTAGAAAGTTAAACAAACAATCTAGCCCTAAAATAGGTTAAAGTGTATGTTCTTTCTTTCAGTCAGGTCTTCATTCTTTCGGTTCTGCTAGTGAACTTCATCATAAATGATAAATGTCTAGTTCAACTTTCTAATCTATTAGGGGTTTAAACTTTCTTCTGTATGATCTTTCCAGAGTTTGGGGTCAATTTGCCTGCTCATCTTCTAAAGAATATGCATTTGACTTTAGTGATTGATGCAGTTGTGGAAAATGATTTTGTAGGCTGTCACTAATATCTTTTTAGTAATTACTAGGGGTTTTTAGGTTGTCTTCTTGCACGATTACATATGTTTATACTAGATAGTTGGTTGGGAAGGTCTTGTGTAGAAGTATTGTTAATTTCATTTTGGATTTAATAATTGCCAATGGTGTATATTATGATAATTTCTTTTCCTTTTTTAAGGCCCGACCTCATTCGCCCCTATTATTGATGTGGCAATTGACATTGTGGAGGAAAGCAACTGGCAGTATCATGTACTCGTCATTATTGCTGATGGACAGGTTTTGGAAAAGCTTTTTTCTTTTTGTTTTTTCCTGCCATATCTTTTACAATGCCTTCATTTTTAATTTTTCTATCTGTTATCTTCTCCTTACGATTCTGGAATTTTTATGGGTCCAAGTAGGTTACAAGGAATCCTGATACACCAGCTGGAAAGTTCAGTCCACAAGAACAGGCAACTATAAACTCCATAGTTGCTGCCAAGTAAAGTCATACCATCTCCTGATATGGAGCTGCAGTCATGTTGTTATTGTTGTTTTGATCAGTCGTATTTTTAACACACAACCATTATCCTCTATCATTCATTTTGGTTAGAGTGGGAGATGGACCATGGGAGTCAATGCAGCAATTTGTTAATAATATTCCTCATCATTCGTTTGACAACTTCCAGGTATATAATAATGTCTATCTAGTGAATGATGTGCGCAGTAACTTCATAAATGTGATTGTTTCTCCAAATAACATCTTAATAATTTTAGGGCGGCACTAATTCCCAGAATGCACTTAAACCGAACTTCTAGGTTAAGATTTAGAATATTAACTAATAATTTGGTCATGAGAGGTGGCAATGCATATAGTCAATGATGGTGTAATTTTTTTTATCAGTTGAACATTATTTTTCAAGTTGTAAACCATGTAATATAGTGAAAAAGGAAATATGACATTGCATGGTTTAAAGAATTTGGATCCTGGTAACCTTTTGTAAAATTGAGTGGTAGCTTTAGTGTCTTGTCCAAAGGTAAATTAGTTATGGACATCTATGTCTAGTTTGAAAAAGCCTAAAAATCATGTTCCAATGTAATGTCTTAACTTTTTAGTTTCTTCATGCTACTTTCATTTTTTGTAATTTTTTGAAATTTGTCAAAGCATTGTGCTTACTTTTCTTTCCCTTTGGTATTTCGTCAACTTCACAAAAAATAATGTCAGAGAACACAGAGACATCAAAGAAGGAAGCAGCATTTGCACTTGCTGCCCTTATGGAAATCCCACTTCAATACAAAGCCACCCTAAGCCTTTATTCTATCAAGTAAGGCCAAGAGCTACAGTTTCAAATAATGTCAAATGTAATGATATGAATATTTAAAACGTTAAATCGTTTTAACTGTACAGTGGAAATTTAATAGCCGATTGTAGCACAAAGCTACTCCCACCTCCACGTGAAGTCATTGATCATGATAATGCAGTTAAATCAGTTCCTCACATGACCAACTTTGATACAGTAGAAATATCAGCACTAGAGGAACCGGTATTGTTCTGTTTCCCAGACAATTCTTACTTCAGTTTTCTGTTAAAATGAGCTCATGATTTTGAGACACAAGTTATTTTGTTCAAGGTGTGCCTCATTTGTTTGACAAATCTGATCAAAGATCTACAAAAGTGATTAAAAAACTTTCTAAATCCTTCAGATTCAGGTTCAGACAGGGGTCTCTTGTGTGTATTTTCCTAATAACCAATCAAACATTATATAATTCCTTTAAAATCCCTAAACTGTATATACATATACACTTAAAACTACTATTTTGTTTTCCCTTTCTGCTGAGAAGCATTATGACTGCACAATGTTTCTTAGTTGCATAGAGAAGTTGTTAGAAACATATGAAATTGTCTTTTTCTAATCACATATTTATCATAACTTTTATAATTTTTTTATTAATAGTGAGAATTATGTGAATCCCTTTTCCCCTCTTACATTTCCCTCTATCTTTTCATTTCCCTCGTCTGTTCATCCTTTTTATTTCAACTCTTAGCAAATATTTGCCCTAGCCGTCACTCTATCACTCCCCCAAATCATCAACTACTCAATTCACACCAACGATTTCGTATCATATCCTCCTGACACTATCTTCGTTGTTTTCTTTATTCATTCAATCGTATGTGGCTCTCACTAAATAGGTTTTGTGTTTTAGATTCAGGGCCAGCACTCTTCAACTAAAGATTGTTTCGTTTTTGTGGGACTCAACAGTGAAGATATGGAATTTGAGCATTTGTAAGCATAGAGCTATGCTGGCTGGACATTCGGGGTATGTGAACTCTATGGTCTTGTCACTAGATGGCTTGTTGTGGGCGAATGAAGGAAAAGATGGGGTGATATTGTTGTGTGATTCTATGACTGTCATCATCGGTGACAAGTATGACCAGGCACACTTTCTTTCTCACTAACAAATTTTAATTTTTTAAATACAAATGTAGAATCCATTGAAGTGAAATGGTGTTGGGTTTTTTTAATTTGAAATTTTTGTTGCCATTTGAATGTCGAGAAAGCTCCCACTTGGTGGTGTCACGTGGAAGTGAAAATGAATTGAAGTTTCTGTTTTGTTCAGCTGCTCACAAACAACACTGGAATCTAGTATTGCTTTAGGTTTCTCTGAATGGCCAAGCATGGATATAAACTGCGTATCCTCATTTGCTTTTTTTATTTTTTTAATTTATTTTCTTTTTCAAATAAAATTTTATCTAATCATTTGAAGTTTAAGCTTGAAATTTGTTGTTGCTTAGTGTTGTTGTCTAGATGTATTGTTGGATTGGCTTGGATGTGGTTCTGGTGTTTAATTTTAGTTGCAGTTAATTTAGTTATTGTTTAATTGATTTTCTTGTTTTGTCGGTGAGGTCTGTTCGATAGCTGAGAAAATGCCCAATAAATGGGGAGCGAAGTGAATGAAAATTGAATTTTTGGTTTTTCTTTTTTTTTTCTTATGCTTGTCTTGTGTTAGTTTCTGCAAAGTTGAGCTTGATTTGGAAGGGAAATTTGAAATCTTAAGGTTGTACTCGTTAAAGATTTAGTTTATTAAACATTTTCATTTGTATTTTCTTGACTTAAAATGAATGTAGAGGAATTTGTGGCACATTCAGCAAATTTGAATTGTCTAAGTATCAGGAAGAAAGCATGTCGGCTTCTTATGACGGGTGGAGATGATAATAATGTCAATATTTGGGCAACCGGGCAACCCACTTCTTTGATGGTTAGTTTCATCTTCTTATTAACTACTTGTTATTGATTTTTTGCCTTTAAAAAGTTGATGAGTTTGTTGCGTTAAATGTCTGTGATTACTGAACTTAATGGCCCCTTTTATTTTTTACTGAGCTCTTAACCAGTTCTGTTTAGATTATTTACGTGTTTGGTAGTTTTTTTGGAACTCCCTAATGTGGAGTTATTGCAGAATATGAGAGGTTAAGGTTTTTTCTTTAAATAATTTTTGTATATGTTAAAATACAGAGCCTATGTGGACATACAAGTCCCGTTGAATCCATAGCTTTTGATTCAGTACAGAAGCTTCTTGTCTCTGGTAGGAAAAAAAAAGCTCTACGATGTGCACAAGAAGGTCAATTGTGGGGACCAGCGCTTGTTACTGCATATCAACTTGGTGATCAAGTACTTGCATCACATTTTACATCTTTTAGCAGTCTCTGACTCATGCTACGAATGGTTGAAGGGTATTCCCTTTTTTTTTAATGTGTTCATTTGTAAAATGATGTTTGACCGGATTTCTGCTTGGTGTTGATATGTGTTTGTCCCTTTTACAAATGAATGCAGTTTTATGGTGATATTATGAAGCAAATGGCACTTAAGCAGTTAGTGGCAGGGTCACCATTGAAGACATTATGCCTGCTAATTGCAGGGTAGCCTACAGATGTGTTTTCCAATGATAAAACCACTAGTGTAATCCGGATTTTTTAAATACATTTCAACAGTCTGTATAGGTATATTAATTTGAGCACTTGTGCTATTAGTCCCTTTTGCATTGATTACTATGATCTTTTTTATATATTTTCTTGTTGAGTTTTCTATTATGTCAGTTTGGCTATAGACAAGAGTTTAGTTATAGATTAGTTCTCTATCAATTTGAGATGTCTATCTAATTTATGTGTGAGAATCTTGAGAAGAAAATTTGGTTTTTATGGCATGAAATGCTGATGAATCTTATATTTTACTTTTCAAACCTTTTGTTATTAGTACTTATAGGATTAGGTGCTGAAAAGAACAAGCCCTTCATATGCCTACTTGTAATTTCAATGTTCCAGAATGTCCTAGAAATAGGTTTGCCTTAGCTTGTTACATGTATATTACTAATTGTTTGAACTATAAATTGGGCCTAGTTTTATGTTGGATAAATGGGAAGAGAACCTGGCTATCATCACCTCTAACAGAACGAAAAGTGATGAGCTTGTTATTATTCATCTTGGTGATTGCTTATGGAAGGAAAGGAGTGAGGTAGGTTGCATGAAGCTTCTTTTCATTTTTCTAGTGAAAGATGTTTGTTTCTTCTAGTATTATCCTTACCAGAAAGTAATGTCCTAGGTTACCGCTGCACATGTATGTTGTTTAGTTACGGAATCCAATTTTGAGCCTTATTCAAACAGTGCAAGACTGTGTCTTATTGGTGCTGATCATTTGAAATTCATGCGAACATATGCTAGTCCAGAGGCCATTCAGGTTTTTAAACGTTTTCCATTTTCTCATCTTAATAAGAATATGGAACCTTAACTATGGAATTTCTGAATTTCATTTTTGTACTTTCTTCGCTTTTATTACTTGCTCCTCCTTAATCTTGATGTTCGTTCTTGTCCTCTTGGCATGTAGCTACTACCTCGCACGTCTTTTTTCTTCAAATCAGTTACACTTAGGGTAGTTTTAGGTAAATTCATGTTGCTATTGCTTATTCTTTTATTGTAAGATGTTGGTTTTGCTAGCTTTCAATCTTCTTATTTCTAGTAACTACATCTCAACTAGCCTTCTAAATATTTGGGCAGAGGATAGAGTTATATGAGTATGCAAAAGTGCTTGGAAATTCTCAATTTATCCTCCTACCTTTTCAGCCATATAAGCTTATTTACGCCCACATGCTGGCTGAAGTTGGAAAAGTTGCTGATTCATTGAAGTACGTATGATGTTGTAGATTCCTCCTTGTTAAAGAGACAGTTTTTTGCTGAATTTCTTTGCCTTTGTAATTGTGGCATGTTGGTTTAAGTACTGTTAAGCAATTTTTAATTCTCTGAAAACTGGTTGAACACTAGAAGTGGAGACATGGAAACAACTAGTCTAGTTGATGATCCTGAAATTCGTGTTCAAACATTGGAGTCTTTTTACTTAATCACATTATAGGTCATATACTGTGACTTTTTTATTCATTTTTTCTTTTTCTTGTCCCTCCTTAGAGCTCGGAATATGTAGCTAAAAGTTGGGTATTTAAAAAAAAAATAGACCTTTATTCCGAACATGCAATGTCATAGACTTTTCCTTAAAAATTATATGGGTTTAGCTTGCCTCTGTCTCTCGTTTCTAATTGTTCTGTTATCAATTGACGTCAAGAGATCCAACTATTTTTTTTTATGAATCGTTAACGATAAGGAGGAGGGTACCTTGATTTTTCGGGTGTAGTATAGAATTTGTTGTCATCAACAAAAGACAAAAAAAAGTGCTGATACATTTTCTGTGGAATTTTCCTTTGAAATCAATTTTGGAAATGTGACTAGCATTATGTTATTATGTATTTAAAGCCTTTCATCAATGTATTTCTTCCAACTTGTATCATAGAGTGAAAGGCTAGATGTATTGACCAAGTTTATTACTTAGAATAGAAAACTGCACTTGTCATGTGTTGTTTTCCCACTTCATAGTTGAAGCACTACTGTGTATTCGTAGGAATCAAATTTACAGGGATAATAACTTTTCTTATTCATCTCTGTTACTATATCACATGTTGATTTGAGTATATACTTTTCTTATTCAATCCATTATTATTTTCTCATCAATGTATTTAGAAACAAAATATGATTCTATTGTTATTGTAGAGCCAGCTCATGTTCCCAGTCACTCTGTGCCAAATCACACAACTCCTGTGAATGAGGACATTAAAAACAGCAAAGAAGCTAGTCATGCATTGGACAATGGAAAGATTTTGGTGGCTGAGAAAAGGGTTGTTGCAGAGCATCTAGTTGTTTCACGTCAGAATGATATTCATCCAGTCTCAGATACAGCTGCTTCTAAAACCTAGGAGGAAGCTCCCAAGAAATCTTTTGCATCAGTGGTGTGCTCATGTTTTTATAGTCATCTTGCAATTACTTTGATGTTTGAACTTCTATGTCTTATACTTTGGTTGTTTCAGGTACATGAGTTAAACAAGAGTAATGCTCCATTTAATGTTATTGTGAGGGTTCCACCTGTTAAACCTGCTTAACAATCACCTGCAGCATCTGTAGCACCTGCTCCGAATAGCAACAGTACTGTGGAGAGAAACAATAATACTACAGGTTTTAATTTCATCATAGTAAATTGGTAGAATAATATCTGCTGTGGTTTGTAAATAATGTATGTTGTACGGGTTTTCTAAACTCTGCCTTGTTTTAATATTTTCCTTGTATATTCTGTAGTTAAGGGTCACTCCATATTTGTCAGAAACTTGCCTGATAATGCAATAGTTACACAACTTATGGTGATTTTTGAGCAATTTGGGCCTTTAAAAGCAAATGGTATTCAAGTTCGAAGTCAGAAGGTATGTTTCAAGAGCATTTTGTGCTGCGTTTTTTTTTTCATAATACCCACATGTTGATGAGCTTCATCTTACGGCAAACAGGAAACTGTTTCAGCTTCATAGAATTTGAGTTTGCCATTTCAGTTCAAAGTGTGCTTAAGGTACAGCTTTTTTGTTCCTGTTTGACTCGCACATGTCCTGGTAGTTTGATGTTTACGGAATCGATAGTGGCTTTCCCTATCTCTCTCACCCTATAATAAACCACCTTAATTTGGTTGCATACAAGATCATATGGATTTTTGCCTTTCCTTTTCAAACTCTTCTTTGCCACTTGAAACTGTTTCACTTGCTGCTATTTGGGGTGTACCAGGTTAAAATGATTTTTATATGTCTTGTAAAAGCTGAAATTTGTGTTTTTGAGATCATTCTAAGTGATTTTTTTTGTTGATAAATGGTTACTTTCCAAGATAATGATGTCTGTATTTTAAAATTTTTTAAATTTGTGTGCAAGAGTTGCATCTTTTCGATCCAAATGCTTGGTTGTTGACAATATTTTAGCTAAAATTTGGTAGGCAATAATGAAGAGAAAATTGAGATTGAGATCACTTGAAAATATGCAGATAACAAGAACTCTTTGAGAACCTTAAAGGAATATGCAAAAAATGCATATGCCCAATTCTTCGTATACGTGTATCACTCCTTTTTTTTCTTTTTTGTGCATGTGTGTCGGTTGGGGTGTGGTTGTGTTTGTTAGGGATTGGGATAGGATGGGATGCTCATAAGCCTTGAAATGGGAGTTATACATGTTATGTATTTTTCCTTTTCTTCATTAAAAAATGTAGCATTTTTCCTTTTCTTCTTATTAAAATGTAGCTTTTGTGTTGCTACATATGAATTATGATGATGTTGTTTAGCATCTGAGCATGTGAAGTTCCTAATGGTAATGCATCTAACATTAAACTCTGTTAGTCTATCAGGCTTCTCCTATTTCAATTGGCAATCGAAGAGCTTCTATTGAAGTAAAGCGAGGCAAGTGAAATTTTAAGTTTATGTCTTTTTACTCCTTTTTCCTCCTTTATATCCTTTTTCTTTTTGGTTCAAAGCGTAATCACTCTTTCTTTTCACGGATTAGTCACCTCTGATATATATTACTCCTGAATAGGGATGTTATGTGTAGTATTCTGTTGTCTATTGCAGGAAATAGTGACGGTGGCAGGTTTCCATCTAGTCAGGGTGGTTATCGAGACTAATTTTAGGGGTCGTGGTAACTTTAATGAAAGTAGTGGCTCAGGAGAAATGATTATGATAAGCGAGGTGAGTTCTCAGGTCGAGCTCGAAGACTAGCAGCCGCAATGGGGAGGCCAACCATAAAGGTCAACAGATTGGAGGTAGAGTAGCCCAACAAGGTTAGAGTCAAGGTGGGAAGTAGACTGTTCCTGTTTCTACTTGATTTTACTTGTCTTCATTTTTTTCCCTTTACATCATATAGTGAAGTTAGGGAAGCAAGTATAACAGCCAGCAATTTTGGGTTTTTCATTTTCAATTTATCAGCTTAGGCACTAGGTGATTATTTTTCTTCATCATCTAGTAAAATTATAACGTTGAAGAAAAATAAGCTTTCGTATTCTTTCTTTTACCTGACTGTAATATTATGATCAAAACTTGTTATTGTTTTGGAGCTAAAACATTCTTTCTTTCACTTTCTCCTTCTCTTCTTTTGCATTGACATGACTACAAGCACAATCTGCAACATATTGTCGGAAAGAGTATGAAAATCGTACAAAAAAGAAAAAGAAAGAAAGAAAAGATATGTTGACCTGTAAGATGGAATATCCTGCTTTCGAAGATTATGTAAAAGATTCATAAACAATAATAAGCTTATAGTCTAGGTTTCTTTTGCTGATCAAGTCACTTCAAAGCAAAGTTGAGTAAGACTTGAGGGGTACCTACCTGTTGCATAATGGATCCAAAGCATATGAAGCCATATTGTTGTATTCATAACTTGCTAAATAGAAACCTCACTAATTTCTTTTCCTTCTTGTCTACATAAAATGTAATGACTTTTTTTCATTATTAGCTTTTGAAATATAGCACTTACAGTTTGCAGTAATGAAAAATGTTTTTGTCAAGCTCAGGCATCATGGTGTTGGAATCTACTTGTAACTTGTTAGAATTCTATACGATGTAGAATGGGTAACTTCAGACTCAAAACTCAACTATGCTACTTTCTGAGGGCTGTTGATGCCATTTGGATATGATATTTACTTATCAATTTTTAAAAATTTTTCTTTTAAGATTTCTTTTACTGTAGTTTGAATCATTCTTTTGCGTTTTGTGGATGGAGATGAATTTTAAACTTGAATAAATTTAGCAGAGATACTAAATTGTATGAAAGATCCAATTGATAATGCATGTCTTCACAGAGATTGGATAATATCTCACTCAATTTACCTTATTCTAAGTTGGTAAGCAACTGCAAAATAAACCCCTAGAAGCATTAATTTAATTCAAAAAACTAAAAAATCTTTTTACTTGTCAGAAACTTTAGAGGAGAATATCTTTGTATTCAACCTCAACATCAGGTTTTGTTGGTAGAGTTGAATTTCTGTGACAAACATGCTACGAATTAGTCAAATTGTTGCATCTACTACGTTTAGCTATCTCTTTTGAAGTAAAATGAAGATCCTTTTGCTATTAAATATATATGGCACTTAAGTCACTTAACTTTTTTAGTATTGCAAGACAACTTTGTGTTTCTATTTTATGATTTGGCAAGAAATCTATGGTAGAATTGGGATGCTATGGTTTTCCTATTTTTTAATAACATCTTTCTGCCTGATTTATACATACTATGTATCTGCTCTTTGAGTTTACTAATTTGTTTTGAGTTCTTAGCCGTATAAAAGTAACATTTTATCATTTATTAGGAATGGGCTAGTCACAACAGGTTTATTAGGGTGATACCCAATACACCTTCTGCTGTAGGCGAGGCAGCATCAGGTTATTTATTTATTTCTCTTTTGCTTGTAATATCAACTATTATTTGTCCCCCTTTACTTTCAGCAATAATGCAGTCTCAATAAATTCTATCATATGTGATGAAAACTTTTACTTGATGTGCAATTTAATGTGTGTACAGCTAAGCAAAGATGGAATTTTATTTTTTTATTTTTTCGCTCATCTGTTTATCAAGTTCTCATGCTAAACTTCTCTTCCTGTAACAACTTAGGGATAATTGTATGAAATAAATGCAATTGTTGCATTGATTTTTAATCCGTTTTGAATGTTATAGCATGTAACTAAATGAGCTTGCTAAAATTTTTTTTACATGGAATTTAGGTTAATGTGTATATTCAATATTCATTTGTGATGGTGATGTAATATGTGATGAAAATGTGCAGAAGCAAGTTGTTGCTGTAATATGTGATGTGGCATGTCAAGCTCCAAATTCCATACCAGTTGAGACTGTGAAACTGGTTGCAGAACGTCTTCGAGATAAATCTGTATGTATCATGTCTTCTTTATGTCTGTGTTTTCTCATTTGTGTCTTATCTATCTACTATTATTTTTTCTTTCCTTTTTACCCATAAGTGACCTGTTTCCCAAAATTTCATCTACTTGTTAAAAAATATGCAATGGAGACGCTGGCTGAGGTTTTCAGAGTTTATTGCCTGAGTTGCTCTAAAGGTTCAACCAGTCATAATGAATTTGATTGGATTACTGGGAAGATTTTGCGATGCTTTTATGACAAAGACTTAAGGTAACATTTCTGTCACATGCTACACGAGACTTATTTCTGGTTTCTGCTTTTCATATTCTGAGCATTGAGCAAGGAAAAACCAAAATGTATGCAATATTTTAAATGGGGATGCTCATCTTCTTTTCTGTCCTTCAAGGCTGAAGCGTTATATGACCAATTTAGTTCAGTATCGGCAATTTGGTACAAGCAAAAGCTTTAGAAGTTCTTGCTCCTCTAAGATTAGACCCTCAAAAGATTTAAATATGTTTATACAACCTTTAACAAGTTTGTCAATCTATTGTGCAGATCTGATACAATTGAATCTGTTCTAACCGGATCGTTATTCCCAACCGAGTTCTCAGTTAAAGATAGAGTTAGACATTGGGTGAGAGTTTTCTTAGGATTTGACAGAATTTGAGATGAAAGCTCTGGAGAAGATACTGGAGCAAAAGCAAAGGTATGCCATAATTGCTTGGTTTTGATATCAGGCATCACCTAACCTTTCACCTCTCATGTTTCTCTTTTATATATTTGATGGAATGTGCACTGATTTTCAGGGGATTTCCTCTTAGATTTCAGGTTGCAGCAAGAGATGCTGAGGTAGCTCTCCCTTAGGCAGATGCATCAGGTTTGTGAATTTTTTTGAATTACTTATTGAAGAGAAAAAGTTGGATTGTTATGAATTTAATTTGAATTGGAAAAATATTCTTATTCAAATGCAGGAAAGGAATGCCCCAGAAATCCAAAAAAAAAAATATTTGATGGAAAGAGATGATTATTACATGGAGAATGGAGTTTGTTGGTTAATAAAATGGAAGGGAGGGAAAAAAATCTAGGAACATGAGAACAACTGGAATTGTTTGTTATTTTGTCTTATTTTCACTATTTGTTAACAGTTAATCAGAGTCTAGGAAACTACTACCATTTGTTTCTGCATGCATAGCAATTAGGCCACTTTGTGGACAATGGACAGGTTAATTTTAGCTCAGGCCGCTATTTCTCTGGCAACAAAGACAGTGTTAGTTCTTGTCTGCCATTTGATGCTGTCTTTGCAATGAATAAATTATATTTGAATGTCATGGTGCAATGCCGCAACTTAAGTAGTTGATATCCTTTGGTTGATCTTGTGGTTGGTAATCTTAGTACTGTAAAATTATTGCTCCTTATGATTTACCTTGTAGGCAGTGGGTTACAGCAGTAGAGGACTCTGTTAGTGACTTTAAAGTTGGCACTCCTGCTGCCATCATGATATTTGGGGGCTATGCTAAATATCAAATGGTATGCTATCCTTGAATTTGTCTACCACAGGTTGCTTCACTGGTTGATTTGATAAATGTCCTCAAGTCTTTACATTTGAGTGCTCATAAAACTATTGAATCAAATAATTATCTCATCAATTATGGATTGTTTCCATGAGATAGGTTCCTTCAAAGCACCTCCTTCTAGTTCCAAGACCAGATCTAGAAGTTGTTGCCATGCTTGCTTATGGGCTAACAACATCAATTGCTTTAGAAAAGGTGTGTTTCATATATTGGTCAAATCATAGTCTAGAGCTTCCACATCCATGCCCACTCACATGAACCCATGGACTAGAAGATGGAATCTATAAACAAAGTGCTTGTTGCAGCTGCTGCTGGAGGGATTGGACAATTTGCAGTTCAGGTTTACTTTAAAATATAATCATTTGGTTAATGGGTTAACTGCTTCTTTCACAACAAATATGAAACTTTCTTTGTAATTGTCTTCCAACTTTAA
Organism: Boswellia sacra; assembly: GCA_013180625.2. Taxonomy (NCBI): domain Eukaryota; kingdom Viridiplantae; phylum Streptophyta; class Magnoliopsida; order Sapindales; family Burseraceae; genus Boswellia; species Boswellia sacra. The sequence goes on from SNVD02011200.1 coordinate 228,885, forward strand.
TGATAGGGGAAGCAGTGCTATGATTAAGGGTCTTTATGGATTATGATGTTTTATAGGTGGTTGTTCTTATTCTATTTGTAATTCTATATAATCTAACAAAGCAGTTCTCTGTTTTTGCTTTTTATCTCTTGAAAAACTTGAAGAATTGTATACTATCAAAATCTAGGTTCAGATTCAATAACCCAAGCAGCTTTCTTGGATGGTTTGCTGATAAACAACTGAATAATTTAAATGTTATGAAAGCATTAATTAATTTCTAGATTGATATGCTGTAATGCTTCGTGAATTGAATAGAACTTTATCAGTTCATAAAATAGATTAAGATATATATATTTGTAATTCTATATATCTTAATCTGGAAGCATTAAGATATATATTAGGCGGTCAAAAAACGCCAAATATATATCTTGATAAAAAATTCATACTTATCGTTCATAAAGTAACAAATTTTATCAAGTTGAAAATTCTTTTTACTATTAAAAAACCATATTTATCATTTAAATGTGTCAAATATGATGAAATTAAAAAAATATAATCATATTTATCAGTTCAAAAAGCGCCAAATATGAAAAAATTAAAAAAAATTAACCATATTTATCATTTAAAAACGTCAAATATGATAAAATTTTAAAAAAATTATCAGTTACAAAACCATATTTATCCGTTTAAAAACACCAAATATGATCAAATTCAAAAAAATAACCATTAAAAAACCATATTTGTCGTTTAAAAAAGCATCAAATATGATAAAATTAAAAAAATTAATTGGCAAAAAGCGATAAGTATGTTGCAATTCAAAAAATTTGACTGTTACATCCTAACAAATTTGACAAAAAAAGTTACAAATATGTAACTTTTTCTACTGTATATTTGCCGTTATATTTGACGCTTTTTATGTGACAAATATGGGTATTACTATATTTAGTATTCTGACCGACCATCAAATATAATCAAATAGACTATATTTAACGGTGCCATTGATATCATTTTTTTGACCGCCAAATATGACTTTTTTTTAGTGCAATAACAAAATAACGTGTAAAAATGATTAAACATCATTAAAATATAATAAAAATTTTATTTTATTAGATATTAAAAATATTTTCACAAGTAATATTTTATTGAGTGTAATGAGAAACGGATCGGATCATAAAAAGATAATTATTTTACCATATTATAATTGCATCCTCACTAAATATAGAGTCACCAGGTCTAATGAAATAAAAAGGGAGGTTGAATATATAGAAGTACTTAATTAATTATTAGTCTTTCCTAAGTAGACATTCCTTTATTATGAAACCGCGAGTACTAGCATTAAAAATGACGCAGAAAATACAGCATTCTTCTTGACATTTACCTCCATGCATGACTACTATATATCCTGATGGGAATAATAAGCAAGAACAGAATACACACTTTGAACCAAGGTAAGTACAAGCAGTACAACTGCAGCAACTACGGAAATGGATTGCCACGGCGAGTTAAAATATCTGAGTTTTAAGATTGCTATCCATATGTTACGACGCCTTCCAGAATGCTTGTTCACTTTCGCAAGTATTTCGGAGTAGTAGCTGTGTGGAACAGAGGGCGTGAAAATACAACCAAGTTTATTGAACACGCCAGCAACCACTTCATGATCACCTAAACGATTATGAAGAATTTTGCGCTTACAGAGTAATTTCACATCCATCGAGGAGTTAATGAGGCAGTCCATGAATTTCATATAATTAGTGACAGTTTTCTCGCCTGAGAGGGACTGCTCATAGACAATGAGATTTCTGAAGACAGACTCGCTTTGATCTGTAATTGTTATCTTTGGGATTTTCAATGTTCCATGGTCAAATTTTATATCAGACAACCTTTCTGCCTTAGAAACTGCCTTGAACTCGATTCCAGCCTCTCTGAGCTCCGTGGCACAATTAATGAACCTCCATTTTTCCTCGTTCTTCCGTTTTTCCAAATCAAGCGCTGGCTCAGATGACGAAAACCAGCAACTGTGTATCAAGCCTAGTAGATGCTTGATATCTTCCTTCTTGGGATGTTTACGGATTGGCCCTAAGCTTTGACTGTGGAGTACAGAAGAGGCGAAGAAGTCAAATATCATCTTAACTAAATACGCGCTTGGTTCAGGGTTGTCCATTTCCTGTTCAAATTTCTCCTCCTCTGCCGTCTTAGTCATCTCAAACAACTTATCAACAACGGAGAAGGGAATTTGATTTTCGACTAATAACAAATCTCGCGCCAATTTGTTATTGTCCCAACCCAAAGAATTGAAAGAGTTAGTAGAATCTTCATCAGCACCCGACAAATTTATACCTACATACCTGCGAAGTAGCTCAACGATAAAGCAACCATCAAGCAGCATCATTTCCACAAATTCATAAGAATTCATTGTATTTATGATATCATAATAAAAAGTGCGAGCTTCCTTTTCCAATGCCCTTATGGCATGAACGTAGCTTTCCACATCTATGTCCTTTCTTCGTTCGAGAAGGCTTTTTAGATACCATTTTTTATGCTCGTCCATAATCTTTACCTGTTCGTTATCCCTGTGATAAGGACCAATGGCAAGCATGCAAGGGTCATAGGCCTTTTCAACCCCAGTACGGAGCTTTTCAGACACTTTAAATATAGGTTTAGCTGATTTTGGAGGCATAACAGGAAGCTTTTTGAAAATTTGAATAGAGATGTGCTCATCTGTCATTTTATCTTCCACTACGTCCCCATCACCTATTGGCATTGAGATATCAAGTTGTCAAATGGTGACACTTGAACAATCATGAATAAATTTATAACAGCTACACACAAAGCCGTTTAATAATAAATTAGGATACGCAAGTGCAGTTATGAATTTATATTTTCCTAGCATGCAAAAATTTTAACCGTTTATTCTGTGAAGTCAAACTGAAATTTTATATTTAGGAACCCCAAATCTATTAAACACAATAACTAGTATTAAATAATATTAGAATTACAAGCTAACTACATTAATATACAGTTGTAGCATAAAGTTGCTAGACGAGTAAAATAAAAATAAATTACAAAGTCATGTGGCAATATATATATATTTATATATAAATATATATATATATACACACACACACACACATACATACATACATATATCACTCTATTAATTTTGCATATATAATTGAGTTTAAATAGTTAATTTATGGTTATACATGTAGTTTAGATTTATTAACATGACATATATCCATGTGAAATGAATTATTGCATCATTAAAAAAATTCAAAAAATAATGAATTAAACTATGAGGTCATCTATGGTGTGTAATGTTTTACGCTGAGTAAATCAGACAGTTTTTGTTTCACTTGTTAAACTCAAATGAAAAAATTTTAAATTAAAAAATGTGTTCCACTTTACTTATTGTAGAGGGTAAGGGCATGGAGTCACAGTATGTCAATAAGCAAAGAATAATCTTATATATAATAAATAAAGTTTTTAAGAAAAAAATAAACAGAGTAAAAAACAACAAGAAAATTCTAAAAATCACTTTTAGTAAAAACTACATGTGTTGAATATTTTTTAAAATTGTTGTGTTATTTAAAGTTATTCATTTGTGTTTACTAAATTTAACTTTCAAAGTCCAGTTGTGAATAAGAAGATGAAAATAGAGATCATTGTGTCAAAATATTTATGATATTAATAGTGATAGTTAAAATAATTTAACTTTACATATTTAAAATCGTATATTAAAGAGAACTAAGATAAAATATTAGTATATTTAATAATTATATTATAAAATAATAAACAAATTTAAATAAAAAAACTATTGTTTGTTGCCAACCTTTTGCAATATGACATTTTCAATGTAAGGATAATTCTATCCCTTGTGTGGTTTAGCAAAATCCCTCGTGATATCCCCGTAATTTTGATAATTCTAATACTACCGATCTCCATCAATGATATTAGCGGATACTAAAGCATAGCTAGAAAAATTTTCTGGACTAGGCTAGAGAAAATTTTTAGACATTAGTATATTTATACCCCTAATAATCTTAATTATCATTAATGTTTTATATGAATCTTGTTTATGTTAGTTATGAATTATTAGTTTCTAAAATATATAATTTTGTATCTTAAGGATGTTTGCGTTTTAACTATAATTAAGTATAAGTCCAGAAAATACAAATTCAATAATATTTCATATAGAAATTATTTGACAAAATCTAGAGGCTGAATATATACAAGGAAAATTATGAGAAAATTAACTTAATAATCTTTCATATGTACTAGATCTCACTAGCTAATTTCTCCATTTCCTTTTACTAGTTTTCTAATATTTTACTGCTAACTGTTTAATATATATATATATATATTAATTAATAACATAAACATTATTTTACAGTCATGATAATACATTAATCATTATATCATTCCACTATATATCTGTGATTAATGCAATTCAATAAGCATCTTAATTGAATGCCAAATCAAAACCCAACCTGAAACTTGGGATTCTTGCAATAGGTGTTCAGAATTCTAGACGATAAGAGTATGATGCTGGAGTTCAAAACTCTCGATGTTAAGTTTATCATTTTATCTAAAAGTTTAAACTAGTAAACGTAAAATTAACATTAGTTTTATGATTCTAACTTTAGACCGTTGAGTCAAATACTCTGATTCTATATTAAATTTATTATTTTATCTAAAAACTTAAGCTAGTAAATAGAATTAAATTAAACTTACCGGATGGGATGCAGTTTGGCCACTCCTCCCTGCAAATCGATTTTTTCCCCTTAGTAATTAAAATATAAATTTTACCAAAATTAAATGCAAAAGAGAAGTCATTATACAGTACAGGGGTCCAAAAACAAAGATGAAACTGGTATTCTCCATTTGAATTTTGTTATTTTCCAACCCAGAATTGTCAGTACGGTTTGGGCATAATAAGCTGATTTCATTCAAGACCTCTCTCTCGACTCAGTCGAAACTCATTTTATGAGTCATAATCCGGTTTGCGGTCGAGCACTTTCCTTTTAGGTGTTAAAAGGATTATATTTCTGTATTTAACATGAAATATATCTTTTACAAAACACTGAAATAATGTTTTAAGGAGTACTTTCTCTTTTTAAAATGTTGAAGCCCATATTTCGGAGAACCTAATTTATGCGTGAAGTAGGATCAACCGATGCTTCAAAATTCGAACATGTATTAGTCAACAATTATATATAAAATATTGTGAATAACAAGCAACTTACATATTTGAAGACATTCTTTGCTCGCTTACTATAACCACGATCTTCCCAGCAAATCGATTGAAAGAAAATTATTGTTGCCAATAAGTGCAAGAGCATCATTCAATTTATAATCACAGGAAAGGTAAATATCAATCTGGTAGATGTGGGGGCTCTAAACAGTTGAAATATCTATATCCAGTTTTAATTAAGACTATAATTGTGGCCACGAAAATTATTTATAATTAATAATGGAAGATAGCTGTAAATATTAATTATGGTAATACATAAATTAAACCATCCCTGGCTATAGCAATTAATATAATTAATTCAAGTTATTGTTCTGACAAAGATGACAACCTTTAATTTTGACTATTTCTTGACAGCTAAATCAAAACACAACACGTGACAATTTGCTGGATCCATCTCATTTCGGTAGCCCAGCCCATGAAATAAAATAAAAAAAATAGGAGAAAAATAAATAAATAAGGAAAGCAAATTCATAAAAACAAAAAATCAACTCTACCAAACGTAAAGTGGGGTTTCGTGAAAGTTAGAGAACAAGCGAGAAAGAAAAATTCGGGGAAAGTGACTAGAGTGGGTCCAGAGTTGGGACGAGGGAGTGACCAGTATTGTAATAACTTAATTAAATGATTAAATAGTCATTTGTATATAGATTTCAATTTATTCAAAGTTAGACGGTTGAAACTCCGGTAACTCACTCTGCACATCTTCAGTTTGATTTTCTAATTTAATCTCTCTTTTATGTATTTTTCTCATAGCAATTGTTAGAGTAGAAAATTGACTTATATTTCATTTGTGTTGGAATTCATCTCATCTTTATTGATGATGTTGAGTTGTTAATAAGTTAAAGAGATAATGTTATTGATGTATTACTGATTGTTATGAGTCTCTAGTTTCACTTGAAAAAAATTATTTGGTAGATCCATTATTACAGAGTGAAGGTCAATATGAACTAAGATTCAACCGTGGTTTTTACCAAATTATTGAGGTTTTCATATAAAATTAGTGTTTTTTGGTTAATTAGTTTTGATTAATCATTGTTTTGGATCTGTGGTTGATTGACTTTATATCATCGGTTTTGTTGAAATTTGATTAGAATCTTATTTTGATCGTACGAAAGGGAAATATTTTAATTCCTGGGCTTTCCCAACACAATTAATAGTTGATTGTTTAACATTTAGTGCGAGGGTATAGATTCCTAAAAGATTGGAAGATCATCTAGTTGCATTTGTTGGAGTCAATATTGATTGAAAATAATTTTTCAAACTTTAATTTGCTCCTAGTACAAGTATGTTGTTCATATGCAAAGCAACATTCAATAATCTTCGTAATATGCGCAATGTTAAGATGCCATTAGAGATTACTACGACTGCGAGTTACCACTGTAAAATGACCAATATTGACAATATAATTTTAATTTAGATTATTTGTTCGATTCATTTAGTTAATAGCAATAGATCAATAAGTTTAATATTTAATCAAGAACATTATTAACCATATTGCTATATTTAAGTAAGTTAAGGATAATATAAAGTATAAAGAAAGATCAAATCACACTTTAAACCCAGTTTAGATGGATACTAATAATACTGTTGTGAATTTCGAGCTTTTCGTAAAAGCATTCAATCCGATTTATTAATAAAATTACGATGAAACCACAAGTAAAAAAATAAACAAGAAATAAAGAAGATATGAACACTAGATTTATAGTGGTTCAGCCAATTAAGGCTACGTTCATTTCAGAGATCTCAGTAGCAGTTTTTTTTTCAATCAACAATAATGGAGAATTACAATAATATCAGCAGCAATAACAAGAATTTAATCTTACAGCCTTCCTATAAATATACACTAAAATAATCATCAATCAATGTTATATGCTTTCAAGAAAAAACTAACAGAGAATAACATTCACGGATACTTGATCTATATTTACAGCCAAAAATCTCAAATTGTAGCTTCCAAGATCACGATCTTGCTCACGATTAATGTCTCTAATCGTAACTTCCTAGATCACACAAACGTCGCCATTCTTGCAATCTCCCAAGACTCCTAAAACATTTATTGTCGTCTTCTCTCCCACTATTATGTAGTATTTCATAGTAATTTTCACTCATATGAATAAGGCTTTTTATATAAGTCTTAAAGTTTCTTTCATAATCTAACAATGATTCTTAGACTAAAAGTACAATCAAAACTCTTCTTATTTGAGTTTTCTTATCCAATTACGAGTAACTTAGATTATCTTAATTAAAATAAATTACAGTCAAACTTAATTTCTTAATTTAATACAAATTTTAATTTATTTTAATTTTAATCTAAAAACAAATTTTATATTGTCTAATATTCTAACATGAGAAAAACACATAATAATTTTCATCTTATTTTTATTAGGGGTGGCAATTTTTGACACGACACGCGAACACGACTTGACACGACACGGGTTTAAGCGGGTTTGGGTTTTGGTATATTCGTGTTCGTGTCGTGTTCGTGTCGAAGATGTCAACCTGTTTAATAATCGTGTCGTGTTCGGGTTGAGAGTCTTCAACACGCGAACACGATTATGACACGACACGATTATGACACGAACACGATTATGACACGAGTAACATGAATAACACGAGTACATATTATACAGAATTGACACGATAACACGATTAATACGAATATTGACACGAACACGATTATAACACGAGTAACACGATGACACGAATACATATTATACACGATTGACACGATAACACGATTAACACGAATATTGACACGATTACATATTAAATTTAAAAATACTAAACTTTTTAGACATTTTAGTCCCTACATGTATCCAAATTTTAAAATAAAAATAGAATTTTAGAAACCTAATAAATTTTAAAACTTAGGGTATTTTTTTCATTTAACAAAAGTTGAAAATTTAATTCTGTAACGTGTCATAATCGTGTTAACGGGTCATAATCGTGTTAACGGATCATAATCGTGTCAATCGGATCGTGTCAATAATATAAACGTGTCTTAATCGTGTTAGACGGGTCGTGTTCGTGTCTAATACGATTATGACTAGTTTATTATTCGTGTTAGCGTGTCGTGTCGTGTTACCCGTTTAATAATCGTGTCGTATTCGTGTCGTGTCATAGTGACACGAATAATAAACGCATCATGTTCGTATTGTATCAATCTTTATCGTGTCACAACTCGACACGATACGAATACGACCCACAAATACGAATTACTACCCCTAATTTTATCTTCAACTATTGTTGATCTCATGTTAAAAAAGAATTTTTAGTCTATATCGTTGCACTGGAGCGTCAACTCTCTGTCCGAAGCGTGATTATACTGTATTTGTTGCGTAGGAACATAACTCTTCTGATAGACTTACACAGAAGCACAACATATCCCACGTAAGAGCGTAACTTTTTTGTCAGACATATAACAAATAAAAGCATCAAAATCTTCCCTCGGTAGAGTGTTTTTCTTATTTATTGTCGTTTTGCAATAATTTTCTCCACCATATCCCCGCGGATCCCGCCATAGGGTCATCTCCCAAGTTTCTTTGTCAAGTTTATTTGTCAGAATTCTCATGTGAAAAGTTCAAAAATATTAATAATTTGAAATAAACTATAATTTCATGAAGCTTTTGTTTTCATGGGGATAATTCCCAGATATCTGGATGCTGAAGCTAGCAAGATCACGTTATCAATTGCGCAAAGGAGTCCCCAGTTTATAGTTACCTCCGCTGCTCAATAAAACATTTAAAGCGTTACACGTACAAGTTTAATTGCAGTAATATGGATCCACTGCACCCATCTTCACTGTGCCATTTTATTGAAGTGTCTTTCACTTTAATTTCTTCTTCGTAACTCATTGACCTGATAGTCTATGCCATATTACAAATTAATGCATCACTTTGGATTCATCTACGGTTGACAATCCAATGAGAAAGTTCAGGGGCGATTGAGTATCTTTTCCTCCAATTTCCTCTTTCTTTAATTTCTTATTTCTTTCTTTTTGACTTGGCAGTCTACTCTATTATTACAAGTACATGCATCAAGCTTGCCTTGGGTGAAGAGCCACTTTTGCTTTTATGTTTATTGTCATTTTGCGATAATAAGGCTACTTTTTTCATGATGACTTTAACTAATGTATAGCTTATAAATATCAATCATGAATTTCTTTGTTAATGGCAAGACCTAATATATTATTAAATTTATCTTTTCTTATATCTCTAAACTGGCCCCATAACTAATGAGTAAAACACACATAATAATCTTCAACTTATTTTTATCTTCAACTATTATTGATTTCATGTTAAAAAGAATTTTTAGTCCATATCGTTGTACAGGGGCGTCAACTCTCTATCCGAAGCGTCATTTTACCGTATTTGTTGTGTAAGAACATAACTCTTCTGATAGACTTACACAGAAGCACAACATATCCTACGTAATTGCGTAACTTTTGTGTTAGACACGCGGGGCGTGACACTACGCTCTATCACAATTAAAAGCATCACAATCTTCCCTCGGTGGAGTGCTTTTCTCACAATCTTCCCTCGGTGGAGTGTTTTTCTTATTTATTGTCGTTTTGCAATAATTTTCTCCACCATATCCCCGCGGATCCCGCCATAGGATCATTTTTAGGGATGATAAAAAAACCTGTACCCGAATTTTTTTTGGGACAATCTGAATGAAAAAACTTGAATTTTACGAAAAAAAATTCGGATGCGAAGATTTTTTTTTAAATAAAAAGTTTGGGTGCAGTGCAATTGTGGTATTACCTATAAATCTGACAGCCGTATAACTCAAAATATTTATAAAAAAAATATTTATACAACCTATGATTTGAAAATTAAATTTTAATTATTAATCATCAAAACACATATATCTATAAAGCATATCTTTATAACATATTAAACATCTTAATTTTTTGACTTATTTCAAAGAATTAAAAAAAAGTAAAAAGTGAGAAAAAATTTGAGAAAATCCAGGTGAAGGATAAAGTGAAAAAAAATCCGAGAAAATTTGAGATTTTTTTCGGGTGCGGTGCAGGTGCGGTATGCACAATCTCAAACCTACAAATACCCGCACCCAAAAAAACTCAAAAAAATCCGAAGATTTTCTCCATATCAATAAGAAAATTTTAAATCCGATGCGGGTGCGAAAACGTAAAACCCGCATCTGTACCCGAAATTTGTCATTCTTAATCATCTTCCAAGTTTCTTTGTCAGAATTCTCATGTGAAAAGTTCAAAAATTATTAATAATTTGAAATAAGCTATAATTTCATGAAACTTTTGCTTTGATGGGGATAATTCTCAGATATCTGGATGGTGAAGCTAGCAAGATCACGTTATCAATTGCGCAAAGGAGTCCCCAGTTTATAGTTACCTCCGCTGCTCAATAAACATTTAAAGCGTTACACGTACAAGTTTAATTGCAGTAATATGGATCCACTGCACCCATCTTCGCTGTGCCATTTTATTAAAGTGTCTTTCACTTTCTAATATTCCTAACCTTTTACTTAATTCAAACACTATTACGTCTCTTGAAGACTTGAAATCCTTCATATATAGGTTAAGAATACTGTTTCGAGGCGTTCAGTCATCACATTTAGAGGGTTCTTGAGCCTATATCGTACACAAGAAATTTATTATATCAGAAGAATGCCATGACATTAAATGATCAGTTTAGCTGGCTTACATAGAACTTTTTTGTTTTTTTGGTTCAATTGTGGGTAATTCACTAATTAATTTCTACGCTCTGAAAAATTAATTATACCAACACTTTTTTACTAGTTAATGAGAAAGTTTAATAACAATTATCTTTTTCTTTAATTTCTTCTTCGTAACTCATTGACCTGATAGTCTATGCTATATTTCAAATTAATGCATCACTTGCGATTATCTACGGCTGACAATCCAATGAGAAAGTTCAGGGGCGATTGAGTATCTTTTCCTCCAATTTCCTCTTTCGTTAATTTCTTATTTCTTTCTTTTTGACTTGGCAGTCTACTCTCCATTATTACAAGTACATGCATCAAGCTTGCCTTGGGTGAAGAGCCACTTTTGCTTTTATGTTTATTGTCATTTTGCAATAATAAAGACTACTTTTCTGGTGATGACTTTTACGAATGTAAAACTTATAAATATGAGATAATATCGTAAATAATTTTTCAACTTTAGTCAATTATCATATAAAATTTTTTTATATAAATATATTAATATACGTTTTAATGTTTAAGTTTAAGTTTTATCTAAGTCTAATCAATCAATGAATTTTATTAACTTTTAAATTAACGTTTTAAGATATTATAATAAAATGACATAATTTTATATCAGTAAATAATTATAAAAGTAAGGATAAAATGATATTTTTAATTTTTTTTAGTTTCTACACAAATAAAATTTGTTAACTAGACTTAAACGAAGTTTAAATACATAAAAATTACGTTAATATATTTGTATAAAAAATTTTCTTTAAGATAATCGACTAAATTTCAAATGTAATTTATGATATTATCCTTCACAAATATCAATAATAAATTTCTATGTTAATGGCGAGACCTAATATATTATTAAATTTATCTTTTCTTATATCTCTAAACTGGCCCCATAACTAATGAGTAAAACACACATCATAATCTTCATCTTATTTTTATCTTCAACTATTATTGGTTTCATGTTAAAATAGAATTTTCAGTCCATATCGTTGCACAAGAGCGTCAACTCTGTTTCCGAAGTGTGATTATACCGTATTTGTTGTGTAGGAACATAACTCTTTCTGATAGACTTATACAGAAGTAAAACATATCCTACGTAAGAGCGTAACTTTTTTGTCAGACACGCGGGGCGTGACACTACGCTCTATCACAAATAAAAGCATCAAAATCTTCCCTCGGTGGAGTGTTTTTCTTATTTATTGTCGTTTTGCAATAATTTCTCCGTCATATCCCCGCGGATCCCGCCATAGGAGCATCTCCCAAGTTTCTTTGTCAGAATTCTCATGTGAAAAGTTCAAAAAAAATTAATAATTTGAAATAAACTATAATTTCATGAAACTTTTGTTTTCATGGGGATAATTCCCAGATATCTGGATGGTGAAGCTAGCAAGATCACGTTATCAATTGCGCAAAGGAGTCCCCAGTTTATGGTTACCTCCGGTGCTCAATAAACATTTAAAGCGTTACACGTTCAAGTTTAATTGCAGTAATATGGATCCACTGCACCCACCTTCACTGTGCCATTTTATTAAAGTGTCTTTCACTTTCTAATATTCCTAACCTTTTACTTAATTCAAACACTATTACGTCTCTTGAAGACTTGAAATCCTTCATAGGTTAAGAATACTGTTTCGAGGCGTTCAGTCATCACATTTAGAGGGTTCTTGAGCCTATATCGTACACACGAAATTTATTATATCAGAAGAATGCCATGACACATTAAATGATCAGTTTAGCTGGCTTACATAGAACTTTTTCTTCTTTTTTTTTTCGGTTCAATTGTGGGTAATTCACTAATTAATTTCTACGCTCTGAAAAATTAATTATACCAACACTTTTTTACAAGTTAATGAGAAAGTTTAATAACGATTATCTTTTTCTTTAATTTCTTCTTCGTAACTAGGGGTGTTCAAAAAACTCCGACCCGATCCAATTCGATCGGGTTGATCGAATTTTTTTTCAGATCAGTATTGAATAGTAACCCGAATCGAATTGAAATAATCGGATTTAAATAGTATCAGATTGTAATCGAATTTAAATAGTATAACGTAATAAAATTAAACCTGATTCAATCCGATCCGATCCGATCGAGTTTGTCTGATTTTTCTGGAATTGGTATTGAATAATAATCCGAATCGAATTAAAATTATCAAATTTAAATAGTATCAAATCGTGATGAATTTAAAAAAATCCGATCCAAACCGACCCGTAAACACCTCTATTCGTAACTCATTGACCCGATAGTCTATGCTGATATTACAAATTAATACATCACTTTAGATTCATCTACGGTTGACAATCCAATGAGAAAGTTCAGGGGCGATTGAGTATCTTTTCCTCCACTTTCCTCTTTCTTTAATTTCTTATTTCTTTCTTTTCGACTTGGCAGTCTACTCTCCATTATTACAAGTACATGCATCAAGCTTGCCTTGGGTGAAGAGCCACTTTTGCTTTTATGTTTATTGTCATTTTGCAATAATAAAGGCTACTTTTCTGGTGATGACTTTATATGAGATAATATCGTAAATAATTTTTAAAATTTAGTTAATTATCATATAAAATTTTTTTATATAAATATATTAATATACGTTTTAATGTTTAAGTTTAAGTTTTATCTAGATCTAATCAATAAATTTTATTAACTTTTAAATTAACGTTTTAAGATATTATAATAAAATGACATAATTTTATATCAGTAAATAATTATAAAAGTAAGGATAAAATGATATTTTTAATTTTCTTTAGTTTCTACACAAGTAAAATTTGTTAACTAAACTTAAACGAAGCTTAAATATATAAAAATTATGTTAATATATTTGCATAAAAGATTTTTTTTAAGATAATCGACTAAATTTCAAATGTAATTTATGATATTATCTTTCACAAATATCAATAATAAATTTCTATGTTAACGGCGAGACCTAATATATTATTAAATTTATCTTTTCTTATATCTCTAAACTGGCCCCATAACTAATGAGTAAAACACACATCATAATCTTCATCTTATTTTTATCTTCAACTATTATTGATTTCATGTTAAAATAGAATTTTCAGTCCATATCGCTGCACAAGAGCGTCAACTCTGTTTCCGAAGTGTGATTATACCGTATTTGTTGTGTAGGAACATAACTCTTTCTGATAGACTTATACAGAAGTAAAACATATCCTACGTAAGAGCGTAACTTTTTTGTCAGACAAGCGGGGCGTGACACTACGCTCTATCACAAATAAAAGCATCAAAATCTTCCCTCGGTGGAGTGTTTTTCTTATTTATTGTCGTTTTGCAATAATTTCTCCATCATATCCCCGCGGATCCCGCCATAGGAGCATCTCCCAAGTTTCTTTGTCAGAATTCTCATGTGAAAAGTTCAAAAAAAATTAATAATTTGAAATAAACTATAATTTCATGAAACTTTTGTTTTCATGGGGATAATTCCCAGATATCTGGATGGTGAAGCTAGCAAGATCACGTTATCAATTGCGCAAAGGAGTCCCCAGTTTATGGTTACCTCCGCTGCTCAATAAACATTTAAAGCGTTACACGTACAAGTTTAATTGCAGTAATATGGATCCACTGCACCCACCTTCACTGTGCCATTTTATTAAAGTGTCTTTCACGTTCTAATATTCCTAACCTTTTACTTAATTCAAACACTATTACGTCTCTTGAAGACTTGAAATCCTTCATAGGTTAAGAATACTGTTTCGAGGCGTTCAGTCATCACATTTAGAGGGTTCTTGAGCCTATATCGTACACACGAAATTTATTATATCAGAAGAATGCCATGACACATTAAATGATCAGTTTAGCTGGCTTACATAGAACTTTTTCTTCTTTTTTTTGTCGGTTCAATTGTGGGTAATTCACTAATTAATTTCTACGCTCTGAAAAATTAATTATACCAACACTTTTTTACAAGTTAATGAGAAAGTTTAATAACGATTATCTTTTTCTTTAATTTCTTCTTCGTAACTAGGGGTGTTCAAAAAACCCCGACCCGATCCAATCCGACCCGATCGAGTTGATCGGGTTTTTTTTCGGGTCGATATTGAATAGTAACCTGAATCGGATTGAAATAATCGGGTTTAAATAGTATCGGATTGTAATCGGATTTGAATAATATGACGTAATAAAATTAAACCTGATTCAACCCGACCCGATCCGATCGAGTTTGTCGAATTTTTCTCGAATTGACATTAAATAATAATCCAAATCGGATTAAAATTACCAAATTTAAATAGTATCAGATCGTGATCGAATTTAAAAAAACTCGATCCAAACCGACCCGTAAACACCTCTATTCGTAACTCATTGACCCGATAGTCTATGCTAATATTACAAATTAATACATCACTTTAGATTCATCTACGGTTGACAATCCAATGAGAAAGTTCAGGGGCGATTGAGTATCTTTTCCTCCACTTTCCTCTTTCTTTAATTTCTTATTTCTTTCTTTTTGACTTGGCAGTCTACTCTCCATTATTACAAGTACATGCATCAAGCTTGCCTTGGGTGAAGAGCCACTTTTGCTTTTATGTTTATTGTAATTTTGTAATAGTAAAGGCTACTTTTCTCATGATGACTTCAACTAATGCACAGCTTATAAATATCAATCATGAATTTTTATGTTAATACCAAGACCGAATATATTATTTAATTTATCTTTTCTTATATCTCTAAACTAGCATCGTAATTAATGAGTTTGGCTATTATATAATATAATATATATACTGATTTAACAAATTTTTATACAAAAATTATAAATTAATAAATAAAATTATAATTAATTATATAAAACTTATTTATATACCTATTTATAATTTTTATATAAATTAATATATGATACATATTTATACTATAGCCATTTTCGATAACCAATGTCTATGAAACCTCGAAATCATATACGGCAGAAATGGACAACAGTTTTCTCATTGCTATTGTTAAAGGCAAACATACCATACACTGTTAAGAAAAACTTTTCAAAAGATCAGTGAGAGTGAAACGATATTTGTTTTAGCAAGGGATGCTAACTTGAAACCTTTGGCTTAATTAGAGATCTTTTAACCCAAAAATTTAATGTTAGACTTAACTATTAATATTTAATTATTATTTAATAACTTATGTATTTTGATCATCTTTGATATGGCATCAAAGTTAAAAGTTAGAAACTTAAAACTTTTGGGTCAATTAGACTTAACACATTCAAAAATGCCAACCTATGAAACGAAAATATTTTCGTATAGGTTTATACATATTTGCGAAAAGGATATGTAGGTGTATATGCCTGCATAATGATACAAATTCTATTGGAGAGAACGTGAGATCAGTGTCAGCGGCAAGCTTCATTTCACCATGTTACATTGTCTGCTGCTGCTGCTAGTTTTGAGCTGTTGGAGAGTTATGATTACTAGAACTAAGATCAGAAACAATTTTTAACCACTAACGATGCTTGCCACCAAACATGCTGCTCTGTTTCTTTGTCTCAGATCCTGAGCAGCCTCTTAGTCGCTAAATTGACTGTATCGGATCAGCAACCAACGGTTTGCCAGAAATGTTTAACACAGCACTCTCTGCACATGCATCTGAGTCGCATAAAAGTTCTACCCATGTTTTGACAGTCGAACGTGCCTTTGACTTAAACGGGTCTTTGACTTAAAGTAGTCTATATATGACCAATAAACCAGCGGGTGCCCCCGAAGAAGACTGATAATTTATAGTGTTCTTCAACTTGTTCCCTGGTTACCAATTGAAATTAACACCTAGTCCATCAATATTAATATTTTACGTTCAGGGTTTATGTACTGTTGTGTAAAAATTGTTTCTAAATTAAGAAAATCTTTACCAAGCATCAATATATACGTATCGATCTGACAAATGGAGGAAGCGTTTATAATAGTACGCAAGTCATGCACTCATTTATAAGAGTAATGTTTCTTATACAACCATGTTGTACAACCTTATTTGTACAATCTGATATGACACAAATTCACTAGGTAGGTAAAAATGAAAAATAAATTAACTGATTTTTAAAAAATAAAATAGGACCCACACATCCAATAGTTTTATAACATATAAGGTTGTATGGGTTAGGTTGTACAACTTGCTTGTATATCTAACATTATTGTATTTATAATAGTATGCAAGTCATGCACTCTCTTATTGATAGAATGCCTTGAAATAAGATACATATATGCTAAATTTTTTCCTATTCACATCAACTAGCTAGTGCTGCACACTGCTACTATTTGAATTTTGCATGTTCGAAAGCATGTCCATAGAAATATAGCAGCCAGCTGATAGGGAAGAGTACTGAAGTATATCAAGCAAATAATGGAATTCACTTAATTAAGTTTTGATCCACAACTGTATGGATGTAGACACTAGATTTTTGAGACTCGCTGATGAAATGAAGATGACTGTCGAGTGAAGAAAATGATCAAAATGCCCTTGAAGATCAAGAAGAGAAGGGTGAGAAGCAGTTAATAAGGACTCTTAAAAATTGACACATGACTTTGAAAAATCACAGAAATTAATCCAGAAGAAATCTGATGATGAATATACCGTTGCGAAGCTACGGATGTCTAGTTTTCATAAAAATTTATGGATTATAAATCGGAGTTGAATTCCAAAAGTTATGTGCGATCGAAGGAACAAAGGTCCGAAGGGACTGCATTGAGAAAAGATAAAAAAAGGAAAGGGTTGAAGGAAAATTGACCAGCCGGCCATCAGATAGTCACCCGACTGTCCAAGACAGCCATTCGGCCGTTTGACAGTTGCCCGGCTATTGGCTAATGGCTGGTTGTCCATCAGATGGCCGCTCGACTGTCTGATGATGGCCGCCCGACCCTTATTGGTTTATTTCTCGAAATTTGCTTAGGAAACTTCCTTTTTCGTCTTTACCCTTCTCCTGTATAAACCCCCCTTCTCTCATTTGTAATACACATCGATTATCGAATACAATTATCTTTTTCTCCCTCTTGAAGACACGCTCAAGAATTTGAGAAGTCTTTTCTAATATAATTTTTTAGGCGTTCTATTGCTCTAAACCCGGAAAGGGTACGTTTTGAGAGCAGAATTCTCTCCTCCCTCCTATTCTCTCTTTTATTTTTCTTGCTTAGAAAAAGCATGTTTAGGATTTTATTTTATGTTTAGGGTTATTATGAATTGTTCTAACCCCATTTATTTTGCAAGATGGATAAGCGTGTCGCGATAAGTCCGCAAACTTTTCTTTTTTAGAATCATGCTTAGGAATTTAATTTCTTTGCAAATGTTTAGAAACATGTCTAGGAGTACATGCTTAGAATCATGCTTAAGAGGACATGATTAGAATCATGCTAGAAAAATTTACTTACTTTGATGAATGCTAGGAAATAGCATAAAATACGTAAGAATTACCGTTTTACTCTTGAATGTCTTGTTTGAGTTAAAATAGCTATGATTGATTTTAGGGATGGCAAAAACCCTCGGGCAGGGCCGGGTACCCAGATCCCCGGCTCGGTCTCGCCGGGGAATTACCCGAATTTTCAGGGAGTAATGCCGGGGACGAAGAGAGGAATCCCAGGGAACGCTAGAGGCCGAGCAGGGGCCGCGTCCCCGGCCCAGAATAAATATAAATATATATTTTGTTTAATTTATTTAATTTTCTGAAATAAATATAAAAATATATTTTATTTAATTTATTTAATTTACGACAATATAAACAAGTAATCTGTCAAAATGCTCGATAAAACTCGACAAAACTCGATAGAGCTCGACATGATTCGACATGTAAGTGTCGAGTGTCGAATGCATAATCTGACACTCGATGTCTTCGAAAATAGACTGATATCGAGCGTCGATTGTGAATCTGACATGTTGAATGTCGAGTGTCGGATGATGTCAAGTGTCGGATGATGCATCCGACACTCGACACTTATATGTATGTTGTGTCGGATTCACAACCGACACTCGATATCAGTCTATTTTAGAAGACATCGAGCGTCGGATGATGTATCTGACACTTGACACTCACATGTTGAGTCATGTCGGATTCACAACTGACACTCGATATCAGTATATTTTAGAAGACATAGAGTGTCGGATGCATCATCCGACACTTGACAATGCATCCAACACTCGATACTTACATGTCAAGTCGTGTTGAACTCTATCGAGCGCGTCGAGTTTTGTCGAGTGTTTTGGCGGGTTGCTTGTTTTAGCTTTATTTTTTTACCTTTTTGTATCATATTTAACTATAATCCGGGTATATATCTGAGGAATTCAATTCCTCTGTCTCGGGATTAAATTCCTCGGCCCCAGCCCAGCCTCGAAATTTTCGGAAATTTTTTTGGGGACGGGGATTAAAAAACCTTTCCGAGGCCAGGGACAGGGACTGAGGTCCCTAGGTTTTTGCCATCCCTAATTGATTTTAATTGTTTGAATTAGGCTAAAAATGCCACGTTTAGGCTAGAATATGTCATGAATGACATGTTAGGCTAGAAATGCTATGATAAATGTTGTGAATTATGCTAGAATAAGCAATAAAGTAGAATTGCCATGATAGAATTTATCAAAATCTAAGCTAGAATGCCATGATATTAAATTATGGCTTTGTTTGATTTTATTGTTGATGCATGTATGAATGTTTATTTATTAAGAAGTTTAATTATGTGATGCCATGAAGTAGTGGTGGACTCACATTGATGGTGAGGGACCATCACTTAGAATAAATATTCAAATATATGAATGTATGAAATATTTTATTTTATTGTTGAATAATAAATATTGTAATCCTCTTCCTTTCCCCCATGCTTGATGGAAATATAATCTTTTCTCCTCCCTCTTTCTATGTATGAATACACAACAATCATTGATTAAATAATTATCTCATATGATTAATGAAGATAAAAAAAATGAGAATGTGTACATAAAATGAATAACGTTAAGTGATTAAGTAACAACACGAGTTATTCCTATTTGATATTTCCCAAGTGGAGGCCGAATTTATATCCGCGTGAGTTGAAAGACTCATACCTAACTTTCCAAACCCATCTTTGAAGGGATGATGGTAGTTTAGGTCCTGAAGCGAGGGATTGGATTGCCCCTATTCATTCCCAATTGAATAGTTAGGTGGCGATTCCTTTCTCCAGACGTGTCCATTGCTCATTTGTGTTCCCTTAAGTCCCCAAAGAGGTTTTGACATAGTGTTGTGGTCGCAAATGCTCTAACGGGATGAAAGACCTGTTCATAGTGGCGCCACTGGGGATAACAGAAGTTGATTCTAATAGGAATACCAAATCTTAATACCTCGTGTTGATATAATGAGTCCTTGTATTACTACACTTTTACACACAATGAGTACGAAATGCCTAAATTAGCCATGTGGCATTGGCATGAGAAGTCTTTGCCTCTATTTGACCCCTAGATGACTCATGTTGGTGTCACAATCTTTGAGCACGTACCATTGAATTGATATAAAGAGAAACCGGCCCAAAGGAACATCTCTCGCTCGAAGGAGCCCAGACCATTGGACCCTTGCGACTCAAGCCCATATAGATGACTTTAAAAATTTTCAATAGGATGAATATCCAAAACCCATGTTGAAATGCATATCTATGGATGTAAATTCCCCTTGATTAGAATAACATCATCTCGAAATCTCATGGAACCATGAATAAATGTCACATGTCAAGTCACCGATAAAAAGAACGAAATAAGAACATGTGCCATGAATTAAAGTTATCTTGACGTTTTGAAAACCATGTTATGATAATCATGAAGAATCCAACATCAACATAAATGTTAAAATTAGGAGAGAGAATCTCGCATTGCCACATCCCATGATGATGTCTTGGGAATGAAGCCAAAAATCCTAGAAAAAGAGACTCGACCTCACGTGTGTAGGAGGAATAAGGTTGGAAGCTAAAAGCATGTCTATGCCCTTGTATGAGTGATTAACACTTAAATATGTATGTTTAATAAGAGTTTAATTCATCGTATTACATTAATAGTATCATTAAATTCCTCAACTTAAGCATATTTATAGTCTTTGCATCTTTGGAATTAACTTCCTCTTAATTTTGATTTTGTTATAGGTTCGGTAAAAATAGCATAACTCTCTATTTATAGATCAGAATGGTACAAATCTTAATTTTTTAGAAAGATAATTAAATTATCTACAAGATTATATTTCACAAGCATCATCAAATTCGGGCTTTTAGTGGACCAAAAATGGGCTTGAAGTGGATCCATCTGCAGATTCAGCCCAGCCTGACCATGCTTCAGTATTTTGACCATATCTCTCAGAATACATATCCAAATCGTATGAATCAAGATGTTATAGAAAGCTGAGAGAAATATCTATGATTTTCATGAAGATATGTGATTAAAATTCACAATAATTCAAGCTCAAAATTGGTAGTCAAAGTCAGTTCATCTAATTACCCCAATTGTCAAAGTTGGTGCATCTAATATTTGACAATTATTCCTTTGTAATTTGACAAGTTTGCCCTTGAATGTATCTATAAATAGAGGTGCCTTGTGACCCATTAGGGCATCTTGGCCTTGGCTGGAACATTTTGGCTTTGGCTAGGATCTTGTATTGTGTTTATGTTATTAATGAATTTCCTTTTTCTTGCATTTTATTTTCTTTCTATTATAATGTTCTTCTAATTTCTCTCTTGCTAAGGTGAAAGGGTGAAACCCTTGATATGAGAGTAAGGATTCTCTAACCCTTAATATGTGCTTAATAATCATAATCTTATGTTTTTATATGATTTATATTTATTTTCTTAATCAATCTTGACACCACTCATAAAGTGGAGGTCTTGATCCATTGTAGACAATCCTTGGCACATCAAATGCTTGGATCCTTTCTAGATATCGTATGGTTCTTCCTTACCGACACGAATCTAGTTAGGAACCTTGATTTGTTGTAGACATATGGAGATTGACACATTGGATGCTTGAACCCATTTACAAGAAGTGGTATAAATATTGGTAACGAAAGCAAATATAATTCATATAACTAAAACGGGTTGTTTATCCTTATTTGAAATATCAAGGACAGATCCCCTAACCTTAGCTCTCATTATTATTGTGTGAATTTCTCTTGTGTTATTCTTATTTATTGTTTAAGAATTTGTTCTTTACTCATACTTGTTGATATTATCTTGCCATCTTTTTGAATCATCCATATCATATTTGTTTACTTTATAGTTTGTAGCGCTAAAATTTCCTTCCTCGTGGATCGACCCCGGTCTCACCGGGTTTATTACTTCGACACTCCTATACTTAGGAGATAATCCTTTTTCGGATGTGTCAATGAGCATGCATCATATCATGCATACATGCATGTATGCATGGCATTAACACATTTCTTTTGCAACCATCATAGCTTGGGTTAGACGAGATGGTCGTTTGACAAAGCAAGAGGAATCAATTGGCAAGATGGCTACACCCAATAACAACAATACTGAAATGGCTCAAGTGAGGGCTGACATCACCGCACTCCACCAGCAAATGGTCCAACTCATTGAATCACTCCAAAATAGGCAATCAGCTGCCATCCGAGGGTAATGGTGATGGTGATGGTGAAACTAGCCAAGGTAAAACTAGGGGGAAGATCCTAATCAACCATGAAAAACCTGAATCGGTCAAACAATTGGCCAAGAACATGGAAAAGGTCCAATCCCTTTTCAAGAAGAAATGACTAAAAAGGGTCGAAGACCTGAACCACATCTTGCTTATGAGAGACCAAGAGTTGCCTCCAAAGTTTTACCTACCAGACTTGTCTAAGTTCAACGAAGAAGGGAATCCTAAAACACATTTAAGGCAGATGCAGCCATCATGGTTACTATTCCTTTGATGAAAGAGCACATTTTGAAGTACTTCATGCTATCCTTAGAAGACGATATGACAGCATGGTATCATGACCTTTCAAAAAGAGTTCGAGAAGATTGGGAGGAACTTTCTTAATAATTTGTGAAACAATACTGCCACAATACCCAACTGGAGGTAACATTGAGGGATTTGAAGACGATCAGACAAAAGCCTAACAAGACGTTCTTAGAGTATCTAGTTCATTAAAGGGCCAAAGTTGTCAAGATGACCACGAGGCCCACGAAGAAGGACTAGGTCCAGATGGTGATCAATGGAGCCGATGCTTTCATCAGTGATAGACTGACGGGTTTCCCTATCAAAATATTTGAAGGTTTGTATGACTCAGGCATAGAAGAATTGGAGTATAGACAGAAGAGAAGCACTCATGGCTATCATAGAAGAAATCAAGGGTAGTATGACCAAACTAGTGGATCAGATGATGAGGATGTAGAAGAGCATTAAACAAAAAAGTTTAGTGAATTGGACGACCCTCATCTGAAGTATTTGAGGAGCTCCATGCCCAATTTGTGTTGTTCCCATTGAAACCAAAGCCTCCACAAAACCCACGATTAGCTAACCACAAGCATCATGAATATTGTGATTTTCACCAATAAACTGGCCATGTCATCGACAAATGCCATCACCTTTGACATGAGATATAAGACCTGATTGATAATGAAAGAATTCTTGACCCAGAGAAAGAATAATGATGTTTTAAGAATATTATGTTTGTGAGTTGTGTGTTCTTTTAATGATCATTGATAAAGTCATGATAATTATTGGAAATAAATTTTTAGTAATACATGAGATTGTGTTATTTGCATGCATGACTCTTTTTGTTAGATGAGTTTCATTCTTGATTTTTCAATCATTTGAGCACAATAGCCATGAATATGAAACTTTATAAACTTTATGTGAATAAAGCTTGGTGTTAAGATCTCACAAGACTCTAGAACCTATTTGATCACCGCTCGGACGAAATCCTAGGCTTCATAACATAAAAAAAGTGATTTAGGCCTTCTTTGGATTGATTGAGCCTTTTAAGCCCATCTATACTTATTTCATCGTCACTAGTATACCCTATTGAGCCTAATCAAGCCTTTTCTTTGTCTAACCACAAAATTTATCCTAAAACTAGAAAAATTTTCCTTACATAGAACCCCTCACTCATAACATATGAATATTCTAGAAAAGAGCATTGAGAGCCATGCTTATGGGGGAATGATAGGAAGTTGACAAGTTTTTGTGTAATTTTAAACTAAAAAATAAAGGACAAAAAGAAAGAAGAAATGAATAAAAAGACAAAAGAGAGAGAAAATGAAAAAAGAATAAGAATAAGAAGAATAAGAAGAAAAAGAAAGAAAAAAGAAAAAAAGAGTGCTAATCCCATTGCTCGTAAAGTTTAGAGGTGTAGCCACTCGAAATCAAAAGCAAAGCAAACATAATAAGTGAAAACTCAAAGTTTGGGGGTACAAATGGAAGAAGTTGATGCTCTCAATCAAAACTTAGAATAGTTATATGATTATGGGTAAGATAACCTTATAGTCTCTTTTATCATTCATTGAGCCTAGCCTATCATTACAAGCTTGATAAAGCCCTAATAATCCTTAATATTGTGATGAGCCTACGTTAGTGGAGAGTGGTATGAAAAGCGGGCTTATGGTAGTCCTTCTATCTTTAGAGATTGTTCACTAGTTTCTATTTGCATAAAGCTATCCGAGTCTTAACAAGTGAAGTATGATTAGCTACACACACACACACACACACACACACATACGAAGCATCTCAAATGAAATAATTCTAGCTTAGAGTTGAAATTGTGAACAATCACGATGTCAACGCATTGCCGTTAAGCTATTGAATTTGAGAAATCCTTGAGAAACTTGAATGTCAATCAAATTGATACAAAACTCACATTCGGTATTTCAACCTGCTATTGGAGGATATTGGGTTCATTGAAAACATGAATAAAATCTACCAACAGTTCCCACAAGAGTATCAAAGAAACAACTTTGCCACCAACGGTGAAGAAGCACAACCTATGGAAGAAGTTAGCCATTTTGTCTAGTATGGATGTCAACAAAGCAAGAGGAATAATGCCTTTGAACTTGAATGAAGAAATTCCCCAAAACGATACTAAACTCTTCATACAGGGGGTAAAGAATTACCTATCCATCTTCAAAAGTGAAAAGAAGTAAGGGATAAATGGTTGTCCTATCATCTTGAGTAAGAAATGAAATAAGGGGGCAAAGAATTGCCCTAATCATTTTGAAAATCATGACAGATATTGACACGACCTGCCCCTAGCTACACGGGCAAATCATGCCTAAAACTGTGGACTACTAACTGTTTCTTAATTCTTGTCTTTCTCACGGAACAAACTTGAAATAATTTCCAATTACAACCACAAATAAAATTCTTCCTACAATATAACTGTTACAATCTTAACACATTCTTGCACCATCACGTGGCTGGGCCTCCAGACTTAACTAAATCACATTTTTCTTTCACCTGGGGGAGAAAAAACATTTTAAAAGGAAAGAAAAATAAAACAAAAGAGTGAGTATAAAATTCAGTGAGTGGGGATAAAGAGATATTTATAAATAAATCTAAAAAGATTATATTATTATAAAATAAATCTTTGCTTTATATAAAAAAATAGTCTTTATAACCCATAACTTTCATACCATCTAAAATGTCATAAAAATTTAAAATAAATAACTATTGAATGACTAAATTCATCAAAATACTACTTCTTGTTATCTATACTTAAAACAATAAAATAATCGTCTTCAATCATATAATAAAGATACTCTTGATGATTATGCTAAAACATTTATTCAACTGTGATTTAAAACAAAATGCATAACTTTTCGTATAAATCTTCTTTAAAAAAAAACTTATATAACTCATAAGAAAAATTATGCTTTAGTTTTCATAAAACTATAAAATAATGTAGCTGTTAAGAGCATATAAACTATCATAGTAAAATTCTTTCTAAAAATTTTGGATAAATTTTATAAAAATTTGCTAAGCATCTTTCTTTTCTGAATACTTTTCTTTTCTTAATTCATATAAATATTTAAAACTCGTACTGATATACTAAATAAGTACCCCTTAAGCTGTATGATCCCACCTGACGAGATCTAACATCACACAGGAATAGCTATCTGTACCTGACAAGATCTAACATCCTACAGGCCTGCTATACTAGGCATACGCATGCGCAGAGCTGCCCCCAAAGGGCTAAAACGCCCGGATCACATGGCCTAAAGCCTCTATGTGTGCTTGAACGGGCCCCAAAGGCCTCTTTCTATATCACTGTCTAAGTGATATTAATAACTGTTTGAGTATCTGGGTACTAGCTTAGTATAACATAACTGCACTTTCTTATTTTTATTAAAAACTGATTTCATTTAGAAACTGCTTCACATGCTAAACTTTCTTTCAAGCAAACTTATCAAAATCTGAAAATTTTATGCAAGCTAAAACTGAAAATAATTGTATTATTTAAATTAATCCATGACAAACATTTAAAAAGACATTTCTAAATACTTTAAGAAATCCTTGAGTCAAATGGCTATAAAAACTTTAAATATCAATGCTTTCACACTTTCTCTAAATTTACAAAATATAACTTTCTGAAAAACTAAAATGCACTTTAAATGAAAAATCTAATTTTTCCTTTCTAAATGTTATATCTTTGTTCAAAACTAATTTTGAAACTGAAATTCATGTCTACAACCATTTTGAAAACTAACCTTAAAACATATTAATAATGGAAGCAAGTATAACAAATGGATCTATCTACCATCAAGAAATACAAAAGAAACTAGCTTGAATTCTTCTAAATTCGCAAAAATTCTCGAAAATTCTATAAAATATTAAATAAACATAACTAAGTAAACATAACTAAGTAAACATAACTAAGTAAATACTAAAACATATTTTTTAATTATCCAAAAAAAAAATCTTCTACTCTCTCTAAAACCTTCTAAAATATCTATAAAATAACATTTAGAGAAATCATTATAACCCATAAAAATAAAATGCTATTCCACTCACTAATTTGGTTGTACAACTCAGTTAGCTCGGATTTGATTCCAAAATCAACGTTCGACCTAGCTGGCCACATCCTTCAACAAAGAATTAATCCTTCCTTGTCCTGGTTTTTCTTCTCTAACAGCCCTCTTCCCTCCTTTCTCTCTTCATCCCGTTACTCGTCTCCATTTCTCTAGAATTGTCTTCTTCTTTTCTTTTTTTTTCTTGTTTATATAATTAATGGAATGAAGGAGAATGGGCTGGGTTGAAAAAAAATTGGGCTGGGTCGCTATGAAAGGGTGGGCTTGGGCTTCTTGTAATTGGCCCAAAGACTGGGCTGTTTCAATACTACCTTCTCAAAAAAAATTTCGTCCTCAAAATTTGCAAAAGGTCTAGAGTGTCCAAGTGATAGAACATATTCATGAGGTAATATATAACAATACATATATATCGTACGCTTTGTGAATCATGTAGTATGACTGTTCTATTTCTTCATTCGCTACCAAGAATCATTTCAATAAGCTAAAAACCTTGATTTCTCGCAAAAGAAGAATTAGTCTCTGATTGCTGCAAGAATATTTCACCTTCCACGTGAATCAACATCTGTCTCTAGGTTAGGAAGACCAATTCCCAATTCTTTTAACAACTTCTTTCTTAACTTCTTCCATACATATTTTTACTTCTTAAAACCAATTAATGAGTTGGCAAATTGGCATGACGTATCCTAACTATTGCTATCTCTAGGATCCCGGTGCTCCAAAAGAAAGCAATAACCTGGATAAGTCATTATTAAAGGCAAACTCTTTATACTTCTATTGCACAAACTTGTTAAAGCACTTGTAAGAATCTTACATGATTCCAGAACTTGTATAAAAGACCATGGATGCTTCTATGAAAAATGTCAATGAAAATCTGACAGGATATCCTTTGCCTTCCAAACTTAACGGACTTGCAAATCATTTAAAAATAATAATATTATAATAACATCAACAACAACAACATGCCCAATATGTATTTCCATCAACTTAACTTTTTTATGGACTCTTGCCCTTATCTTAACTCAATCACCATAGACTTCTAACATAATATCATTAGTCTCAAACTCTTTAAATGCTTAGTTCATCACAATTCATAGCACTAACATAACTCAAAAATTAAGCTATACATAAATCCTTTAATCCACAATGCTTGATAAAAGTATCTAGCCTTATATAGAATATTTTCATTTAAATCTTAACAACTCAAAATACTAACATAGAACAAACAGCTACGTCGTAAATTAGTTAAGTATCCAATGTCATAACTAAGTCATAACTAACTAATCTCTCTTTGAGCTACTAGGTCTAAGCCAACTTATTTCTCCAATTATGTACTTATGAGGTTGCCACGTCTAAGCTTGATGGTGCTTCCACAGACCACTACATCTTTCCAAAGCAAATACTTTTATTTGACATAATAAGAGTCTACAGAATCCTAACCATGCTCTGATACCAAATTGACACGACCCGCCCCTAGCTACACGGGCAAATCATGCCTAAAATTGTGGACTACTAACTATTTCTTAATTCTTGTCTTTCTCATGAAATAAACTTGAAATAATTTTCAATTACAACCGCAAATAAAATTCTTCGTACAACATAACTGTTACAACCTTAACATGTTCTTGCACCATCACGTGACTGGGCCTCCAGACTTAACTAAATCACATTTTTCTTTCACTTGGGGGAGAAAAAATATTTTAAAAGGAAAGAAAAATAAAACAAAAGAGTGAGTATAAAACTCAGTGAGTGGGGATAAAGATATATTTGTAAGTAAATCTAAAAAGATTATATTATTATAAAATAAATCTTTGCTTTATATAAAAAAATAGTCTTTATAACCCATAACTTTCATACCATCTAAAATGTCATAAAACTTTAAAATAAATAACTATTAAATGACTAAATTCATCAAAATTCTAATTCTTGTTGTCTATACTTAAAACAACAAAAATAATCATCTTCAATTATATAATAAAGATGCTTTTAATGATCATGCTAAAATATTTATTCAACTGTGATTTAAAACAAAATGCATAACTTTCCGTACAAATCTTCTTTAAAAAAAAAACTTATATAACTCATAAGAAAAATTATGCTTTAGTTTTCATAAAACTATAAAATAATAAAGTTGTTGAGAGTATATAAACTATCATAGTAAAATTTTTTCTAAAAATTTTGGATAAATTTTATAAAAATTTGCTAAGCATCTTTCTTTTCTTTTCTTAATTCATATAAATATTTAAAACTTATACTGATATACTAAACAAGTACCCCTTAAGCTGTCTGCTCTCACCTGGTGAGATCTAACATCGCACAGGCAGAGCTATCTGTACTTGACGAGATCTAACATCGCACAGGCCTGCTATACTAGTCATACGCATGTCCAGAGCTACCCCAAAGGGCTAAAACGCCCAGATCACACGGCCCAAAGCCTCTATGTGTCTCTGAACGGGCCCCAAAGGCCTCTATCTATATCACTGTGTAAGTGATATTAATAACTGTTTGAGTATCTGGGTACTAGCTTAGTATAACATAACTGTACTTTCTTATTTTTATTAAAAACTGATTTCGTTTAGAAACTGCTTCATATGCTAAACTTTCTCTTTTCAAGCAAACTTATCAAAATCTGAAAATTTTATGCAAGCTAAAACTGAAAATATTTGTATTATTTAAATTAATCCATGACAAACATTTAAAAAGACATTTCTAAATACTTTAAGAAATCCTTGAGTCAAATAGCTATAAAAATTTTAAATATCAATGCTTTCACACTTTCTCTAAATTTACAAAATATAACTTTCTGAAAAACTAAAATGCACTTTAAATGAAAAATCTGATTTTTCATTTCTAAATGTTATATCTTTGTTCAAAATTAATTTTGAAACTAAAATTCATATCTACAACTATTTTGAAAACTAACCTTAAAACATATTAATAATGGAAGCAAGTATAACAAATATATCTATCTACCATCAAGAAATACCTAAAGAAGTAAAAAACTGCCACCGAATCTCTAACTCAGATCCGTCCTGACACGATCCAGTCCAATCATTGTCTCAGCCAGAATCAAGAAAACTGTTGTGAAACGGGGCCAATTTGAGGAATAATAGTCATAAATAAAGATCTCTGAGATTGTCCGATGAGATCAGCATAAACTGTGCAAGGAGGCAAAACTGAAGAAGGCAAAGCCAATCGAATGACCTCCTATCCATCATTTCAAGTAAAGGGTTAATGGAAGATAATGTCACCTTACTGCCTGTGGTGTGAATGCCTATAGTAGAAATTAGAAAGTTGAAGAAGTTGGCAAGATCAAACATCAATGTTGTCTCGATAAGAGGTAGAATGATGCTTTCAAAACTAGATGAATGACAACCGAATATGATGGAGAATCCCTTGTACAAGGGGCAAAGCTTTTGCCTATTGAAGTGAAAGATATGATCCTAAAGATCCTAGAAGGTTGTGCATTCCTTAAAAAAAAGAAACGTCGAGCTTTACATATCGAAGGAATTTCAGATTGTAGAGTCTGCTTGATTCGAGTAATTTCCAATAATCGGCCTTTAGAAGCTTCAAGAGAGGCTGAAGGGCCTTTGAGAATGGCCTCAAACATGTTAGAAAATACAAGAAGTGGCATTGGACGGCGTGAGGAGAAGTAAAAGGGAAAAATAGAAGGCTGATGACGACAGTTCTCGCTCATCATCACCAATATCAATTGGAGAAGTAGTAACCTGAGCCTGAAGACGCTCAACCTCTTAATCCTGACACTCGATTTGTTAGCGACCCATCTAGTCAAAGCAAGAAGCATATAGTTAGAAAAGATTATTAAGATAGACATCATGCATACATGAAACATCAAACATTTTCTTTCTTGAAGGAAGCACAATTTAGAATGGTATACAATCCATAAGTAACCGAGTAGAATTATAATGAAGTATGAAATATTGGGGGTAACGGCAAAAGAAATGGGCTCGATAATGAGACGTAGTAGTAGTAGTACGATGTGCAAGTCTGTCTCGATGAGACCCAATGAAAGTGGCACAATGTGCAAGTCAGTCTCGATAATACCCAATTGAAGCTGCATGATGTGCAAGCTAATCTCAATGAAACCCAATAGAAACGGCACAATGTTCAAGTCAGTCTCGATGAGACCCAATAGAAGTAGCACCATGTACAAATCAATCTCGATGAGACCCAATAGAAGTAGCACAATGTGCAAAATAGTCTCGATGAGACCCAGTAGAAACAGTACGATGTGCAAAACAGTCTTGATGAGACCTAGTAGAAGCGGCACAATGTCCAAGCCAGTTTTAATGAGACCTAATAAAAGCAGTACAATGTTTAAGTCAATCTCGAAGAGACCCAATAGAAGCAGCATGATGTGCAAATCAATCTCGATGAGACCCAACAAAAGTAGCATGATGTATAAGACATCTCGATGAGACCCAGTAGAAGTGGCACGATGGGCAAAACAGTCTCAATGAGACCTAGTAGAAATAACACGATATACAAATTAGTCTCGATAAGACCCTATAGAAGCAGCATGATGTGCAAAACATTCTTGATAAGATTGCAGAGAAGTAGCACGATGTGCATGTTAGTCTCGATGAAACCTAACAAAAGTAGCACTATGTGCAAGTTAGTCTCGATGAAACCCAACAAAAGTAGCACGATGAGACCCAATAAAGAGCATGATATATGCAAGAATGAAGGATATCAGAACTCAAGAGATTTCCCCTATGGACCATTAAAGATATAAAATATAAGCAAGAGTACTCAAAAGAGGAGTAAGAAACCCAATGTATACAAAGACTAGAAGAAGCATAAGAAATGCTTAGAAGAGGGGCATGAAACCTAGCAAATACAAAATCTGAAGAGATCAAAGATGAATGAAGAATACTCAGTCGAAGGCTCAAAGAATAAGAAGGTCTAAAGATTGCAAAGCAGTGCATGATAGAAGTTTTTTGGATGGGTATGCATTAGAAGTAACCTTAAGAAGTAGGTGCACTTAAAAGTATTTTAAACCCTTAGAATATACACAAGTTGTAAGAAGAGGCGCACTGAAGAGTGTCAAAAATATTAAGAAGTAGGTACACTTAAGAGTATTTTAAACCTTTAGAATATGCACAAGCCTTAAGAAGAGGCGTACTGAAGAGTGTTAAAAACCCTAAGAAGTAGGTGCACTTAAGAGTGTTTTAAACCCTTCGAATATGCATAAGCCCTAAGAAGAGACGCACTGAAAAGTGTCAAAAACCCGAAAAAATAAGTGCACTTAAGAGCGTTTTAAGCCCTTATAATAGGCATAAGCCCTAAGAAGAGACACACTATAGAGTGTTGAAAATCCTAAGAAGTAGGTGCACTTAAGAGTGTTAGAAACCCTAAGAAATATGTGCACCGAAGAGTGTCTTATCATAGCATCATAAGGATGTTTTCTAGCCCTTGAATGGGCACACTCGCCTTAGATAGGCACGTTCACTTTGGATAGGCACCACAGCCCTTGGATGGGCACATTCGCCTTAGATAGGCACATTTGCCTTAGATGGGCACTTTAGCCCTTGAATGGGCACACTCACCTTAGATAGGCACGTTCTCCCTTGGATGGGCACTTCAGCCCTTGAATAGGCACACTCGCCTTAGGTAGGCATGTTTAACTTAGATAGGCATATTCGCCCTTGGATGGGCATTTAAGTCCTTGGATAGGTACATTAGTTCTTGAATGGATGCACACACCTTTTTGTGTAGTGACAAGAAAGTCTGAAAGAAGGCAGGCAAAGGCGAAGATGTTGAAGAAGAAGAAAGAAAGACAAAGCAATAGTACTTTGTCGACTTTTGTGTCTCACAAACATCTCCAAAGTAAGGGGTAAGCTGTAGACACTAGAATTTTGAGGCTTAATGATGAAATGAAGATGAATGTCGAGCAAAAAGAATGATCAAAATGCCCTTGAAGTTTAAGAAGAGAAGGGTGAGAAGAAGTTGATGAGGAGTCTTAAAAATTGACACAAGACTTTGAAAAATCTTAGAAATTAATCTAGGAAGAATCTAATGATGAGTTATATATCATTTCGAAGCTACGGATGTCTAGTTTTCATAGAAATTTATGGATCACAAATCGGATTTGAATTTCAAAAGTTATGTGCGATCGAATGAACAAAAGTTTGAAGGGATAACATTGACAAAAAATAAAAAAGGAAAAGGTTTACAGGGAAATTGACCGGCCGGCCATATGACAGCCTCCCAGCTATTAGCCAATGGCCGACCATCCATTAGATGGCTGCTCAACTGTCTGATGATGGCCGTCTAACCCTTGTTGGTTTATTTTTGAAAATTTGCTTAGAAAACTTCCTTTTTCATCTTCACCCCTCTCCTATATAAACCCCCATCCTCTCACTTTACAATACACATCGATTTTAGAATACAATCATCTCTTTCTCCCTCTTGAAGACATGCTTAAGAATTTGAAAAGTGTTTTCCAGTATAATTTTTTAGGCATTCTATTGCTCTAAACCCGTAAATGGTATGTCTTGAGAGCATAATTCTCTCATCCCTTCTATTCTCTCTTTTATTTTTCTTATTTAGAAAAAGCATGTTTAGAGTTTTATTTTATGCTTAATTAGGAGCATATTTATGGTTATTATGAAGTGTTCTAACCCCATTTGTTTTGTAAAATAGATAAGCGTGTCGAGGTAAGCCCGCGAGCTTTCCTTTTTTAGAATCATGCTTAGAAATTGAACAAAAGGGTATAGAAAGATAAAAGACTCTCATTTGGTTTGGTTTTTCTTTTCGTAGAAATTTTTGGCCTTTTTGTTTTGGTTTTCTGAGATGCTTAACAAAGAATAACTCATGCTAACATGAATGGAGAACATTAGATAATTGGTGAAACGGTTGGAGAGGTAAGACAGTAGCTGACATGCACCAAAGAAAGGCAGAAATGGCCCGCTACTCTGATTGTTTTATAGCACTTCCAGGTCCTATATTAATCTCTCTCTTATCTCTCTTTCTCTTTTTGCAATATATATCCCTACATTTTAGCTTTTTTAATTTTGTTTTTCCTTAGAGACATTGGTTTGGTGATGTTGGCTCTCTATCTGTACCTTGGTTTCAGGCCGATATGTAACTTTGGAGGAGCTTTCGGAAGTGATCACATGGGCTCAGCTGGGTATTCATGACAAGCCTGTAACGATATCTATCTATGAACCAAAATATGTGCAGATATGAAAAGGCAGTTGAAAGTCCTCTCCTTTTGGTGTAAAAACCCTGAATTTTTTTTTATATATTATCTTACAGGTGGGTTTGCTTAACGTTGATGGCTATTATAACTCTCTTCTCACTTTCATTGACAAAGCCGTTGATGATGGCTTTATCCAGCACTCTCAGCGCAACATCATTATCTCTGCACCAAACGCCAAAGAATTGGTTCAAAAACTTGAGGTGGGTTATATGTGTGACATTTGCTTGTGTTTGCAAGAAACATGTTTAGGGAAATAGCTTGATCTTAATTAAGCATTTTTTGTATTCATCTTTGGTAGTGTTTGTTCATTGCAAATGATGGCACTGTTTTTTGTGTTGAGTAGGAGTACGTGCCTGTGCATGATGGAGTGGTAGCCAAGGCAAGTTAGAGGTTGAGCTTGAGGTTGAGCAACAGCAACCATAGCAGCCGCAGCAGGGGGGGTTTAAAGCTATAACTTTGCAGACAGAGGTCACTCTATAAAGAGAGACTTGTCAATAGATGAAGAAAAGAAAAGTTAGGGTAAAAG
The DNA here is from genome assembly GCA_013180625.2 of Boswellia sacra. Taxonomy (NCBI): domain Eukaryota; kingdom Viridiplantae; phylum Streptophyta; class Magnoliopsida; order Sapindales; family Burseraceae; genus Boswellia; species Boswellia sacra. The sequence continues at coordinate 263,508 of SNVD02011200.1, forward strand.
GGGTTTTAAGTCATTTGCCATGGAACAGAAGTTGATGGAGAAAGATGATGCCAGGAGATAGGAAGAAATTGACAACCAAATGTACTTGGCTCGTCAAAAGAGCCTAGTAGATGCAGATTTCTATTAGCAAAATGCCTTGTCTTCTATCAGTCGATTATGAAACACTTGTTTCAATATTAATTTCCACTACAATTATATCTCAATTTATGTATGTTTTACTTGATTTCGATTTCCTAGACTTAGAATTGTATTACATTTTATTTACAAGTACTTGTATTTAATATTTATCATAATATTTATCTTAATACAAATTTGTATTTTTATTATATATTATGTATTCTTTGATAATTTATATAATAGTGTATGATTAAAAATGAAGAGGTTATTACAAATTAATAAAAAAGTGGGTATTTAATTATAAATACAATAATTTTCTACATCAAATAAATGGCAAGGTGCGCATGTTGCGAAAACTTTACACTATTAACATCTATAGCAACGCGCAATGTGTGTTGCCATTGGGGTCTATAGCAATGTTCATTGTGCGTTGTTGAAACTCTATTACTCCTCTTTTTGCAACGTGCATTGCGTGTTGCCATTGAGGTCTACGGCAACATACATTGTGTGTTGTTAAATCATTATTATTCTATATCTTTTCGCAACACGCATTGCATGTTGCCAAAAGATTTTCTGCAACATGCATAATTGCTTTTCGCAACGTGCATGTGTATGTTGCGTAAAGTCAGAGACTTTTCGCAGCAGTAAAAACGGTAACACGCAGGTGCGCGTTGCGAAAATGTTTTAGCAACGCAAAATGCGCGTTGCCATAGGCCATTTTTCTTGTAGTGAAATATCTAGTGTCTAGGATTCTCTAGATATATCAAGGGTAGTATAGAGTAGTCTAGTGTTATCTAGGCATGTGTGGATGTATCTAGACTTCTTGGCCAACAAGTAGGCTTGTAAATATCTAGGAAGGATCTAGAGTGGGAATGTTTTAGGTAATTGGTTGGTCAATAGGGTGGTAAAATATGGCGCAATATTAGCCACACATTGAGGAGGTGCTTGTCTATAAATAGGGGTGGGCCCTTATTTGCAAAGCAAGTCATGTTAGGTTATGATAAGTCTTGCTAGACTCAAAAGTTTGAGAGTCTTGTAAGCCTTGTAAACTTCCTTGCATATAGTAAACATTTTCTTACCCAAATCTCTCGTATCCTTGTTCTTTTTCACTTGAACCTCTCTTTTAGCACTTTAAGACTTATTTAGGTGCACTTTGGTATGTGTTAGCACCTAAGGTCGCATGATCTCCGCTTGTGAAACAATAAGGCTGTGACACTAAGCTCTAACTGAACAATTGATTGCATAAGGTCACCTCTTCAGATTGTGTGAGGGCCACCTCTTGAAGGTTTTAGAAACCACAAAATGCCACGCACAATGGAAAGTGCCACATGCAGACTATTATGAGTGAATTCACAAGGGCCACCTCTTGAAATTGTGTGGGAGCTACCTCTTGAGGGTCATAAAAATCGCAAAGTGTTACACACAATACAAAATGCCACGTGCAAACTATTATGATTGATTAAATGAGGGGAGATCTAGATCATGGATTTTCTTGCATAGGATTTAGTAGCATAGGTTTGATATCACCAAGATTGTCAAATTAGCCTCAGCATCTGACAATAAATGACATAAGTCCCTAAGGTTATGTTTGATATGTGATAAATCAATTAAGAAGAAATGGCCTAAAGAGGAAAGTTAGCTAGAAAGTTTGCACAGAAGCGCAACCGTGTAACCTTTTGCCAAATTAAATGTTCTAGGCCAAGAGTTTGCACAGTAGTGCAACATGTGCGGTACAAGAGCGCATACTTTTAATCTAAAATGTGCATTGAACTAAAGACTTTGCACAGTAACTTTTTTGAATGGCTTGTATGACAAGACATTAATTACTTATGTGACAAGTAATGGTTATGAATGGTATTCTGTGTCAATTCTCCTTCATTGGCAAGTTGTTAATGTACTAAACTAGCTTACTTACTGAGTCAATGCTTATTAGTCTATTGTGTGTCTCAAGTGATTGACAAATTATGGTACATTTGGAGGATTTTGGCATAGCGACGATAAAGTTCTCTTAGCAACTTTTTGTTAGCAGCACCACCATTGTTTTGGTCTATTATTATTTTGATATTTTTGGGCCTACATATGTATATGTTATGGTGCTATAGTGAACAAATATTGGGAAGTCAAGCTTATTAATAGTATTAATGTTTTTATTTGACGTAGTTCTCAATTAAATGCTATGAGTGAAGGTCATTAGTTGCACTTAGGATTCCTCGAGGTTTGGGGTGTGACATATATGGTCAGGACTGTCCTGGAAAGTTTTCTAGAGAGTTTCTTTAGGATAATAATTGGTAAAATTTAACCAAGATGCAATTATCTCTCCCTTCCACTAGAAACGATTACAGAAGTCCATTGCCCACTAACAAGTTATTTTTAATCACATGATTGCAAAGTGGACAAAGTTCCATTTCTATAGATTGAAAAGACCCGCAACACATTACACAGCATCAGGATCCAGAAAGTGATTAAGGAAAAGAAATAAACTCCATTTCACAACAAACTCGCCATACAATGTAATCATTGATCTTCATCATAGTTAAGCAAATCCAAGAAACAATAGAAATACTACACTATAACAATGTTGCTTTATTAAACACATTAATACATGATAGCTCCAGTGATGAGATATCTTCAGTAGTTATCTTGTAACAGGAACAGTCTCCATTCCAGGCTCAAAGCAAATCTTAAGTAATTTGCTTGAACTTGACTTGTTGCTTTCTATCCTGTAGTTTCTTCCGAGATCTACCTCCATGGCCAAACATTCTTTCAATTCTGCCAAGACATAACTTATGTTCGATCTTTGATCTGTTGGTGGTTGTACACATGACATGGCTGTTTCGACAATTTTCTAAGTAGCATTACTGTTAAATTCTCCGTGTAACCTAGGATCAATAAGGTTTTGGATATCCCCACTATCCCGGTGAAGTATGTATCTGTCATTTTCCAGGCTTCTCTTTATGGCAGCCTGGCCGGTGATCAGCTCAAAAAGAATAATTCCAAAGCTATAAACATCACTTTTCTTGTTTATGGTTCCATTTGTATAAAACCTATGGAAAACATAAATGATTTAAACATTCAACAAAAAGAATATATTGATAGAAGGAATCAAAGATTTATCCAATTCTTCTTATTTGCAAAGTGATATTTGAATTCAATCGTCCTTCACAATGAGAAGGAATCAAATTTGAGGAAGAGAAGTACCAAAGAATGAGTCCTATCTTTATCTTTCGTAGAGGTTCTTGATAATTTCAGTACATGCGATTGTAAGTACTTACTCAGGATCAAAGTATCCGGGTGTGCCAGCAAGTTGTTAAACATGAATCATTTTCTTGATAGACAACTCTGGACAGTCCGAAATCAACTAGTTTTGCTTGCATATTTTCATTTAGTAAGATGTTAGAAGGCTTCAAATCCCTATGGATTATAGGTGGCTTGCTGCCATTGTGTAAATAATCCAATCCTGCAACTAAAGTATGCCACTAGTTAAATCACTGTAAGGAAGTGAAATCGACCAAAATAACTGGAGAAACATGATTATTTAACATATGTGCTTGCAAACCATGGCCTGCATCTACTGCAATTTGAAGCCTCTCTCTCTAGATCAGCATGTTAGTATCTGTTTTGCAAACAAAATGACACGACCTGCCCCTAGCTACACGGGCAAATCATGTCTAAAACTGTGGACTACTAACTGTTTCTTAATTCTTGCCTTTCTCATGGAATAAACTTGAAATAATTTCCAATTACAACCACAAATAAAATTCTTCCTACAATATAACTATTACAACCTTAACACATTCTTGCACCATCACGTGGCTGGGCCTCCAGACTTTCTAACTAGATCACATTTTGCTTTCACCTAGCGGGAAAAAATTTTGAAAGGAAAGAAAAATAAAACAAAAGAGTGAGTATAAAACTCAGCGAGTATGGATAAAGATATATTTAAAAATAAATCTAAAAAGATTATATTATTATAAATAAATCTTTGCTTTATATAAAAAAAAAAGTCTTTATAACCCATAATTTTCATATCATCTAAAATGTCATAAAACTTTAAAATAAATAACTATTGAATGACTAAATTCATCAAAATACTACTTTTTGTTGTCTATACTTAAAACAATAAAATAATCATCTTCAATCATATAATAAAGATGCTCTTGATGATCATGCTAAAACATTTATTCAACTATGATTTAAAACAAAATGCATAACTTTCCATACAAATCTTCTTTTAAAAGAAATTTATATAACTCATAAGAAAAATAATTTACTAATCCAAATGGTCTAATATTTTCTACAGATCTTCTACACATACATATCTAAGACAATATAAAATTTCATAGCATTATAAGTTCATTAGGTACCTCAAAATCTTCATGTTTCTAGATACAAAATTCTGTGAATTCGTTTTCATAACTGATCTCTCCCTTTTCTAAAATACATGATAATTTGTAATAAATTTGTAAAATTACAAAACTCTCCAGATTTAAACTAGACATATATACAAACTTGTATCCCAAAATTCATAATTTTTGAAGACCTCTAGATACTTCAAATAACTTACCCAAAACTGATTTTCTGCAGAAAAACTGAATTTTCAATAGTAAATAGCAAACTTCGAAAATTCGTATAAAATTGCATACTCAACATTTTTGAGTGAATCCAACTTTAAACAAATCCTTATGATGTATATTTTAACATATATAAATTTGAGAATCAGATTCAAAGCCAACAAATTGCACGAATTTTCGGAAATGCTACTGTTCACAAAAACTTAGATTTCCATCATTATCATCAAAACTTAACATTTCTTCAAACAAATTCCATAAAAATCAACAAGAATGTGAAATACCTATAATAATACTTCCAATTTCATCATTGTTCTTCCTTCTCTCTCTATCTTCTCTCTCTAAAAATTCTAAAACATTCAAATATCTCATTAAATTTCAATTCTCTTGCTTGAAATATGCAAAAATAACTTAATATTGCCTTGGAATTGTGAAAATCATCTGGTTTTTCTTCTCCAACAGCCCTCTTTCCTCCTTTCTCTCTTCATCTCGTCACTCCTCTCCATTTCTCTAGAATTGTCTTCTTCTTCTTCTTCTTTTTTCTTGTTTATATAATTTTGCTAAGGGCTGGACTGATATGTGGGCTGAATTGATATGAAAGAGTGGGCTTGGTCTTCTTCACTTAAGCCTAACGGGCATTACACAAGACGTAACAACTTGTCTATTTCAGTCTGTTTTATGTGGCAGTTGTACTTTGACCACGTAATTATGCAAGTAAATCAAGTGTATGATCGCCAAATATATAATTCCAAAAGTAATGAAATAAATGATAGTCCGGTTAGAACGAAATACGTGCAGACTGTTGACCCAGGTATGGCAACCCAAGAGGGGGGGTGAATTGGGTTTTTATTTATCAAAATGGATTTATAAAACTTTTCTTGAAAGATCAAAATTAGTTCACTCTTTCTTTGAGAATAAAGGTGAAGAAGATGAAATTAGAAGTTATCAAATATGTAATCAAGAGAATAATAATAATGAACAATCACAAGTGCAAGTAAATGTAAAGAGTATAGGGATAGAGAGAGTGCAAACTCGATGTACGTGTTCGGCAAACCCTGCCTACGTCCACGGGCTCTTAGCTCCACGAGCTAAGCTTTCCACTAAGTTGTAGAAATCTTTACAACTTGCTTGATGAACAACCTCACCAAGACTTTTCTTCCAACTCTTGATAACACCACACCAAGAGTTCTTCTTGATGAACAACCTCACCAAGGCAACTTCCTTCAACCCTTGATAACACCACACCAAGAGTTCTTCTGGATGAACAACCTCACCAAGGCAACTTTCCTTAACTCTTGATAACACCACACCAAGAGTTCTTCTTGATGAACAACCTCACCAAGGCAACTTCCTTCAACCCTTGATAACACCACACCAAGAGTTCTTCTTGATGAACCACCTCACCAAGGAAAGAATTCTCTCAAGGATAACTTTTATCCTTTACAAGAAGATCTCACTCTCACCACAATACAAGAACAAAGAAAATTCTTACAACATAAGTACAACTCTCTTCAAAGAGTAGATAAAGAATATAAAAGCTCTCTAGACTTGATATTTCTTTTGTTTTTTTTTTTTTGCTTGATAGATTCTTCTCTTCTTCTTTCTCTTTGTTGCTGAATGCATGGGAGAAGGGCTCCTTTTATAGGCAAATGGGATGAACTTAATCAAATGAAGACACCAACTACAAATTTTCTGCCCACCATAAAAACCGTAATCTTGTCTGCCATTTTTGTCAATGTTCCGTTTGAAATTTGAAAATCTACAAAACATAAAATATCTGCACATTTGAATAAGCTTTCCAACGCATCAAGAGCCAAGTCATTTGGATATCTATAGCTCAAGATATGGCCAAAACACCATTCGGCGCTCATGTGACTTGATTTTTCTTCCTTGTGTCAGTCCACCGAATTGAGGGATAATTATGTCAGCCTTCCGTTTGAAATTTGAATTTCTTCAAAACATAAAAGACCTGCATATTTGAATAAGATTTCCAAAACATTAAGAATCAAAGAATTTGGATATCTCTATCTTAAGATATGGCCAAAACACCATTCGGTGCTCATGTGAGTTAATTTTTCTTCTCTGTGTCAGTCCACCGAATTGCATGTCAATTATGTCGGCCTTCCATTTGAAATTTGAATTTCTTCAAAACATATGAAATGTTCCCCATTAAGTCATCTTTCTAATGCCACAAGAATCAAGTCATTTTGATTTTCTAGCTCAAGATATGTCCAAAAGAGTATTCAGTGCTCATGTCAGCTGCTTCCATTTGTCTTTCAACTTGCATGATAATTTGGACAACCTTGCACTTGAAATTTGAATTTGATTAAAACATATGAAATGTTATAAATTGAGTAAGCTTTCCAAAGGCTCAAGAATCACATCATTTAGATATTTGTAGAGATATATATGACCAATTGATTGAACATTGCTCATATGTCACATTCCTTGAGTCAATCCTTGTTCTTAAGCTTTGGTGCCTTTAACATTTAGTCTTCTCCTTAGCTTCAACACTTCATTTTAATAAGCCTCTTCTTGATTTTAAAATTATTTCAATGATCTTACTCTTGCACATAAATAAACATGTTAGTAAATCTCAATTAATCAATGTGTATTGTTATCATCAAAATTATCATGTAGCCTTAGGGCTAACACAGACTTCTTTCTTCGCCTTCTGTTTTATTCAAGTGCTTCTAGATGGAATCATTGCCCAGAACTCCAGATGGGAGCAGGCTATATCGAAGCCTTGACTTAAAAAAAGCTACAAAGCTCTTTTTACATGAGAAGCTGGATTTCTAATTTCAGAATAGAAACATCATGATTTTTGAGATTATAGCCATAAAACTAGCCCAACATCTTACATACATAGTAAATGCTGCCTCAAGTTTCCATGAACCATTTATTCATATCAATGCTACATTTTAATGGTCGTCACAGTAACCAATAAGAGAAACCAAGTTTCTATGATGAACAATCAGTAAAAGCTGTGCCTGCATTGAATTGATACTGTGGTGTAAGTGTAATAAATTTGATTGCTGTGTCTCAACTGCCTAAAGTTTCAGAATTGATGAAATTTCAACTGACAGAAAACTGTGAATATCCAACCTCTGCTCGAAATTCCTTATAGCCTTGTCTTGATGATGGGGAGAGCACCTTAACAACAACTTCTTTGCCATCTTTCAAAATGCCGAATCAAACTTTCCAAATCCTCCTTCTCCAATAACAGTTTTAAAGTTATCTGTGATACTAGCAATTTCAGAGTAAGAAAATGGTCGATTCTCCGATTTCAGTAGCCCTTCGTTCTTTAGTCCGGTAGCCATACCTGCGTCCAATGGCGGACCTAGGCTAGGACCCTGGGGGGCCCGGGCCCCCTCTCAATTTTGAAAAATTTAATAAAACCCCTTTACTTTGCTTTAGTACATTTACATTCCTTTCTTAAAATTAAAATAATAATAATAATAATCAACTCAAGTTTTACAATTCTCTTTTCTTTTTCCTAACTATTTGAGCTACTTGAGGCATATAATAATATAAGCTGATATTATATTTTAATTAACTTTTATTAGCTGATTCATAAATAGAATTTTAGTTTTCTATTTTTATTTATTCAATTCTATGTAAATTATATGTTTTACTTTATATAAATATTTTTTATAGTCTAAAAAAAACCTCAATCAATTATTGTTAAAAGAGTACAAATTTGATGATCCTCGTATATGGTAATAACTGCCTTTTTCCTATAATTTGAAATAAAATCATATATTACATTTTTATCATGTCGTTCTTTTTATTTTTTATTTGTTTCTATTAATTAGATTTTAAGAATAGTAATATATTTTCAAGAAATTATTTCTAAGAGACTTTTTATTTTATTTCATTGGTTTGTATTTTTTTAGATAAAAAGTAATGTATGTTATAAAATAATTTTTTTGAATAGTAATAGAGAGATATTTTAAACGAAAAGCTATTTTGAGTTTATATCAAATTTAAGAAAATTAACTTTTTATAATTTCGAACCGTTATAGTTATAATATCCCTTATTTAAGTGTATTTCTTATATTATTTTTTAAAAATTTTATTATATTATTAAAGTTTATCAAATAAATTATAAATATTAAAATATTAATGGTGCCCCCCTTTAATCAAATCCTGGATCCGCCACTGCGGCTGCGTCAATGATTATATTCCCTCTTCTTAACAAAATTTCGAAGGAGATTATCATGATTACTTTAGTATGCACAAATCCATTAGAAGAAAGTCATATTTATTCTTTGTGAAAGTACCACTTTTCTCATATGTATTTCCTGATTGCCATTATAGAACCACACTCTCGGAAGATTTCCGCTCTATTTATGTAAATTTTCTCAAGTACTATAAATTATCGTGTATAGCTAGAGTTGAAACCTTTATTCAGTAATGAAAGTTAGCGTCTATATTTTTATTGATTGTAATCTTGCATATACTTTGGGACTAGAATAAATATTTTCTTTTAAAGGAAAGCCTGGTCTTTGTACAGACCTGTAAATTGCTCCTGGTTTTTGTCTACTTTCACATCTTCATTTTCAGTAGTGCTTTGTATTCTTTAATCTGCAGAAGTTATTTATGAAACCAAGTAGGATTACGGTGGGAATTTCTAAGAGGAGAGAAGTAGAGGGGAAGAATTAAAGAAAAATATTACCTCCTCTTTCCCGTCTATACATAACCAGAGCACTGAAGGCAAGAAGAATTAACGAGATACCAGTGGTGGATGCAAGAACTGGAATAATGAACTTTGTTTTCTTCTCATGGCATGGAATGGAAAAGCAGAGATATCGGTTTTCTTCAAGACTTGCACCAAATAAACATAAAATTTCCCATGTCAGGCAGTTACCAAGGAGCAAAACAGAACAGGGAAAGAATTGAGAACTTGAAATGAACTGAAGCATTGACATTAAGAGGAGCAAAAATACCTCAACAGCAATGTGTCCCATCTTTGGACTTTTCGATAAGATCACCCGAACTGGACCACTTTGTTCCCAGTCAAGTTTCTAAAATTCAAAATAGATCACCCTTATTTCCAATCTAAAAGTTTTCATTGCAATAACAAACCCAAATGTTAACTACCCACAGTATGGGTGTTAAAAAATCCTCGACCCGATCCAACCTGACCCGACCCGATCAGGTTGGTCGGGTTTTTTCGGGTCGGTATTAAATAGTGACCCGAATCGGGTTAAAATAATCGGGTTTAAACAATATCGGGTTGCAAATCGGGTTTAGATATTTGGCCTAATTAAATTAAACCCGATGTGACCCGATCCGACCTGATCGGGTTTTTGTCGGGTCGGTATTGAATAGTAACCTGAATCGGGTTAAAATAATCGGGTTTGAACAGTATCGGGTTGTGATCGGGTATAAGAAAACCCGACCCGACCCGACCCGACCCATGTACACCCCTAACCCATAGGACTTTTAGTTTCGGCAGTTGTGCTAGAAATTCTGGTAATGGCCCAGTCAAGTTGTTGTACGATAAATCCCTATAACAAAAAAGAGTCGGTAGCTTACATCAAAACCAGCAAATGCAAACGCATAATCCATAGTGGTTCCTCTTCATGTCTGCTCATTTTTATGGTTCTACTAAAATACACCTCCATGTGCATGCATGCACATTTTCGGTACTAAAAGGGTCTGGCTGGTAAGCTATAATCTTCAGAAGGCACACAAGGGATTTTCTTCTTTGTTTGGGTTTGCAGAGGTGGTTTTGGGTTTTGTCTTGGCTGTTTCAAGGCTCTTTTAGAATATCTTGATTGGGCTTTGGAGATCCTATGATGTCTTTGTGCTACCGTATTTGTTATTACTAAAAGACTATACTGCTCTTTTTTTTTATAAATATTTACCCCTTCACTTAATACAATTTTCATTTCTTATAAAATAAATAAAAGAAGAATAAGAAGTTGAGTTACTGAATGCTAAGAGTCAGTCAAAATAATACTTACAATTACCTTATTGCTTTGAGATTCAACAATGAAGTTGTTATCTCTCCTGTCAAATTTGCTTGAGCTCAAATTCCTGCATGAATCGTCAAAGAGAATATATCACTACTATTCTATAGAAAATTAAAAATAAATAAAAAATAAAGGAAAGATGAACTTCAACCAAAAAAAAAAAAAAAACAAAAAAAGAATTTTGGTGTGAAATCCCAAATTTTGCAAATGATCATAATCTTAATATGTCACAATATCTATATTATTGTATATGTGTGTATGATTAAGAGTGTGCAATGAATTAAATTATTGGAGGGTTTAAATGAAATACTAAGAAAGTTGAGGATTGGAATGAATTTATCCATGCATGTTTATCTATGTATAGGGTGGTAAACTCTAGAAAATTCATTCTCTTCCCCTTTTTGCTCTAAAATGCCAGCCGTCCTCTCACACTCTTTCCCCCAATTTTGCAAAGGATTCAAGAAGGAATTTGAGCTCTTGAAGTAGGAAAGGTAGACTCTACTCCCTTTTTCCATTTCTAGCTTGTAATCATGAGATATTGCTATGAATTATGAAGTTGGACAATGATTTATGGTGTTTTTATGTTATGTATATCATGAGGTATGCTGGAAAATATGATTTTATATGACTTGTGAAAGGTTAGATGATGATAGAAGGATAGGAATGATGATAGAGTTTGAATTCTACAAAGTTCATTTCACTGAGCAGTATGGGGTATGAAAATTCTCATAAATTCTATGGTTGTTTGCTGGCTTTAAAATTTTGATATGGTAAACTAGACACATCAGGGATTTTATGAAATTTTGAATCACTTGAAAATTTGTAGTGTGTGAATTATAGTGAATTTTTGAAGTTGTTGAACCAGAATTGGAATTCCTCTGTTTTAGAACAGAGCATGGGGAACGAATTTTAATTAAAGAAATAAATCTTCATAAAAATCCTTGATTTTTGGTATATAAGACCTTGAACATGTTTTCTTGTGAATTGAAAATTTGCAGGGTTTTTGAAGCTTTGTATGAATTATTGGGATTTTTCAAAATTGGGGTTATAAAACTGAAAAGTTCAGCTTTTAAAACAGAGCAAGCAAAGTAAATTATTTTTGACTGACTTAAACTTCTTATAAAATTGTGATTTTTGGTCAAATGAATTATATATTGTGTATTACTAGACTTGAAAGTTTGGTGAATATTTGATTATTGTAGAATTTTATAAAATTCGTCAAAGTAGTACTACTCAGTTAAAAGACTTGTAGACAGAATTGTTGTATGAAAAAAATTAAGGGATTTTAAGGGGCATATGGCCTCATTTTAATCCAATAAAATTCATGGGATATAATATATATTTTTACATAAGTCCCGTGAAATTTGGTGATGATTGCGATAAGCATTTCCTTGCTACCATTTTTCAATCAAAAATGTGCCTAGTATTGAGTTATTAATTATTGATACTATTGGTTGGTTGAAGTGTTGCTAATCCATGAGAGATTTGATTATTTCTAGGTGGAAATCAAGGTTTACGGTGAAGTAATCACGTAAGTAAGCTAAACCTTCTGAGGACATAATAAAATGTTGTTATGCTTTATGTATTGATTGTATAATGTGATCAAATTGCGGTATTTGTGATGAATGAGAAATTGGATTTTGATGTTGAGTTATGGGATTGGAATCATGGATCCATGATTTGAATGTGATTTGTTGTGATACTTGAAAAGTTTAACTTAGAGCTTCACTTATGTGATTGAAATGTGAAATTGTGATACATGGATGAATGGCATGCCAAATTTTGTTGTAATTTTCATAATGTGTACACTTATGCATTGAGGCACCTCTTGAAGTTGTGTGTGGGATACCTCTTAGTGGTCACAAGGACCGCAAAGTGCCACACAGAATACAAAGTGTCACATGCGAGAGTGTGTATGAAATGTGAATGTATACACTTATGCATGGGGGCTCCTCTTGAAGTTGTGTGTAGGCTATCTCTTAGGGGTCACAAGGATCACAAAGTACCACACATAATACAAAGTGTCACATGCGAGAGTGTGTGTGATAAATGTTGATGTTATGGAAATTATATTGTTATGGTTGCAATGGATGGAAAATATGATTTGGAGCTTGTGTTATTGAATTTGAAATGTGAACTCATGAGTGGTATGTGAGAAGCTTAACATAGAGCTTTGCTTATGAGATGGAATGTGAATGTGGTATGTGAAGGCATGCACTAATATGTGATATATTATGAAATGTGAATTTGCATGCTAAAACCTTGGGGAAAACATTGAATGTTTATAGTGTAACTCATGCATGGGGGCTATCTCTTGAAATTGTGTGGGGGTTACCTCTTGAAGGTTCTAGAACACAAAGTGCCACACACAATACAAAGTGCCACATGTTTGTGAAGCTAGTGGATGCATTTTGGGTTGGGTTGTGGAGGAGTTCGCCCGAAAACAAAACCGTAAGGCAAGTGGTAACGAGGAACTAAGCCCGCTGGGTTAGCAAGCCCAATCCCATATGTCCAAAGCGGATAATGGACTAACTTCAAAATTGTGATAATATGTGTTATATGTCCCCAAGGTTATATTGAAACAAGATAAGTGAATGTGTGAATGAAATGAGCACATATGTGAATGTGTTGTGACTATACATGATATATGTGTATACACGTGACAATATGTGATATATAGGCGTGTGTGTGTGTGCACGCGGGCGTGTACACTTGTGACTATATGTGATATATGTGCACACATGTGATAATATGTGATATATGTGTCCCTAATGTTAATGAAAATAAAATATGGGCATATGTGTATGTGTGATGAGAGTAGCCTAAGAAAGGCATATATGAAATGAGTGCATATATGTGTGAATGATGTGGATTACTTGCCTAAAAAGGCATAGGTGACATGAGACAAAAATATGTGTATATGTATGTGTGAGAGGAATAGCCTGAACAAGGCAATTTGAATTGAGACAACTACATGTGTGTGTGTGTGTGCGCATGTGTGTCCTTAAAGCCCTTTGAGGCTAAATTAGAATGAAAACTCTCATATGTTTAATGGCTTAAAAATGGCACAAAGGAGATGAAATAAGTATGTATATGTGTGTATAAGGAATGGAAACGGGCTGTGAAAGATATAAATAAAATTTAGTAGTAATTATATGGATGTGTAAGTAAGGAAATCAAGCTAAGTGTGATGGCTAAGCAGAGAGTTGGCATAAGCGAGCCACTCTTTTGGCCTAGGAGTGCCAAAGTGAAGCCCAAAAAGCATTTGAACCAGTGAGCGCGAATGTTGAATTTTGAATAGTAATATCTGACTTCTGAAACAAGTAACCGGTGACTTGTGGGACAAGCAATGAATAATAATTTCATATGTACTTGAATTTTTGTTGAGTAATCATTGCTAAAACCTTTATTTAGCTTACTTACGGAGTGATTACTCACTAAATTTTATTGTGTGCCTTAAGTGATTAACGTTGTTCAAGTTAATGAGGATTTTGGCAGGACAACAATGAAGTTATCTTGACAACCATAGACCGCTGCAATATTATTTTTGTGTTGATCATTGTTTTGAGTGGCATTCTAAACCTTTAAGGTACGGCTTGTTACATTTGGCCAACATCTATTAAGGCAAAATCCCTCAGCATATAAGTAATTTCCCCTAGCAGGTTGAAGAACCTTCAACCCAATGCCATGGAAAATATACAGAACTGAATACTAATCGATGTTCCATGAAATTTAATAAAGAACCTTAAGATCATTAGAGAAGCACTCACAATGAGATGATCCTTGGAGTAACCTCGTCGGTACAATTCAAACCATCCCATGAGAAATTACGAGGGACACATGGATCCCCTTGCCAGTTTCTGTTGTATATTTGTTTGATTTCCTTGATAGCATTAACTGTTGTTTGTCCGAAAACAAACATAATAATTACTGAAGAAAAAGCAGTGGATATATAGAGGAGTAGACGGTTGTTGGAAAACAAAATCTTAAATAAATATATGAAAAGCAATAATTGCATTTTAAAAAATCTACAAAAACTGCCTTTATGATAGTGGCGTGTGAATATACAGCACCATACTATTAAAGTGGACTGCTCACTGGGGCTGCATTCTCCATGACTCCTAGGAGCAATGTTATAGAGTTCATAACATCAACTCAGAGCTAGTATGATGATCTGAATTTCTGGGCAGACAGGCTGTTAAATGTGGATCTCATTTAGTCATTATAAGAGGACCTTCCTAATCTGTTATTATTGAAGGATAAAATTAATGTTGAGTCTGTTACCTACTGGTATAGTTTAAACGTTTGCAGAAGTGACAGACTTCACCTTAACCTCGTGAACCTTGCACATAAAGGGGGCATATTGAATGATAAAACTAATGCTAAACTTACACCTATTAACTTAAGCTTTCAGAACAGTTATAAACTTAACATTAACCTTGTTTAGTACAAGTTTTCAGTTGGAAAAGTTAATTCTAATACAATAGCTAAGAAGAGAAGAAAAATACCATCATCAAGGTTTGTTGGTGAAACTGCGAACTCTTTAAACACATAAACTTCAAACGCATTAAGGATTGGAGGAAGATTAGATCCACCTGCTGCAAAAATGGAAAAGGGAAGGCGGGTGCCATTGATAGGTGGATAATTTTGACTTATGGTCATTGGCTCAAGGCATTAAAGTCTTAAATATTCTGTGAGATTGCGTTCACCATTGAGCTCAATACGCAATTCCCTGTTCTGGCTATACTTAAGCTTTTCAATCTCTGCAAAGTGAAAGTAAACATAACACTGGATATCAGAATAAGAAGGCGGAAAGTATAAACTCAAGTTTGCTCTAGCATTCTGTGCTCTAGCAGCAGTCTTCAGCACTTCAGCTGGTACTTTGTAGCCATCATCAAAGCCTTGGGTAAACACAGTTGACTGTGTGGAAATTAGATTCCAATTATCCCATCCACTGAAATTAAGAGCAACCCAGAAGTGATCATAGATGTCAGCTAGGTACCTAATTGAGAGATATTGACACTCATGGTCAGTACATTCGAATTATTGATAAAACACTTGGCTTAACTATACTAATTTATACATGAAACAATAATTATAAGAAGCTGCAAATGTGAATCAATGTTTGAACAAGATAACTCGATATTTAGTTGGTTGCCACCGAAAATTTATGTAATGAAGTATATAAATATAGTAATTTTTCTAATAAAGTAAACAGGGTTGATATTGTAGTCCAACATATTCTTTAGGGTTGGCACAGTGTTAATTGATTTACCTGGTAAGATTAGAGACACCACCAACATCATATCTCCAAAGGTTGTAGAGTACTCCATCTTTAATTGGACAAATGGAGTTGTCCAAAGGCCCTAATTCCAACACCGAAATAAAGGGTACTCCACAGCCAATGTTTACGAGACACACATCTACATAGTCCGCAGAGGGAACGTGAACAATCTCAAATATTACTTGGTCTCCGTCACCCACGGTGGTTAATTTGTTAACACCAAGATATAGGTCAAATACAGGGTGCACGTTTTTGCTATCATAATTCCCATTTACAAAGACAGCTCCGATAAGATACTTGTTGTTTGCAACTTGTTTAGGCTTCAATGTGTAACAATTCCTTGTTCCTTGAGGAAAGCTTCTTAAATGCTTTATCTGTCGTTGATAGTACCAGTTCCACGGGTAGAAGTTAACAGAAGTCTCATGGATTTCTCCACTATCAATAAATTTAGCGTCAGAGTCATAAAATAGACCAGTTACGTTATCTATATAATCTGCACTCGCCCCGCAGTCAATGCTTGTGAAACCTGGGAATCATATTGACAGAAAAAGGTATCACGAGAAACAAATCAGTTAATATGATATAAACTTTCAGATTTCAACAAACCCGTTCATAAGTAGACCACAAATATTCTGGGCAAAACAAACATTTTTGTGCATTCATCATTAGGTTAACATTTATTACCAACATAGAATTTTAGATAGCATTTTTCCTTCTTTTATGCCTTTAGCCATCAGTACCTTCAGCCGAGTGTTTCACCTAGTCAAAGATCTCTTGAAAAGAAAATTTTAAGCTAATGTTTTTGCTATTGTCTTTTCTGATCTCTTTCTAAATCACCTGGCTGCAAGGGAATTCGAGATTTGCAGTTGAAAGAGGATTGAAAATATATCACTAAGGTAGAAAATCTTTATTTGCACCGTTTCTTATGCTCCCAACCATTTCATCTTAATAGTGAAATTTTTATTTCAATAAGATGCAATATCTCTATAACATCACGATCAATCAACCTAAATATATACTTTATGTATTTATTTTGAGAATAAAAGAAAATTTACAAGCTGTAGAAACTAGTTTTTACTAACATCTAAAAATATATTTTAAAAGGGTCATTCTATCTTCCTGATATTTCGATAGTATCATCAAACAATCCTCTAACTGTAGTCCAAGAATTTACCATACTTACAATGATCTCTTGATCTATGATAGAAGAATTGTGATTAGTTTGATAATGTTAATGTTCCAATGATTTAACTATTCTTTAAAAGATTTTGAGTAATACTATTCTTACATATTATCTGTACAAACTTACTCTTACAAATTGATATGTTATAATTTGATTTGATGAGTAAATTTTAATTTTTAATTATATTAATTAATATGAATGATCTATCAATCATTCAATAACGTCACATGTATAGATTTATAAAAGTGACTTTATATGTATAATTTATAAAAATAGCATCACTCATATTTTATTATAGTCGAATCAGAAATAAAGACCCAAAGATTTCTTAAAATTTGATCCGAGAACTCATCATATTAACTCAATGCTAATGTTATAATTAGACTTTCTATACATAAGTAGATACCTGTTTATGAATGTTTATACATACTTATAAATATGTGTGTCAACTTGAATAACAGTACAGTAAATTTATAAGGTAGAATGTGTACTCACCAGAAGCGTCAGTGGCAAGCTTCACTTCAGCAAGTTCTTTTTCTGCTGCAGCTAGTATTGAGTTGTTGAGTGTTATGGTTAAGACCATACATATAGTTCTAGAACCAGTAACCATTCCTGCCTACTAAAAATGCCGCTATTCCTTGTGTCAGATTCTGAGCAGCCTCTTAGTAACATGGTGATATTGGTCAAGGAGGTCAGATACAAACACAAGTGGTACTTAGATAGTAGATGCTCAAGGCATATGACCGGAGATGCCTCCAAGTTCTCAAGATTAATCATGAAAAAAGGAGGATATGTGACCTTCGGTGATAATGCCAAAGGAAGGGTAATCAGACATGGTGATATTGGTAACCCTTCTTCACCTATTATTAAAGATGTTTTGCTTGTTCATGGTTTAAAACATGATTTGATTAGCATTTGTCAATTGTGTGATAAGGGATATTTTGTTACTTTTGAGCCTAATAGATGTGTGATTAAGGATGTTAGTAATAATAAGATATTATTTGTTGGTAATAGATGTGGTAATATTTATACAATTGATATTGATGTTAATGATCATGTAGAAAATTGTTTCATTGTTAATCATGATGCTTGGTTATGGCATAGAAGGTTAGGTCATGCTAGCATGGACACAATTTCAAAAATTTTTAAAAATGATTTACTTGATGGTCTTCCAAAAATAAAATTTGAAAAGGATAAGATTTGTGATGCTTGTCAATTTGAAAAACAAGTGAGAACTTCTTTTAAACAAAAAAAATTTATTTCAACAAATAAACCTCTACAATTACTTCATTTGGATTTATTTAGATCATCAAGAACTCAAAGCCTTGGTGGAAAGTATTATGTTTTTGTTATTGTGGATGATTATTCAAGATTCACTTGGGTATTATTCTTGAAAACTAAAAATGAGGCCATACAAGCTTTTTCAAAATTTGCAAAAAGAGTTCAAAATCAAAAAGGGTATTCTATTGTGTTCTTTAGGAGTGATCATGGTGGTGAAGTAGACAATGTTGCATTTGAAAATCTTTGTGATGAAAATGGTTTTGAACATAATTTTTTCTCACATAGAACTCCACAATAAAATGGTGTTGTTGAGAGGAAAAACAGGACTATCCAAGAAATGGCTAGGACCATGTTACTTGAAAATAATTTGCCAAAATATTTTTGGGCCGAAGCCGTTAATACCGCATACTTTATAATCAATAGAGTCCATATTAGAGCTTTAATAAAGAAAACTCCTTATGAACTTTGGAAAGGAAGAAAACCCAACATTGGATTTTTTAAGGTTTTTGGTTGTAAATATTTTATTTTAAACACCAAGGATAACCTTGGAAAATTTGATGCAAAAGCCAATGTTGGAATTTTTGTTGGCTACTCCAACCATAGTAAAGCATATAGAGTTTTTTAACAAAAAGACTCTTACTATTGAAGAATCTATGCATATTGAATTTGATGAAGCTAATGTTATTTCTTCAAAGAATTTAGATGATGATATTGTTGAGGTAGAAAGGCAAATCAAGGAATCAAAGCTTGATGAAAAGAGCCAATATGAATTACAACTTCAACAAGAAAAGCTTGAGAAAGTTAATGATTCTTCCCAAGAATTACCAAAGGAATGGAGGTATGCAAAAGCTCACCCTAAAGATCTCATTATTAGTGAACCATAACAAGGTATGAAAACTAAATCTTCTTTTAAGAACTTTTGTAATCATTTTGCTTTTATCTCTCAATTTGAACCAAAATCTTTTAAAGAAGCCGAAAATGACGAAAGTTGGATTTTGGCTATGCAAGAAGAATTGAATCAATTTGAGAGAAATCAAGTTTGGGAATTAGTCCCTAGACCTAAAAATCATTCTATTATAGACACTAAATGGATTTTTAGAAATAAAGTAGATGACAATGGCACCATTATTAGAAACAAAGCTAGACTTGTTGCTCAAGGAGACAATCAAGAAGAAGGTATTGATTATGAGGAAACCTTTGCACCGGTTGCTAGATTAGAATCAATTAGCATGTTGTGTGCATTTGCATGTTATAAAAATTTTACATTATATCAAATGGATGTCAAAAGAGCATTTTTAAATGGTTACATTATGGAGAAAGTATATGTAAAGCAACCTCTTGGTTTTCAAAATCATGATTTTTCAAACCATGTTTTCAAACTCAAAAAGGCACTTTATGGCTTGAAACAAGCACCAAGAGCATGGTATGATAGATTGAGCAAATTTCTCATTGATAATGGTTTTGAAATGAAAAAAGTTGATACTACTCTTTTTGTTAAACCAAAAAATGATGATTTCTTAATTGTTCAAATCTATGTTGATGATATTATATTTGGTGCTACTAATGTCTCTATGTGTGAGGAATTTTCCAAGTGCATGCAACAAGAATTTGAAATGAGCTTAATGGGAGAATTAAATTTCTTCCTTGGACTTCAAATCAAGCAATCAATAGATTGGATCTTCATTAATCAAGCAAAATACACAAGAGATCTTCTCAAGAAGTTTGGCATGGATAATTCAAGGACATATAACACACCTATGGGTACATTAACCAAGCTTGACAAAGATGAGAAAAGAAAAGATGTTGAGGTAACAAAATATCGAGGTATGATTGGCTCTCTTTTGTATTTAACTGCTAGTAGACCTGATATTATGTTTAGTGTGTGTATGTGTGCTAGATTTCAATCTTGTCCAAAGGAATCTCACCTTAAAGCTGTCAAAAGGATATTTAGATATCTTCTCGGAACCATAAATCTAGGTCTTTGGTATCCTAAGTGTGATAATTTTGATCTAATTAGTTATTCGGATGCGGACTTTGCTGGAAGTCTTCTTGATAGAAAGAGCACTAGTGGCTCTTGCCATTTTCTAAGACATGCATTAGTCTCATGGTTTAGTAGAAAACAAAATTCTGTTGCCTTATCAACCGCGGAAGCCGAGTATATTACAGTAGGAAGTTGTTGTGCACAATCTCTTTGGATGAAACAAATTTTAAAAGATTATAGTGTGGTATTTGATCATATTCCCATCAAATGTGACAATACAAGTGCCATCAACATTTCAAAAAATCCCATACAACACTCGAGGACTAAGCATATAGAGATTAGACATCATTTTATTAGAGATCATGTTCAAAAGGTAATATTCTTTTAGAATTTATTCCCACCGATAAACAATTAGCCGATATATTTACTAAACCCCTTAGTCAAGATAGATTTTTCATAATTAGAAGAGAATTAGGCATGTTGGATATGTCTTAATTTTGCTTTAATATGATAATCTTTGAATGGTAGCATATGTTAAGGGGGAGAATATATTTAGGGGGAGTAGTTAATTTGATTACATTTTTTTTTGATGATAACAAAAGGGGGAGAAATAGTTGGATTGCTTATATTCATAACAAGTGCCATTTTTTTGTTTATTATTGATTTTATTTTCATTCTTTATTTTAGATATTATTTGAAAGCAATCAATGGTTTGTCATCATCAAAAAGGGGGAGATTGTTAGCCCTAAGGCTACATGATAATTTTGATGATAACAATACACATTGATTAATTGAGATTTACTAACATGTTTATTTATGTGCAAGAGTAAGATCATTGAAATAATTTTAAAATCAAGAAGAGGCTTATTAAAATGAAGTGTTGAAGCTAAGGAGAAGACTACATGTTAAAGGCACCAAAGTTTAAGAACAAGGTTTGATTCAAGGAATGTGACACATGAGCAATGTTCAATCAATTGGTCATATATTTCTTTACAGATGTCCAAATGACGTGATTCTTGAGCCTTTGGAAAGTTACTCAATTTATAACATTTCATATGTTTTAAAGAAATTTAAATTTCAAGTCTAAGGTTGTCCAAATCATCATACAAGTTGAAAGACAAATGGAAGTAGCTGATATGAGCACTGAATACTCTTTTAGACATATCTTGAGTTAGAAAAATCAAAATAATTTGATTCTCATGGAATTGGAAAGAAGACATAATGAGTCACATTTCATATGTTTGGAAGAAATTCAAATTTCAAATGGAAGGCTGACATAATTGACATGCAATTCGGTAGACTGACACAGAGAAGAAAAATCAACTCATATGAGCACTGAATGATATTTTGTCCATATCTTGAGATAAACATATCCAAATGATTTGATTCTTAATGTTTTGGAAATATTATTGAAATATACAGATCTTTTATGTTTTGAAGAAATTCAAATTTCAAACGGAAGGCTGACAAAATTATCATTCAATTTGGTGGACTGACACAAGGAAGAAAAATCAAGTCACATGAGCATTGAATGGTGTTTTGGCCATATCTTAAGCTACAAATATCCAAATGACTTGGTTCTTGATGAGTTGGAAATCTTATTCAATTTTGCAGATCTTTTATGTTTTGAAGATTTTCAAATTTCAAATGGAACATTGACAAAAATGGTAGACAAACTTACAGTTTTTATGGTGGGCAGAAAATTTGGAGTTAGTGTCTTCACTTGATTAAGCTCTTTCCATTTGCCTATAAAAGGAGCCCTTCTCCCATGCATTCAAGAAGAAGAAGAGAAGTATCTATCAACCAAAAAAACAAGAGAAATATCAAGTCTAGAGAGCTTTTATATTCTTTATCTACTCTTTGAAGAGAGTTATACTTTTGATGTAAAAATTATCTTTGTTCTTGTATTGTGGTGAGAGTGAGATTTTCTTGTAAAGGATAAAAGTTATCATTGAGAGAACTATTTCCTTGGTGAGGTTGTTCATTAAGAAGAACTCTTGGTGTGGTGTTATCAAGAGTTGAAGGAAGTTACCTTGGTGAGGTTGTTCATCAAGAAGAACTCTTGGTGTGGTGTTATCAAGAGTTGAAGGAAGTTGCCTTGGTGAGGGTGTTCATCAAGAAGAACTCTTGGTGTGGTGTTATCAAGAGTTGAAGGAAGTTGCCTTGGTGAGGTTGTTCATCAAGAAGAACTCTTGTTGTGGTGTTATCAAGGGTTGAAGGAAGTTGCCTTGGTGAGGTTGTTCATCAAGAAGAACTCTTGGTGTGGTGTTATCAAGAGTTGATAAAATTTGCCTTGGTGAGGTTGTTCATCAAGAAGAACTCTTGGTGTGGTGTTATCAAGGGTTGAAGAAAAAGTCGTGGTGAGGTTGTTCATCAAGCAAGTTGTAAAGATTTCTACAACTTAGTGGAAAGCTTAGCTCGTGGAGCTAGGAGCCCGTGGACGTAGGCAAGGTTTGCCGAACCACGTAAATTAAGTTTGCACTCTCTCTATCCCTTTCCTCTTTACATTTACTTGCTCTTATGATTGTTCTTTATTGCCATTCTCTTGATTGCATTCTATTTTCATCTTCTTCACCTTTGTTCTTAAAGAAAGATTTAAATAATTTTGATCTTTCAAGAAAAGTTTTCTAAATCCGTTTTTATAAATAAAAACCCAATTCACCCCCCCTCTTGGGTTGCCATACCTGGGTCAACAATATATTGAATGACGAATGTGATATGTGAGTGAAAGCTTAATATAGAGCTTCACTTATGTGACTGAAATGTAAAATGTGATATGTGAGTGAAAGCTTAATATAGAGCTTCACTCATGTGACTGAAATGTGAAATGTGATATGTAAGTGAAAGCTTAATATAGAGCTTCACTTATGTGACTGAATGTGAAAACTAATATGTGAGCTTGCCACAACTTAGGATATTTGGCTCTCATAGCTTGGGGGGAGGTCTGGACCATGTGTTTCCCTACATGGGATTCGGTAGCATGGGCCCAGTATTACCCGGATCGTCAGACTAGCCTTATGTTATTTCAAGTGCAGGCATCTAAATGTATTCGTACTGTTCTGTACTGTTCTGTATTGTTCCATGGCTTGAGGGGAGGTCTGGACCATGTGTTTCTCTAGACGAGATTTGGTAGCATGGGCCCAGTATCACCCGGATTGTTAGACTAGCCTTGAGCGTTCCATACTCCCATGGCTTTATGGGAGGTCTGGACCATGTATTTCTCTAGACGAGACTCAATAGCATGGGCCCGGTATCACCGGATTGTCAGACTAGCCTTGAGCTAATATATGGGAACTGACTGTGAAATGAAAAGTTCTACCTTGATTAGAGAGCACTGTTCCTAAGTATCTGTGACTGTGTTGTGGAAGCTTCCGAAATTATGTGAAATGGATATCCATATGAACAATCACTATAAGAATTTTTTGCATATTTGTCACTTCACAATTTTTTTATTTGGCAGTTTTTTAAAAAAGTGAGAAATTTAACCATGTCTTAAAAGTCAAACCTATCAATTCATCTTATTTGTCACTTTTTGTCTTATTCAATTACATATATATCACATTTTTATAAAAGTTTGATAAGTATGTGAAAATGTAATTTTTTATTTTTCCTCTCAAACTTCCCTCTTTCTTTCTATTTTTTCTTTCAAATATGTGAATATAATATTTAAAATTTTAATAAATTTATCTAAATATAATTAAACAAAATAATTTTATTTTTAATCTAAAATTAAAAATAATTTTTAAAAATCTTTAAATTAAAGATAACATTATTATATGTGTGAAAAGAATAACATTATTATATGTATGAAAAGAATAAATTTTTAAATATTAAATTTTAGAAAAATGAATTTTTAAATGTAAAAATTTTATGAAATAAATAAAATTATTTTTTAATTTCAAAGCGACGAAAATCACATTCTTTAATTGCTTTGATGAAAATTAAGCAATTAAAAATATCAAAAAAAATTATTTTACAATAATATAATATTTTAAATATGTAAAAAAATTATTATAATTTATTTTAAAATTAAATTAATACATTTAGTGATCTAAAAATTATAAAAAATTAGTCTAATGGTGTAAATAAAAAAGTTTGAAATATAGGGACTGAATATAAGGACGACTTTGATAATTTTTAATAGATATGGATTTTCTTTACTTTTACAATCTATATAAAAGGAAAATCACACAACCCACAACCCTAGCTGTATAAACACACACGAAGATATAGACCTGGAAACACTCTCATTTCCTTTCAACTCTCAAAACAATTTCCTCCCTATTCCCTCTCCTTCGACTTCGAATGTACCCAACGCAAAGATTCTCCGAACTGCCCTCTTCTATTCCCATTGGCTCTTTTTTCTAATTTTTTTCTTTTTATTTATATATTAAAAAAACTTCAGCTTCTTCTATCTCTCAATGTCAATTGAGAACACACTTCCCTTACTCTCTACAGCAAATATCGAATCCAATTATTCCTCTCCCTCAATGGCATTTTCTGATTAATGGCGGCGACTTCTAGAGGTTTCGCGACTCAGCTTGATTTCAGACTCAGGAGACTTGTTAATACCGCTCATTTCCACCACATCAATACCAATGGATTGAAGAGGAGGAAGACTCTGAGCTATGCTGATCGAATCAGAGTGACTCGAATCGGCTGCTATTGCTCCGACTCGTCGGTTCCGATTCGAAGAGGTCCCGGCTCTGGAAATAGTGTTGAGAAGTACGAGGAATGGCGTATCCAAGCCTCTTCTGGAATGCCCTTCGCTTCTGCTCAGTACGTTTCACTTTCACACACATAAAATTTGAACCTTTTTTTGGTTGTCTAATGTTGAAATGTTGCAATTCTAGTTCATCAAACTATTAGTGATATATTAAATGGCGTCGTAATCTCTTTGCTGTTCTACATTACCAGATCTTGTTTTGTTTCCAAACAAGATAAATTTTATCCTAGGAATTTGGGTCCTTAGTCCCGCGACACTCCACCAAAAAGAGGTACTTAAATTAGTGCTTATCTGAACGAGCGTGTTCAATTATAGGAAATGATGTTGTTTTAATAACGTGCCTTCATTATTGTACTTGTAGACACTGGTATTGCAAATGGACCATCTGGCTTGCTTTCTAGGTGAGTATTTGACTGCAAATAAGTTATTTTTTAACAGCATTCTCCTTCAAACGAAATAATTGCATAATACTTGATTGTGAATACTAAGATTCTTAATGTCAGTCAATTCGTAATGCAGTTCTATGTTTAATCAATTTTAGTACTGATATCCTGTTTTTGGGCTGCAGGTATATGGGTCCGGATACAGCACAGGTCATATTTGTGAATTTTAAGGACTTGTATTATTACAATGGGAACAAGCTCCCTTTTGCCGCCGCTCAAATTGGTCAGGCTTTCAGAAATGAGGTATTTAATCCTTTCTTTTAAACTGCAAAATATTACATGCTTGTGAATAGTTGGCTAACCTTTGTTTATTTGTTGAAATTGCTGTATTAAATGTAATTGAGAATTTATTTCAGAAATGAGGTATTTAATCCTTCCACCTCTACGCTTATTGTAACAATTTATTTTCTCTCTTTTTGTCATCGCCTCAGAATAATAATAAATATTCACTATTCTCTCACTTTATTTATTATTTGATGTTTATTTGTCCATCTCCATCTCTATTTTTGCTTTGCAATCTCACATAGCTTTATTCAAGAACATATTTAATTTGCTCTTCTCTTCCTGCGTTGATCTAAAGGCTAGAGCTGCTACTCTATCTTGCTTGCTTTAGTTTGTTGGTCTGATCATACTTCTGTTGTTGACATGTCTTTCAGAGGACTTGGTCGAGTTAGTGTTTTCAGTATTGTATGCTTGTTTTGTTGAAATCTTTGGATCATTTTGTAATGTAAAATTAGCGAATATAAGCAGATCTTATATATTATTGCTTAATCAACTAACACCAGATTGCATGAAAGCTATTTTTTATATAAAATAATAATAATAATAATAATAATAATAATAATAGATTGAGGACTCCTTGAAACATATATATATATGCATGTTTACAATTAAGGTACAGGGTAAATATATTTCTTCTTGTAATAGATTTGGGTGGGGATCTAGATCATTTGATTTGTTTTTATTTATTGGCTAAGAAAGCTGAGGTTTGGATTGAACTCACCTTAATTTACTACCCATATTGTAAAGAAGGTTCCACTTTCGGGGACAGGGGGAGAGGTGCATGTTATAGTTTTGGGTTCTAAACAGTGAGCCTTCTCATAATCTCTGAGCATCCAGGGGAGAATTCTTTTTTGATTCCTGACAAAAGTGTCTGTTAGCTTTGAATCTCTTCTTGCATATTGGATTTGATCACTTTCAGGGTTGTTGATCAAGAAATAATTCATTAAGACGAGGAGAAGGTGAAAAAGAACCTAACTCATGCATAA
Source organism: Boswellia sacra (assembly GCA_013180625.2). Lineage (NCBI taxonomy): Eukaryota > Viridiplantae > Streptophyta > Magnoliopsida > Sapindales > Burseraceae > Boswellia > Boswellia sacra. Next base: position 290,340 of record SNVD02011200.1, read on the forward strand.
ATCATACATAAATTTGAACCTGAAAGCTACTTTTGCAAGAAATATATTTGTCTCTAAGTCTGAATATGGCACATCTGTTGGATTTCATAAGATTTTTCCAAAGGGTAGAATATCTGCTTAAAATTAGAGAACATGTACATCGATGTGTTATCACTGTCAAAGGACAAAGAAAACTTCTAATCAGAATATTCAAGCTTTACCAGCAACTATTTTGAGTTTTAACTATTCTATGGACTCTATATTTATGCGATTAGCTTTATTTTGCAGCCGAATGCCACATCTGGCATGGGTGTGGCTGAACACAGCAAGAATGCATTTATGGAATTGCATAGGAAGAAGGTTCACTGCTATGTGATTTTTAAGACTGATGAGAAGAAAAAGTGATATATCACTTGTTGGTTGAAAATATACTTGTGAAGTGAGACAATCAATGTAAAATATATTAGGCCTCTTGGATTTCACTTTTAATTTGAAGCATAAAAGTGATATATATCCATTAGGTATGCTACTGTGTGTTTATACCTTCATGATAACTTCTGTTACTGCCCTATTTAGTCTTACTACACTGGTCTTTAATTAACTTGACTTCATCTTAATTTCTATTTAGGCTTTGGTTGGTTGAGTGAAACCCTCAAAGATTTCCTAGCTGAATCTGTTTATGTTGATGATTGACTGAATTCCAATTGGTTCTCACACCATAAAAATTTTGATTGTAGAGAAGAAATTATTGTTTCTTCATGCATCACTATTTTTGGCAGTCCTGTCGATGACAACATTCAAAAATAAAATACTAGAAGTTTTCCTTCCAATTTTATATGTAAGATTGGCAGGGAGTTGAATGTGGATCTGTAGGTTTGGTAATCAGCATTGTGGAGTTTTAATGCAGTTTTTGGGTTAAATGAGCTATTACTCTAAAGTGAAACGATACAACTTACTCTGCTTTGTAACTTTTCTTTTCATTGATTATTTGCTGCAGTTTTCTTTCCACTGCGTGTTTGATTGATGGCTTTTAATGCCTGTGTTATTTATGGAGCTTTAATATTTGCATGTACTTTCTTAAATTCATGTAACTTTTCTTTTGCTGTGGTTGAAAGCTTTTGTTCTTGTTCTCTCTCTGAGCTCTCCGTTGATGTGAAGTGGGTTTGTGTCATTTTCATCACTGAAGCTGCTTGTATGGTTGTTAGGGTTAGTTCTGCTGCAAAGTTTTGAGCTTTGAGAATGAAAATGGAGAGGGATTTCTTGGGTTTGAGCTCAAAAGAATCAGTTATTGTGGTCAAGGAAGAGGTTAACAATGATGGCTTCAAAGAGATAGGTTTGCATGTTCTTCTCATTTGCTTCTCTCTCTCTCTCTCTCTCTCTCTAATAAAAATCCTTTTTTATGTCATCTTTTATTGTTTTGTTGTGAATTGAGTTAACTTTTTATGTTGTTTTCTCTCTTTTTTTTTTTTGTTTGTTAATAGAATATGATTTGGAAATTTTGAATTTTGTTTGTTGTTTAGTTTTATAGTTTTATATTCTAAATAGTTCTTAATGTTTTGATTTTACATGGTAGAAGTATTTAAGTGAGATGATGCGAATAGAATAAAATCATAAATATGTAATAAGAAAGTGAAAGTTTAGAAGTGTGCGCAAACAGTAGTTCAAATTAATAGGAAAATCCTTTTTTTTTTAATGGTGGATGTTAGTAGAAGGCTCAATAGTTGTTGGGATTGCAGGTTTTCTTTGATTTTTTCCAAACTGAAGCATGAAGTGTATGCTACTGAGTAGTTTTTTGGTCAATTTTGTTGGGATGTATAGGAAATATAAGATGAGAAAAAATAAAAAATATATAAAAATAGTTAAGAAAATTAAAAAGATGATTGACAATGAAAGGATTCTTTGCTAAAAAGGAGAGTTACAAACCCCTTAATACCAGACAAGCAGGACATAGAGACTCAGTCCAATTATATCCCGTTTTTGTTTTCACATTATTTTAATTTTCTTCTTTCTTTTCCTTTTCTTTTCCACTGTTGCTTTTACTGCCACTGATTTTGTTTTTGTTTTTCTTTCCCTTTCTTGCTCTCGCACTCCTCTCTCTCTCTCTCCCTCTCTTTCTCCTTTGTGATGTCATAAACACATATATTATGTCAAGATATGGAGAATGGATCCATACTCACTCTCATTTTGGAGAGCGTGTGCTGGGAGCTCATCATTATTATTACCATTTTATAACCAAAACAACATCATGTAATTAACATAAATATTTGTATCAATTTGTTGGTTGGTTTCTTTGATTAATTAATGAATAAATCCAATAATCTGCGTCAAATTAATTTAATTGCATTAATTGATCATGAGACTGAGATTGAGATCTCATGTTGATTGAAGATGAAGCATGCTGGAATGGGAAAATTTCTAATAATTAGTTTATTATTTAAGTATATAAATTAATTATAGCAAAGCTTGTCATGCTTGGATAGGAAATGAGAATCCCATCCACCCTTCAAGTTGTAATGAAGAAGAAGGTGGTGCTGGGTCACGGGAGAGAGAACAAAATTATTAAAATTTTTATTTGTGCATTTCTATTTCTAACATCTGTGAATTTGTGTTTTAGCAATCCGTGTGGCTACTCAGTGGTATCAAAAGCACCTGTGAATTTTCTGTCTTAGTTTGATCTCATTCTTCTTTTATTTTTATGTACCTGATTTTGAGATTCATACAGCTAGGGATTTGCCCAGAAGCTGCTATTCATGTGCAAGAAATGAAGGACAAGTTGATTGCCATATTTTATTATGGTTCTTTATTCATGTGAATTTAATCCAACTTCTTTAATTTTATTATGGTTCTTTATTTTATTGTATTGGTTTCCTTGAATGATCCAAATTATAATTTTTATTTTTAGATTAGGCAGTGAGATTTTTTTCCTTTCCTAATTGAAAAAGCATATTGTTTTTTTGTAGTTTGCTCTATATATTATGAATTTACTAAAATTTTTAAAATACTTATTATATATTATGAATTTATTAAAATTTTAAAATATATTATATATATTAATTTTTTAAAATACTTGGCGGTTAAAAACTGCCAAGTATATTTTTTTTTTATTTTTTAACCTATCATAATTGGCGGTCTTTGACCGCCAAGTATGGTTATATGCATATTTGACACTTTGACCGACCGCCAAATATTGTCAAATTGACTATATTTGGCGGTGCCATTGGTGGCGTTTTTAAGACCGCCAAATATATGTACATATTTGATGGTCAAAGACCGTCAAATATGATCATTTTTCTTGTAGTGAATGTAGCTAGCTTGTGGAAACTCATGTGTGAATGATTTATATGTTTATGGGAGCACATGAGGATGTGTTAGACTTGTGAAAAGTTTATTTGTCAATGAAACGTGTATATAAATGGGTGTTTGTATAGATATATATGATGAGCTTTGACATAGAAAAGCCATGTTTGATTATCCATAGACAAGTATTTATAAAATTAGAAATGTGATGGGATAAGTGAGTAATTGGTCTAGGAAATTAGCCAATGATGCAAGGTTGGTGCATGAACACCATTAAATGGTGCAGGAGCACATCTTTAACCGACCTAAAGAGGTATAGACATAGAAATGGCATCGCTGTGCCATACTTTACGCGCTGGAGTGCCAATTGCACCGACTCAAGTAAGAGAGAACAGAGGGTTGGCGCATGCGTGCCTCTCCCTTGGTGTAGGAGCGTGGAACTGAAATTTGCAACGGATTGGAAATCAGAAACTTGACACCACCGTGCCAGTTCCCTCGTGCAGAGGCGTGATCCTTGAACAGTGAAATCAATTTTCTGACTTTCTTAGTAAGGCACTGGTGGCTTGTATACCAAGAAATGAATAGTAATCAGTGATTTATGGAATAAGTGTTGAATAGTAGTCATATTCTAAAATGGTTATCGCCATTAATTGTTTTATTTTGAGTGTTACGTCAATTTTATAATTCTAGCTGCTTACTGAGTTTCATACTCACTAGTCTGTTGTGTACCTCAGGTATTCGATCAGTTAAAAATTAAGGGAGGATTTCGGCATAGCGACGACTATGTTCCCTTGGCAAGCTCTTTTCCGTTGCAATATTACTACATTGGGTGCGGGTTGTGACACATGTAATCTTCGATGATTGGCTCACATTAACCCCCATAAGAGTAGTTTAGTTTGCACGTAAGAAAATTAGCAAAAGAATACTAAATCAATAATTTACTTAGATCTAGCTGCCTTGGGCAGTTGGAAATATTGACCAATTTTGCCGCCCAGATATGTGTCAGGCAATTTTTCCAGCTGTAAAGCTAGGACTATCCAATTCTGATATACCACGTTCGTTTTGTAGCTGAAAAAATATCAGCATGGGCATAACTTTGGGTTTTCAAGCTAAATGTAGACTTTGGTTGCAGAAAACCTCACTGAACCGACCCTTCTTTGAAGTCTTGCTGACTTGTTGACAAACTTCTAGTTATAACGTATAGAAGGTGAAGAAGAATTGATGACTTGACCGGATATACATGTCTCAATGTCTGGTATTCTTCTATAGCTTCTACCTTGCTTCAGGACCCGTTTCTGCTTAAGATCCACAGGACTCATTTCCACTGGATTGATTAATCCCATCATTTGGCTTTCCATTCCTCGAGCTTGTTTGGGAGCAATTTTCATCTCTAAAAGTCTACTAATTCTAGGGTGGTGACTTATTTTCACCTCATCTATAAACTAAATAGCCCATATCTCTTCTTTTTAGGAAGATAAAATTGCAAACTAAAATAAATTATAAAGAATGATAGTATTAATGTGTATCTTAAAGACACATGTTAAGATCTAAAAACTTTGTGCATTTTAATCATAGAAATCATTGGGGAACAACAATGATTACTTGTAAGTACTGCCAATCATCTTTTTCGTGAATGTGCTGCTTTGGAGTTGAGCTTATAGACGTCTAACAATTATAGCGGATGTCACGGGAGAGACTAATGTGAGAAATCTGAGCACTGCATGACCACCCATGTGATAGAAATATTATCTGTTCTTATCTTTGTAACATAAAAAGCTTTAAAAAAACCTAGTATGAGTACATTATGAAGAATTAGCACGGCTAAATCAACTAATATTGGTGGAAAATTTTGCAGCATAAAATTTGATTGGTCGATAGCAATTAATCGAGGTCTTACAACTTGAATGAGACCACAATGCAGCTTGCAAAAGGAAACATTTTTCAACAAATGATTTGACTCCAAGCTGCCCTCCAGTTTGACAACATTGACCGTAGCATGTGCATAACTTCCAAATTGTCACGCTAAATGTATAGTTACTGCAGAAAAAGGTTCTTGGACTGACCCTTTATTAGGGTCTAGCCGAAAATATGACTTGATCACGTCTGCGGATCCAGTCAAGTGTCCTGTTCGATACTCTTTGCAAAACTGGATTAGATCCCCACAGGAGTGTAAGGGCTACCATTTATTGGGGTTGAATAGTTGGCTCCGTTTGAGTGTCCGATAATAAGGTCCTCATTACTACACTGGTCCCTTGAACCTTAAGATGATAACATGCTAATTCAAATTAATAGTTACCTAAAACTTTCTTGTGCAGCAGAGCTTATTTAGCTTATATTCATCTGGGCTACAAATGTTTATATTGAGGAATTCACTAAGTTACCGATCCAATAACATTATACAACAATTGTTGGATACTAATCCTTGTCAAAGATTGACCAGACCTAAGGGTTATCATTGGTTTAGTAACAAAGTGTGTACTTTAAAACAAACAAGCTGTAAAACCTCATATTAGAATCTACAGCAGAATAATATATTTAACTAGATCCAATCTTCTCCTTCCACCTTGCTTCAGGACCCATTTCTTTGTTCAATATCCATAAGACTCATGTCTACTGAATTGCTTAATCCCATTGATTCGGCTTTCAATTCCTCGGGCTTGTTCGCCTGTAATTTTCATCTCCAAACACTCTTTTAACTCTGTCAACACATTTGTCTTAGTTGGCCTTTGGATGAAAATTAATGGTACACACTGCTTTCCGTTCATTACAGCACTCCAAACAGAGTTAATGTCAAAATTTCCTTCCAATCTTCGATCAGTATAGCTTCTTATATCTTCTCCTGCTAGAAAGTGACCAACCCACAGAGTTATCTACATATTCTCTTAACCTAGTTTTACAGGATTTTGGCTTGTAATTATTTTCAGAAGAGCACTCCAAACCTATACATATGATAGCTGTTTAACTTCGATTTGCATTTTTTTTCCCCTAACATCTCAAATGACACGACCCGCCCCTAGCTAACACAAACGAATCGTGCCTAAAACTACTAAAAAAACAACTTATTAAAATATGTCCTTTTAAAAAAAGGTGGCAGAGTCTCCCCTCTAAACGCCTTGCCACGCACACAAAATTCAACATTTCCAAAATATTCACATAACTATTAACAAACTATTTATCTTCCAAATCAATCAACATAGCAACCCATGGCCTCTAACCTTATATATAATTAATTTACATTCCAAAAAAAAATTGTAACCAGGTTTTTAATGCAAGTTTCCTCAAAAACTTATGAAGGATGAATAAGCAAAAGGTTTTAAGAGGAAACTAAAAGAAAATCCTTGATGTATATATGGTTAGGGGTGGCAATTCTCGACACGACACACGAACACGACTTGACACGACACGGGTTTAAGCGGGTTTGGGTTTTGGCATATTCGTGTTCGTGTCGAAGATTTCAACCCGTTTAATAATCGTGTCGTGTTCAGGTTGAGAGTCTTCAACATGCGAACACGATTATGACACGACAGGATTATGACACGAACACGATTATGACACGAGTAACACGAATACATATTATACACGATTGACACGATAACACGATTAACACGAATATTGACACGAACACGATTATGACACGAGTAACACGAATATATATTATACACGATTGACACGATAACACGATTAACACGAATATTGACACGATTACATATTAAATTTAAAAATACTAAACTTTTTAGACATTTTAGTCCCTATATGTATCCAAATTTTAAAATAAAAACAGAATTTTAAAAACCTAATAAATTTTAAAACTTAGGATATTTTTGTCATTTAACAAAAATTAGAAATCTAATTCTGTACCGTGTCATAATCGTGTTAACGGGTCATAATCGTGTCAATAATGTAAACGTGTCTTAATCGTGTTAAACGGGTCGTGTTCGTGTCTAACACGATTACGACCCGTTTATTATTCGTGTTAGCGTGTCGTGTCGTGTTACCCGTTTAATAATCGTGTCGTGTCACAGTGACACGAATAATAAACGGGTCGTGTTCGTGTTGGGTCAATTCTTATCGTGTCATAGCTCGACACGACACGAACACGACCCGTGAACACGAATTGCCACCCCTATATATGGTATAAAAAAAAATACATATACAAAATATGATCCAAAATAGTAAAACAAAATATCAAAAAGAATGCTATCAAAGTATCATCAAGTGGCCAACCTCGAGCAGCTAGTTCAGCTCCGACTAAACATGCAAGCTCTTGGAGAAAAAATGTTTTTTTTTTAAAAAAAAAAGAGTGAGTATAACCTCAATGAGTGGGGGAGGGTCATTAAAAATAATTAAAATTTGCATAAACTAAACTAATACATCATAACAATTAATAATTAAGATTTTGCTTTACTAACATTGTCCAAGAAACTATTTAGAAAGGATACAAAACAAGAAAGCAAGTCTTCAAATCATTTATATGCCTTTCACATAATCTAAATGTTAATATAAAAATCTTATAAAACATTTCTGCTTGCATTTAACATTCAATATAACTAAGTTAAGCTTCTAAATCTCATGAAAACCATTTCACATTTTAATTTCTAAATCATCATAATTTCACTAATCAAGTATGCAAACTAATCCGATTGATCATGACCTGACGGGGTTAGGATCGTTTAGGCCAAGCTAATCACTATACTAATCATACGTATGCGCAGAGCTACCCCTAAAGAGCTAGACGCTCAGATCACACTGCTGAAAACCTCTATATTTGTCTGAATCAGTCCCAACGACCTTTATTTGTCTACTAACTGGATAAATTGGATACTACCTCAGTAAAACATAAAATCGATTCTTTACTTTAAAGTCACATCATTATTTTATTGATATTTTAGAAAACTAGCATTACTTTAAAATCTCTAAAATATTAAACAATTCTTTCTAATAGACTAAGTAGACAACATTTGGTAAACTATAAAATATGCTTCATAAATTTATAAAAGAAAAATGACTTTACTAAACAAAATAAAGCTTTGCTAACATGTATAAAAATAGAAATTTATAATTTATAATTCAAATCTTTATGAAAACATTTTTTTTCTACTCACAATCTTGTCAATCAACTTGTGTGGCAATCCCTTCCTCGATTAGATTCAAAACCGGACTTGAAAATGCAGTCTCACCTAAGGGAGAAGCAAAGTAAATCTCTTTAATAACATCAAATAACATATCCAGACAAAACCCCAAATTTCTCACTGGTAGAAACCTTGATAAAATAACAATAAAAATTAAAAATCCATCATTTGATGTTTCAAAGAGTTAAAAGTGGCTAGGAACTTTACTAATTATTCATACCAATACAAATCTAAGGAATATTTGTAAAAATATAAATTAGAAAATTTTTGAGTAAATGGCTCTATTCTAAATTACACTAATTACATATTAATTCTCCTAATTGAATAAGAAAGTACCTAATTTCTATCAAAATACAAGGAATTCAAGCCTAAATAAGCAAAAAATTCTGCTTTCTCTCTCTAATTTCTCTCTTTTGACAATTTTTCAAATGTCAATAATTCCTCTTTAATATATATCTAAGGATAGGAATCTAATTTCCATCAAAATACAAGAAATTCAAGCCTAAATAAGCAAAAAATTCTGCCTTCTCTCTCTAATTTCTCTCTTTTGACAATTTTTCAAATGCCAATAATTTCTCTTTAATAGATATTTAACAGTAGAAATCAAAATATGCAATTAATTTAACAAGGAGGAGGATGAATTACCTCAAAAAAAAACCTTTCAAAACCAAGAAAAATTTCACCTCGCAAGCTTTTCTTCCTCCTTCTCACGTCTCCCCTCTCTCTGCCTTCCCTTTCTTTTTGTTTCTCAATTCTTTTCTAATTAATTCCTAACATATATGGAAAAATTAAAAAAAATGGGCTGTGGGCTTGGCTAGATTCTGACTTCCAGTGGGCTAAATATCAATTTAAAACTTGGGCCAAGGCTTTCATTAGACAAAAGTTAATGGGCTTCACATCAAATCCCAACTTTACCCCTTCGGCTTCAGGGCAGCTCCAAAGTCCAATAATTTCAAATCCCACGCACCATTATAAAGGGCTCAAATTTTATTAGGTAAAAATCTATCTTTGTGCTTCCATATTGGTAATTATGAGCTCCAAGACCTTTAAATACAGTTTGCAGCTGTGAAATATATATATATATATATATATATATATATATATATTTTTTTTTTTTTTAAGTTAGTGGTATGTGATGTGGGATTGGATTATTTGTCTGCAGAAAGTAAATTTCCTAAGATGAATTTAAAAATTAAAAAATATATTTTTTCTTTATTTATTTATTTATTTTTATATATGGCTGAGTTGGAAATATTAAGTTCTCAGATTGAATTAAAGGTCAGCTGGTTCAGATTCAACTAATCCACGCACAGCTGGCTCAGTTATGCGACCAGTGGATTTCCCGGAGGACTAAGCCATATTCTAAAATAAATTAAACTCAGAAGGCAACAACCCAGGAACCAGCCTGGCTAGAGCAATTTCAGGGGGGAATCTAGCATTTAAATTTAGGGACAGAAACATGGTAGAGGCACAATTTTTAAGATTAACATCAATTCATTTGGGAGCTACTAGATTAAAAGTTAAGATACAATCTTTTATATGTAGTAATATATACAAAGAGGCAATCGAAAGGGCACGCCTTAAAGCCTAACAATGGCCATGTTGCTTAGAGATCATCATGTTATAAAATTTTTGGAGAATATATACTACGAAGAAAAGTTTTTCAGATATAATACCAAAACCAAATTCTCCCAGTCCTCTAATTCTGGAATAAACTTTAATTGGAGTAATATATTACATGTTTTTAGATTTAATATATGATCTAGAATACAATTACAGATTTCAAATTCATTCTTAATTCTTGAAAAGATATTTTTAAGTTATAGAGCTTACTAGCCAGAGTTACAAAACTAAACATTGAAAGTACTCACAACAAACTTTATTAGGCAAACAATTCCATTTATACTCATCTTGGAAAAGTCGAGCCATTGTGTAACATCACAATACAAAGCAGTCATTGACATCATAATTAAACATATCCAAGAATCATTAGAAATAAACATTGTACTAAACCTGCTTTCCTTGATCACACAAACAAAAGGTGGTAATAATAGTTTATCATCATCAAACGCCTAGAGACTTATTAACCAAAACCAACTAAGTAATTACCAAGTATTGGGAACTAACTGGTTACCAGGCTCATAATAAGTCTCTTCATCTATGCCGCTTGAACTTCTCTTGTAGATTGTAGTCCTGCGGCTTTCTATCCTGCACATTCTTCTGGGATCCTCCTTTATGGCCAAACATGCCCTTAGCTCTGCCAGTACCACACTTATGTTTGGTCTTCTAACTGCAGCAGGTTTTACACAAGACATGGCTGTCTCCACAATTTTCAGAGCTGCATTGGAGTTAAATTGACCTTGTAACCTTGGATCAACAATGTTGTGGATATCTCCTCTTTCTGTCAGAGGAGTAGCCCAATCAAGTATATCGTATGACTCACTTCCTTGGCTTCCCATTATTGCAGGGTTGCCAGTGATCAACTCAAGCAGAAGAATCCCAAAGCTATAAATATCAATTTTCCTACTTAAGATTTGAGATTCCCATAGTCTGTATTAAAAAAAATAAATTAATTAAATGATTAGTTCATAGATTTCCAACAAAAAATTAGACTCGCAGAAAAATTTCGAAGTTGTAAACAGCACTTCTAATTCTTTTCATCAACAAGTTGATTCAGTTTCTCTTATTAGCGTGGCAGAAAAGGGTTATCTCCAGAAACATTTAAAGTTAAGAGGGCAATTAAGTTTCGTTGTTGTATACATAAGCAGTCAGTATTGATAATTCCAATAACACCATACGAATTTGATGTTGTTTTATGCTTACTCGGGATCTATGTAACCAGGCGTACCAGCAGCACCACTTGAAAGAGGACCACTTTCTCTTTCAACAAATTTAGACAGGCCAAAATCAGCAATTTTTGCTCGCATGTTTTCATTTAGTAAGATGTTGGAAGTCGTCAAATCTCTGTGGATGATAGGTGGCTTGCAACTATTATGTAGATAGTCCAATCCTGAAACTCCAATTAGTCAACAGTAAGCTTACTGTAAGGAAGTACAATAAAAACCAGAGAAGGTAGGAGAAAGAAAAAAATTTATGTATTAGATCTCCTTGCAAACCATGGGCTACATTTATGGCAATCTGAAGTCTAGCATTCCAACTAAGCAAACCTCTGTTTGTCTCTGCATTCAAAACATAACATCCTCGCTCTTTCAGTCAGGTTTGTCAGAGCAAATGTACTTGGTCGATGATATAAATAGGCAAGTAAATAAGCTAATAGTTTGATGAAATATCTTGCATACCTGATAGTTTCTTTCTTAAGTTTCCATTTTTCATGAATTCGTAAACCAGTGCCTTAATTTGATGGTCGTCGCAGTAACCAATGAGGGAAACCAAGTTCTTATGATGAAGAGTCATTAAAAGTTGTGCCTATGCAAAATATTACAGTTGCAGAATAAATTAAATCTGAATTATAGTCTCTCAGACCTAACTATATTCTATCAACATTTAAAAAAAAAAAAAAAATCAGTGATTAAAATCTCTGGCATCCTTATTTTATCTGACCTCTGCTTCAAATTCCTTGTAACCTTGTCCTGATGATGGAGAGAGCACCTTAACAGCGACTTCAGTGTCATCTATCATAATGCCATGGTAGACTTTTCCAAATCCACCTTCGCCAATAACAACTTCAAAACTATTGGTAATCGTCACAATCTCAGCATATGTAAACAGTCGTCTCTTTAATTTCAGTGATCCTTCCTTCAAGGATGCAGTAGCCAGCTTTAAATTCTCTACAGAATGAATATTTTGCAGGAAAAGTTCATTTTTATCGCCAGGCAAAAATCTAGTTACATGATGTTACATGAATATCAAGAGTTTTTTTTTTTTTCCAAATTAACCCCAGAGTATCACAGTCACATCCATGGATTCAATGTGTCGTTTGTAAGATAAAGATCCCCTAATGTATTTTCTGATTGGTACCACAAGGCACAAAAGAGGTTGTGGTTGTGCCACCATAATCGCATGCCCGCATGTTTTAGCCATCTTCATTCTACAGTTTTTGCCTTGTAAAATGTTCCTGTATTGCATGCTTCTATACGTTTTGCACTCTACATTAAGTTATTCCCTCTAAAGCTCAGCCTGTGGATTGGAATGGTGTTCACCGCCACATTTATCTTATGCTTTATTACCATTAGAAGACACGTGTTGATAATTGTCGGGGGGCTTATGACAGGGTCATTACAGGTCTTTGATCAGGTGTTAATGGTTTATCAACAAAATCTTGATAACCTAATATCAGCAGAATTTGGTGTGGTCCTAAGAGAAACTTCTCTGTAAATTATTTCCAAAAATTGTTGGAAGTTTTGACCCACTAAAGATGTCTGTTAAACTAGACAGGATTTTATCAATTAAGTTTAACAGGATTTTATCAATTACTTTCTATGAAAGAAAAATAATAACAAAAAGAAGAATGAAAGGAAAAGATTACCTATTCTTCTTCTTTGGATGAAGTTAAGCACAGTACTGAAGGACAACAGAATGAGCAGAACACATGCAGTGGATGCAGCTATTGGAACGAGGAACTTCCTTTGCTTTCGATGTGGAATTGGTATACAACAATCTGGTTTTTCTTCCACAAGACCAGGATTTTCTTGCAGACTTGAAGCAGGGCATATTTCAGGAAGTTTACACAGAAAAAAGTGACAAATCAGAGACAAAATCTGATGAACAAGGAAACATAATAGCTTTTTTGGGAATGGCTGCTACATAAACAAATAGATAAACTGAAGCACAGGCATTTAGAAGAGTAGAAAACCTCAAAACCAATATTCTTTCTTTTGACTTTTCTATAAGAGCTTCAGGAACTGAACCAGTAAGTTTGTTCCCACTTAAGTTACTGCAAATCAGAATACATTATCAGCACTTCATACCCTGGAAAATTTACAATTGTAATACAAAATCATAAGAAAATCTGCTTACAGGACTTCTAGATTTGGCAGTTGTGCTAAAAAGTCTGGTAATGGCCCCGTCAAGTTATTGTGTGATAAATCCCTGAAAAAAAAAAATGGAGAGATGTGACTTAATAGTGAACATACAAAGGTGATACCGACTGTGCTTCCCACAAAAGACTGTGTCAACGTACTAAGAACGAACTGCCATCTTTAAAAATAAAAATCTAAAATTTAAAAAATTAAAAGAAGTTTGTCAATGAACACTCCAATTGGTAATCTTTCATTGTCAGGAGGCAGATGCTGTTAAAGAAATCATAATGTCAGTGTCGATCGCAATGTAATTTAGACTTACAAAACCGTTACCGCTTCAAGGTACTTGAATGAAGGAACTATCTTTCCAGTCAAGTTGCAAAAGCTCAAATTCCTAGTTGAAATCATAACAAGAAAGTAATTAGCATTATCCACACCAAAATAAAAAAAAATAAAAAAATAAAAGCAGAATAATAAAAGATGGAAATGTATATATATATGCAGAATTTGAGCCAATAATATGTTAAATTAGTGGTGAATATGTTTGGCAATTCCTTCAAACCGAAGCCAATTCAGCCAAAATTCAGAAGGTATCCGAAACTAAAGTAACCTAATGTCTATTTTCTTTAAAAGGCTTATTCCCACCAATGATGATGGACCTTTTTTTTCTAAACAACATGGAAGACATGATACTGCTTCAAGTTAGATCTTTTGGAAGACGACTCACAATGCTATTATCCTTGGAGTTGTATCATTGCTGCAGTTCAAACCATCCCATGACAAATTAACAGGAACACAAGGATCGCCTTGCCAGTTTCTAGCCACCTTGTAAATTTGCTTGATATCCTTGATAGCATTAACTGTTGTTCCCAGTGACAAAGGAGTCAGTCCATTAATTCTTTTTTTTTTTTTTCTAAAAACTATAGTAATGAAGTCTAGGAACATGTAAGAGCTCTCCCTTTAGTCATTGCAAGAAGACCATCCCCTAAGTTACCTATAAACAGCGAATTCTGACACTAGAAGTTAAGAGAAGAGAAGAAAAATACCATCTGTAAGGTTCGTTGGTGAAACCAGGAACTCTATAAACAAAAAAACCTCAAAAGCATTAAGCATGGGAGGAAGATAAGATCCATCTGCTGCATAAATAGAAAAGTAAAGTAGGATTCCATTGATTGGCGGATCATTTGGAGCTATAGTTATCGGCTTTAGGTATTCGAGTGTTATAGATTCTGAGAGATTGCGTTCACCATTGAGCTCGATGCGCACTTCCCTCTTCTGGCTATACATGTGCTCCTGAATCTCTGCAAAGTGAAAGTAAAAATAATATCGAGAAGAATAATTTTGGGGGCTAAACATATATTTGAAGGGAATGCGAGCATTCGGTGTCCGGCCAGCAGTCCTCAACACTTCAGGTGGTACTTTATAAGCATCATCAAAACTTTGATTGTATATGGTTGACTCTGTGGAAATTGAAATCCAGTTATGGTAATTTGGTGGATCTGAAATCCACAAACGGTCATAAACATCAGCTGGATACCTAATTCAGAAACATTGGCAATCTAAAGGTCAGTCCATTTAACATTACAATGGGAGCGACTTGACTTGAAGAAATGCTAAGCGGCTCATTGCGTGAAAGAATGAATATTAGAGGCCAAAATCTAAACCCATGATATGAGTAACGCAACTGCATATTCAAAACATGGTTGCCAAAACTTTATGAAATTCCGTAAACCATAACCACTTTTGTCAACTCAGTAATTGAAGCGACTTACAGTTCGAAACAGAAGATGCAAACTGATAATAATGTTGTGAAGTTAAATCTCATGTTTTTGTGAACAAATTAATCCCCCTACTATTTACCTGGTTAAATCGTACATGTTTCTACCTCCAATATCAGCTCGCAAAAAGAGTCCAAGTGCCCCATCATGATCAACTCCATAAATGGAGTTGTCCAAAGGCCGTAATTCCAAAGCTGACATGAAAGGCACTCCATTGCTTGTGTTTACGAGACAAATATCTATGTATTCCGCTAAGAGAAAATGAATAATCTCATATCTTTGTGTAGATGAGTCATCCACAGTTGTCCATTTATTAACACCAAGATATAGATCGAATCCTGGCATCTGGTTTTTGCTGTCATAGTTACCATACTCGAAGAATGCTCTGATGAGATAATTATTGTTTCCTCCTTGCTTCAGTTTCAGAGCGTAACAATTCCTTGTTCCTCGAGGAAAACTCCTTAAATTCTTGAGTTGCTGTATTTCAGGAGACATGGAGAAATCAAGGGATATCTCATGGATTTCTCCAGAGTCTATATACTTTTTGTCAGACTCATAAAATAGCCCAGTTATGATGAGCTCATGCATGACATGCATGAGTTCTAGAATTCTGCTGAGCTCATGCATGACATGCATGGCTTCCAGAATCCCTCTCATGTGAATGCATTGAGAGTCAAATTAGTTAGACACCTCCAATTTTGAAAATCAAAGGAAGTAGCCAAATTTGATTTGAATTTGTATGCAGAATTTTCCCTATAAATATGGGACGAATTCTGCCTTGTTTAAGTATTAGAGAGATTCCAGAGAGAGTCCAGAGTCTAAACCAGAGAGTTTAGGATTGAGAGAGAGAGCCAGGAGAGCTCCAGAAATTTTAGGGTAGTTTTTGTATAATTCTTGTACATTAATTTTCTCTGTTAATACAAGTAATTTTTCTCCCAAATTCTGTTCTGAGTTGATCATTACATCCCAACAAGTGGTATCAGAGCCTCGTTGAGCTCCTGGAACGTCAGAACAGAGAGGAAAAATTCAGAGAAAATTTGTCCCCTGTTTCTGGAAAATTTCGATTTTTCGGAAAGTCATCGAATTTCGAATTTTAAGTGTCCAGTGTGTTCGTGACGTCGTCCTGATCATTCTGCAATTTTCCGGCGACCGATCCGACGTCCAGAGACGCCGCACGCGCCGCCGACCTGGTCTACGAGTGGGCGTCACTCGCCCCACGCGCTGCACGCGCCATTCCAAAGAAGAAGACGACCACGTCAGCGCCACGTTACAGCCACGTCAGCAGCACTTTTCGCCACGTCAGCAGGTCGCCACGTCAGCGTCGCCACATCATCGTGCCACGTCACCTGACACGTCATCGTGCCACGTCAGAGCCACGTCAGCATAGTGGACCCCACCTGCCACGTCAGCAGAACGTTGGAAAATTACATTTTGGCCCCTGTATTTCCGAGTAATTACATTTTGACCCCTGAATTTCTGAAATTTACATTTCAGTCCTTAGGAAATATCAGTTTGGCCCCTGTAGTTCTGGTGAATAACACTGTGCCCCTTTTAATTTCTGAAATTTCAGTTTAGCCCTTAAGAAATTTCAGTTTAGTCCTTAAAGTTTCCAAGCTTAGTATTTATTGTATAAAAAGAATTTTTGAACCCCGGAAGAGGCTATTCCACCTAATTTGATCGTTCCGGACGTAACGGTGGGCTCAGATTTTTGAAATTCAATTTCTATTTTAGTGAATTTAATTATTCTAAAATGGAAGAATCATCCGGAGCCATGATTAAATTGACTGCTACCAATTACACACTATGGAGGCCCAGGATGGAGGATCTCCTTAGTTGTAAGGATCTATATGACCCTATAGAATTTGAAGGGCAGAGACCTGAGACAGAAAAAGAGGCAGAGTGGAAGAAAATTAACAGAAAATGCATCGGTCAGATCAGACAATGGATCGATCATAGTGTCTTCCACCATGTAGCCAAAGAAATAGATGCATATACTCTATGAAAAAATTAGAGAGTATGTATCAAGCCAAGTCAGCACGGAACAAAGCCATCCTGATGAGACGGCTTGTGAACTTGAAGTTGCGGAGCGGAACTCCTGTAGCAGAACATACAAGTGAGTTCCAGAACTTGGTGAATCAGTTGACAGCAGTCGAGTTACAGCTTGGAGACGAGGAACAAGCACTTCTACTTCTCAGTTCCCTTCCAGATTCATGGGAGACACTAGTGGTCTCCATCAGTAATTCAGCACCCGGAGGCAGACTTACCCTATCAATGGTTAAGGATGCCTTAATGAACGAGGAGGCAAGAAGAAAAGATGCAGGCGCCAGTCAAGATGAAGCCTACATCACAGAGAATCGAGGAAGACAGTCTCGAGGTGAAGACTGGAGAAGAGGTAGAAGCAAAAGCAGAGGCAGATCAAGGGGCAGGTCATCAGATGGGCGGAGACCCACATACAAGTGCTACAACTGTGGCAAAGAGGGACATTTGAAGAGAAATTGTCGCAGTCTTCGGAAGCAGAACCAGGAGAGTTCACAGGCACAAAGCAACGAAGAACCACGAGTTACAGTGGTAGAAGATGTAACCATCTGTGCAGAAGAGACGTGCTTCCACACAGCAGATCAAGGAGTAGAATGGGTCATTGACACAGCAGCTTCCTGCCACGTCACTCCTTGCAGAGAGATCTTCACCACGTACAAAGCAGGAGACTTTGGGATAGTGAAGATGGGAAACAACAGCACCGCCAAAATCATGGGAATTGGTGATATTCAATTCCTAACGAACGTCAGATGCAAAATAACTTTGAAAGACGTTCGTCATGTGCCAGATCTTCGACTCAATTTGCTCTCGGTAAAAGCCTTTGATCAGCAAGGTTATGAGAGCTGCTTCACCAACGGTACATGGAAGATGTTGAAAGGGGTCATGGTGGTTGCTCGAGGTAAATTATGTGACAATCTTTACAGGACTCATGTAAAGATAAACGGAGAGAGCCTTCATGTAGCAGAGCACATGGTACCTCTAGATTTGTGGCATAAAAGGCTCGGTCACATGGGTGAAAAGGGTTTATCAACCCTTCAGAAAAAGAAGCTGATCACTGTTTCCAAGGATGCAGCGTCTCATCCTTGCGACTATTGTTTGTACGGGAAACAACGGAGGGTATCATTCAGCTCCTCATCAGTGAAGAAATCAAAGCTGTTGGAGCTAGTACACAGTGATGTATGCGGACCTCTTGAAGTCGAGTCCTTAGGCGGTAAAAGGTATTTCTTGACCTTTATTGCTGATGCATCTCGGAAAATGTGGGTTTATTTCCTCAGGACGAAGGATGAAGTTCTAGAGAAGTTCAAGGAGTTTCACGCCATGGTAGAACGTGAAACGGGTAAGAAATTAAAATGCCTTCGATCAGATAACGGAGGCGAGTATACCTCCAGAGAGTTCAATGCCTACTGTCGAAGATATGGCATTCGACATGAAAGAACAGTCCCACGCACACCACAACATAATGGAGTGGCCGAGAGGATGAATCGAACCATCATGGAACGAGTCAGAAGCATGCTCAGATTGGCTAAGTTACCCAAGCCATTCTGGGGGGAGGCAGTTCGCACCGCCTGTTACTTAATCAACAGAGCACCATCGGCACCACTGAACTTCGAGATTCCAGAAAAGGTATGGTCTAATAAAAAACCCTCCTATAATCATTTAAAAGTGTTTGGTTGTTTAGCCTTCGTACATGTATCCAAGGAGCTCAGACAGAAGCTCGATGCAAGAACTGTTCCATGTATCTTCATCGGTTATGGAGATGAAGAATTCGGATACAGATTATGGGATCCCAAAGAAAAGAAAGTCATCCGGAGCAGAGATGTCGTATTTCACGAAGACCAAACATATGAAGACGCTGAAAAGACAACAATATCTACAAATCCCACTAGCAGTGCCCCAGATATTGTTGCAGATTCTACCCCAACACCAAATGCTACAAGAAATGACGAGGTACCAGACGAAGTTCCAGAAGCAGATCAGGAGGAAGAAAATGAAGAGATTGCTGAGCTGGGGGAGCCACAATCACCTATAGAAGCTGCTATACCTCCTGAAAATGAAGAACCTCAGCTACGACGATCTGAGCGAGGTCGGATTCCGTCGAGGAGATATCCGGAATCAGAGTACACACTGCTTACTGATGAGGGGGAGCCAGAAAGCTTTCATGAAGCTTTATCTCATCCAGACAAAGAACGATGGCTGCATGCAATGCGAGATGAGATGAATTCTCTAGAGAAGAACAAAACTTATGAACTGGTCGAACTCCCAGACGGAAAGAAGGCACTGAAGAACAAGTGGGTATTCAAGCTCAAGAAAGATGGAACAGGGAAGGTAATGAAACATAAAGCCCGATTGGTGGTAAAAGGATTCCTTCAGAAGAAAGGAATTGACTTTGATGAAATCTTTTCACCGGTAGTAAAAATGTCTTCAATCCGCGTCATCCTCGGATTGACAGCAAGTCTTGATTTGGAGCTTGAACAGATGGATGTGAAGACAGCATTTCTTCATGGAGACTTGCATGAAGAAATCTACATGGATGCAGCCAGAAGGGTTTCGAGGTTCCAGAAAAAGAACACCTCGTGGCAAGCTCAAAAAGAGCTTGTATGGCCTCAAACAAGCACCAAGGCAATGGTACAAGAAGTTTGACTCCTTCATGGTGAGTCATGGGTACAAAAGAACCGCTGCAGACCAATGCGTCTACTTTCAGAAACTTCCAGGTGGAGACTTTGTTGCATTAATGTTATATGTGGACGACATGTTGATCGTCGGAAAAGATGCAACAAGAATAAAGCAGCTGAAGAATGAACTATCAAAAACCTTCGATATGAAGGACTTGGGACCAGCTCAGCAAATCTTGGGGATGCACATTCGTCGAAACAGGAAACAAAAGAAATTATGGCTGTCTCAAGAAAAATATGTTGAACGTGTGATTCAAAGGTTCAACATGGATAGTGCTAAGCCAGTTAGTGTACCACTGGCTAATCATTTCAAGCTGAGCAAGAGATCATGTCCCTCATCCAAGAAAGAGATAGAGGACATGGCGTCGGTACCCTATTCTTCTGCTGTAGGAAGTTTGATGTATGCCATGGTGTGTACAAGGCCAGATATTGCTCATGCTGTCGGAGTCGTGAGCAGATTTCTTTCCAATCCAGGGAAAGAACATTGGGAGGCAGTCAAGTGGATTCTCAGATACCTTAAAGGTACTTCGAAGATATGCTTGTGTTACGGGGGAGCTGATCCAATCTTGGAAGGCTATACAGATTCAGATATGGCCGGAGAACCTGACAGTAGGAAATCTACATCAGGTTTTGTTTACACTTTTGCAGGGGGAGCTGTATCATGGCAGTCAAGACTACAGAAGTGTGTTGCGCTATCCACGACAGAGGCAGAATACATTGCCGCAGCGGAAGCTGGAAAAGAAATGTTGTGGCTGAAGCGGTTTCTCCAAGAACTTGGGATTGAGCAAAAGGAATACAAAGTACACTGTGACAGTCAAAGTGCTCTGGATTTGAGCAAGAATTCAGTGTACCATTCTCGAACGAAGCATATCGACATCCGCTATCATTGGATACGAGAGGTGATGGACAAGCAACTGTTGAAACTAGTGAAGATCCATACTAAAGAGAATCCAGCCGACATGTTAACAAAAGTGGTCACCAGAGACAAGCTAGAACTATGCAGAGACATAGTTGGATTAGAAGCTGTCTAATTACTTGTTGTTTGTACTCCTTTTTCACATGGGATGGAGGGGGGAGAATTGATGAGCTCATGCATGACATTGCATGAGTTCTAGAATTCTGCTGAGCTCATGCATGACATGCATGGCTTCCAGAATCCCTCCCATGTGAATGCATTGAGAGTCAAATTAGTTAGGCACCTCCAATTTTGAAAATCAAAGGAAGTAGCCAAATTTGATTTGAATTTGTATGCAGAATTTTTCCTATAAATATGGGACGAATTCTGCCTTGTTTAAGCATCAGAGAGATTCCAGAGAGAGTCCAGAGTCTAAACCAGAGAGTTTAGGATTGAGAGAGAGAGCCAGGAGAGCTCCAGAAATTTTAGGGGAGTTTTTGTATAATTCTTGTACATTAATTTTCTCTGTTAATACAAGTAATTTTTCTCCCAAATTCTGTTCTGAGTTGATCATTACATCCCAACAAGTTACACTGTCTATGTAATCTTCACTCGCCCCACAGTCTATGCTTATGAAACCTGCAAATCAAAAAATAATTTGAAAAGTATGGACGTGTTTATCTCCATGCATGACACAACAAATTCTGAAAGGTAGAATGGGTTCTCACCTGAAGGCTCGGTGGCAAGCTTCATTTCAGCATGCTTATTGTCGGCTGCAGCTAATTGTGAGTTGCTGATTGCAGCAACTATGACCTGCAGGCATACTGTTAGAACAGAAAGCGCTATTTTCCTACCAAACATGCTGCCCTTTTTGTAACAAAATCACTTCTCTTGAAGCTAATTGTAACTCTGAGCAGCCTATTAATCCTTTAATTGGCTCTATCGGATCGAGTTTTGCAGAAGAAAAGATTGCAACATTAATTGATTGTTAACTTCTCACTTTAAATAGCAATAAGCACTCTTAAGTTCGGCCTAGATATCTATTCTCACAGAACGTGCTACTGTGGACTTGAGTTCACATAGGTCCAATAAAAATAGCGCATGTCACGGGACAGACTAATGTTAGAGATCTGAGCCATTGATATAAATGTTATCTGTTCTGATATTTGCATCACAAAAAGTTTCAGGGCACCTCTGTGAGTACGTTATAGAGAACTCGCAGGGGTAAATCAACTAACGGTGGAAAAATTTGCAACATAAAATTTGATTGATTAATACTAATCCATGACGGTCGAGGTCTTACAACGTGAACAAGGCCACAACGTAGTTTTGGGGGCAAAACAAATTTAACAAATGATTGACTTCAAGCTGCCCTCCAGTTTGGCAACATTGACCGCTATTAATGACCACCGCATGATCGAGTATCATGTGCATTACTTCAAAACTGTTTTGCTAAATGTACAGTTGGCTGCACAAAAAGGTTCGTGGACTGACCTTCAATAGGATCTAGCCGATTTGTTGACAAACATCTAGTTCGATATAATGAGGTGAAGCAGAAAATATGACTTGACCATGAGCAAGTGTACAGATCAAGTCAAGTCTCCTGTGCTATAATCTTTGCAAAACTGGATTAGAGCCCACAGGAGAGAAAGGTAGCAATTTCTTACGGTTCAATATCACACGACCTAACCCAATTACCAATATTCATGGAATCTCGGGCTTCTATGAACATGACTAACATCCCAAATTTTGTAAACTTAATGTGCCCACAATATATACATTTATTGTGCCTAAGTAATTCATTAATGAGTAAATGCGGGAGGATCAAGTTGAAAAAATTTAGTTATTGGAGGGCTAAAGTTGGAAATTGTGCATATATGATAATTATATAAAGGGAGGGGGCTTGAGATATCTAGAGCATTCACTTGCTTCATTTTTCATCACCCCCAGCTCTCTCTTTTTCTCTCTTGTTGGCCAAGACTTGAAGGGATTAAAGAAAGTTTAGAAGGGAATCAAGGTAAAAATCATACTCTTCAACTTCTAGTGCATAACTATGGATTTTTATGAGGAAATGTTCGATTAAGAAATGGGAAATGGGTTTGTTCATGTTGTGTATATCATGAGACAAGTTAGAAATCATGGATTGAAGTAGGTTATATATGATTCTAATGGGTTGGATGATGTAGAATTGCCATAGATGATGATTAAGCCTAGAACTCTGCAGGCTGTTCACTGAGCAGTGTTGAGTATGAAAATTCTTAAAAATTCTAGGATTATTTTTTGGCTTTAAAATTTTTACCTAATAAACTAGACATTTTCAGGAGTTTATAGAATTTTAAATCACTCAAAAATTCAAAGCGTGTGACTTATGGTGAATTTTTGAAATTGTTAAAACGAATTTGAATCTCCCTTATTTTGAAATATAGCACAGAGAACAAATTTTAATTGAGGGCCTTACCCTTCATAAAAATTTTTTATTTTTGGTATGCAAGATCTTGATTGTTTTTTCTTTTGAACTGAAATTTTTCAAGGTTTTTGGAGCTTTACACGAATTATTATAATTTTTTAAAAATCAGGTTTGTGAAACTGAAAATTTCAACTTTTAAAACAAAGCAAACAAAGTAAATTACTTTTTACTGACTTAAACTCTTTAAAAAGTTGTGATTTTTTAAATTGTTTAAAAAATTCAGTAGCTAAACAATAAATTGATGCTGGAGCGCCATCTGTGATGCGCAGGAGCGCAAGCTTCATGCTGCAAATCAAGATGAGGCAGAAAGTTGGCATTGGAGCTCGAAGTGTGTGGCAAAGGAGGGCCAAACCTTTATGTTGAATGTTGTTTTAGGTCGAGACTTGGCGCAGCCATGCCAATTACCTTGCACAAAAGCGTGACCCATGTTTTTGGGGCACTATTCATGTGACTTGTGGGTGAAGAAATGATTGTTTTCTCATTAAGAAAGGAACGTGTATAATGTTTATTTGAGTTATTCCTGCATGATTCACCTTTATATTCTCATTCTAGCTACCTACTGAATATTATGCTTATTAGTTTGTTGTGTTCCTCAGGTGATCAATAGTTTAGACGATGTACGGAGGATTTTTGGTAAAAAGATTACGAAGTTCCCTTGGCAAGCGTTGGTCCGCTACAGAACTTTGATTTTTGTGTGCGAATCATTGTTTTGATTCTTTTTGGATTAGAAATGTGATTAATAGTGATATGATTGTTGTCAATTTAAAACTTTGAATTGTATACTTTTGAGTGTTAATAGAAATCTAATGGTCATAGTTTCTCATTTGGTAATACGTATGAATGCTCAGAGTCACATTTTGGACCCTTAAGGTACAGGGTGTGACGATAACAATTGAGAAGACTCTAAGAAAAACAAATTTTAAATTCACAATAACACTAAGTTTTTTATACAATATCTAAAATTCATTTAATAAAATTTTGGCAAAGTTTTCTCTGTTTTTAAAATATATCTCAACCTGAACAATAACACTTTCAATTTTCTCAACATCAAAACCAACTAGTTTGAAAATCCTTAATTCAACTTAATACAACCACAATACATGTTTTTGTGAGATACTTCAAATTGACTTATTTTAACATAAAATAAAAAAGTAAGATTATATGGCCACTTCTATGCACACCGAGATGCTCAGCACCAATCCAGCACCACCCTGTGTGGGGGAAAAATAGGAAAAATAGAAAAAAAGAGTGAGCTAGAGGCCTAGTGAGTGAAATGTTTTTAATAAATTCAAAAATATTTTTAAATCATATAAAGCATAATAAATTTCATGAATGTTTATATAAAAATATAAAATTATTATTTTTCAAATGAAATATCATAAAAATGATAATAGTGCTTTATCTCCACAAATGTTTCCATTTCCAGAAATATCAATTAATTGATTATTTTTCAATTGAAATATCATAAAAATAATAATAATTTTAACTAAAAAAACATTTCCATATTTCAAATAATCAGAAAATCATTAAAAAAATCCATACCAAATAAGCACCCACGAAAAATCTGTCATATTTGGTGCACATAGGCAGAGGGGACAATCTCAATCATATCAGTTGCTAACATACTCATCATCCATACAACATCATTATCTCATCCACATATATACATCAAATTCATATACCATGGGGAAGGGGGAGTTTGTCATACCTGACGATAGATTCGCCCAAGAAGAAGGGGACGATCCAACAATAACGGGGAAGAGTATTTACATAGTTGTTTCTTTTCTTCAAATTAATTAATTTTACTCAATTTTCATAATGAATAATAATTCTCACATCATATAAAGTTTTTCATTCTGAAATTGATTCAAAAATTAATAAATCATATAATTCTTCATAAATTCATAATTTTTTCATATATTTTTGCTCAAATTCACAATTTTCATAAACTTTAGCTCACAATAAAGAAATTGAATGTAACATCGTTGTCTGCATGTGGCACTTTATACTTGTGTATGGCACTTAATGGTCTCGCATGTGACACTTTGTACTCTGTGTAACACTTTGTGATTCCCATAAACCCTTAAGAGATAGCCTCCACACAATCTCAAGCGGTGACCCCTATGCGCGCCTTCGAGAGCTGGTCCTCATGCATGCACGAAGCCCAACAATTTGGCCCACTATAAAAAATCGTCCGCTTTGGACACACAATCTGTCACGGCTTTGCTTTCAGATTTTGCAACCTAGAAGGTCTAAAGAGCTCACGGGATATATAAGCTCTTTACATATCTTATTCTCAAGCGATGTGGCTTCCGGTTGGGCTACCATTTGTCACATCCCGATCCGCATATGGCACTTTGCACTGTATGTAACACTTTGTTGTTCCCATAAATCTTCAAGAGGTGGGCCCCACACAGTCTCAATAGGTTACATCCACGTATGTGAAGTCCAACACCTTGATCCACTGTCGGATATTGTTTGCTTTGGATACACAGTCTGTCATCCCACAGTTCCAGTTGGGCTAGGCTATGATACCATTTGTAATATCTAGGCCCGCATGTGACACTTTGCACTTGTGTGTGACACTTCGTAGTCTTCATAAACTCTCAAGAGGCGGTGCCCCCCATAAGCGCTTTCGAGAGGTGCCTTCACAAAGTCTCAAGAGGTAGCCTCCATGCATGCACGAAGCTCAATATCTCGATCCACTGTCGAATATTATCCGTATTGGACACACAGTCCGTCATGATTTTGCTTTTGAACTTTGCAACCAAAAAGCCTCCAAGAACTTAAAGAGCTATATAAGCTCTTCACATAGTTTCCGTGAACTCTTTAAGTTGTTAGAGGCCCTTTGGATTGCAAAGCCCAAAAGCAAAACTGTAATGAACTGTGTATCCAAAGTGGACAATTTTTTATGGTAGAGCGGAGTGTTGGAGTTCATGTGGGTTCACACAAAGGGTCCACCGCTTAAGACTATGCAGGTGCCACTGCTTGAGACTATGCAGGTCCACCTCTTTAGGGTTTATGGGGACCGCAAAGTATCATATACAGTGTAAAGTGTCACATGCAGGTCAGGATATGACAAATGATATTAGAGCCTAATCCAACCGGAAGTCACATCGCTTGAGAATAAGATATGTGAAGAGCTTTTTAAGCTTTTGGGGGCTTTTTGGATTGCCAAGCCTGAAAGCAAAACCGTGATTGACTATGTGTCCAAAACGAACAATATCTGACATTGGGTTGGGGTGTTGGACTTCATGCACGCGCATGCATGTTGACCACCTCTTGAGACTATGTGGGGCCACCTCTTGAGAGTTTATGGCGATTGTAAAGTGTCATACACAATATAAAATGCCACATGCGGGTCGAAATGTGACATTGAATTTTCTTTTCTTTAATTCAATAAATCAACATAAAAATAATTTCTATTTTTCTAAAATCTCAAATAATTTAAATTTGTCATACTGAAACATAAAATACATAAATATAAAGAATCTGCTATGAAATAAATAAATGTTTAAAATAAAATTTCCACTCACAATCTGGAGATCAAACTTGGTTAGCTCCAATCTAATGCTAACTAGCATCAAAATTGAATTTCTTCCTATGCATAAACCAAACACTATATTAGAAAATTTAATTCAAACAAAATCACCCACCCAAAACTGAAATTCCCCACTTAAAAATTCAATTCTCACCAACCTTATACAATATACAATTAATTATTCCTATTTCCATTCTTTTTTTTTTCCCACCATTCCACTTTATTTCGGCCGCCCATATTGTATATTTTTCTTTTCTTTTCCTCCTCCACCTACATGCGTCCTCTCTTGCTTAACCATCAAAGCATCAAACAAAAACACTCCTCTGTGCCTCTGTCTATTCATCAAACATCCAACTTCCAAATCTCTCTTCTTTTATATTATTTTGTAAAAACTCCACTCCCACGTTCCCTATAACTGGCTTCCCTCTCTTTCACTCTGTTGAAGATAATTAATTGAAATTATTATTTATTTTTTATCTTCTCTCTGTTCTTCCTCTCAGTCTCTCTCTTGTATGAATCTTTCTTCGTCTTCTCTCTCTCTTAGTTTCTCAATAAATTTCTCTCTCTCCCTTGCGGTCTGTCTTCTCTTCCAGAGCAAGAAATTTATTTTTCTTTTCGTTTATCTGTCTCTTGGTTCCTCTCCCTTTCTTGTATAAACCTTCCTTTTTTTTTTTTTTTTGTCTCTCTCTCTCTCTCTCTCTCTCTCAAACTCCGTCTCTCAATTCCTCTTTTCCTTACTTCTCTAGAAGACACCTGACTTCAAGCGAATGAAGAAAAATATCCACAATAATATATTTAATTTTTTATACCCTGAGTGACTTATCAACCTTTTTAACTTCAAAGAAATTTCAACCTCATGTCTCTCACTTAACCCACCAACATGAATCACTTTATCCTGAAACAAAATTTAAAATATTATTCTTTCCGCTTAGTAACTATGTTTAGACACGCACTGGAATAAAAAATTCAACTTGTTATAATATTTTCTAAAGTACAAACTCCATAGATTAAGGCTTACGATCCACCACTTTTGTCCTCTTATCGTTAAAAATATTGTAAAATCTAATCACAGTTGTCTCCCTCCTATATCTAAATCCAGCCACGTAAATCATTCTTTACTTTATGAAGAGAATTTTTTTACAATTTAAATACCCCTTTTACGCAAAATACA
The DNA here is from genome assembly GCA_013180625.2 of Boswellia sacra. Classification (NCBI taxonomy): domain Eukaryota; kingdom Viridiplantae; phylum Streptophyta; class Magnoliopsida; order Sapindales; family Burseraceae; genus Boswellia; species Boswellia sacra. Next base: position 318,285 of record SNVD02011200.1, read on the forward strand.
AATGGGTTGGGCTTTAAAGAAAAATTGATCCAAACCCAAATAAGTAATTTGACCCAGCGAATACATCATATAAAATAGGGAAAATTGAGAAAATAGACAAAATTAGGAACCTTGTTGAAATTTAGACACGTTCTCAAAAATTTTTATGCCATAGACACTTTCTTGATAAAAAGACCCAATTACCCTTATTTTTCAATTTTTTTTCAAAGGCTCATTTCCGAAACCCATCTCCCGCGAAGAAGAAGACACTCGACACTCGAAAACAACCTGTCGAGTCATGTCGAGTTATGTAATATCGAGTGTCGAGTGTTTTCGAGTGGTGAAATGTCGAGTGTCGAGTGTTTTCGAGTGGTGAAATGTCGAGTTTCGAGTGTTGTCGAGTGGTGAAATGTCGAGTTTCGAGTGTTTTCGAATGGTGAAATGTCGAGGTGAAATGTCGAGTTTCGAGTGTTTTCGAGTGGTGAAATGTCGAGTTTCGAGTTTGTCGAATGGTGAAATGTCGAGTTTCGAGTGTTTTCGAGTGGTGAAATGTCGAGTTTCGAGTTTGTCGAATGGTGAAATGTCGAGTGTCGAGTGTTTTCGAGTGGTGAAATATCGAGTGTCGAGTTGTGTCGAGTGTCGTCTCCGCGTGATATAATGCTCTAATTTCTTTTTAGTCCCCATAGTTTGTAATTTAACAATTTCATCCCCAAAAAGAGTGTCGGATGCAAGTAATCACATGCAAGTAATTTCAAAGGGTATTTTAGTCTTTTTATCAAGAAAGTGTCTATGACATGAAAATTTTTGAGAACGTGTCCATTTTTCAATGAGACCCCCTAATTTTATCTATTTTCTCAATTTTTCCTATAAAATACCAACTCAAAGCATATTAGCCCAAAACAATTTCATGAATTAAAAACATAGGCCCAAAATAATTTAATTCATGGTCATCACAGAATATCTGGCTCATTTTTTATCGTCTGATAATAAGGTCCTCGTTACTACACTGCACTGGTCCCTTGAACCTTAATAACTAGTAAATTGGAGTTAATAGATCTTTTACAGCTAACAGAGCTTGTTAGCTCATATTCCTTTGGGCAACAAATTTCAGAATAAGGAAATCGCTATGTAGCTGATCAATAACATTATTAAGCGTATAATAATCGTTGGATAGGGCTTCTGACTGTCACTTCCTTCTTGCGGGAGTTGTAAATTTTTAGCCAACAATTAACTTTAGTTTGCAAGATAGTGGATGTGAGATGGCAAGTCACAGAAATTTTATATGTTGCTCTTCAGACTCTGTGCTCTCTGACTATGTATTATCAAAACTACGCTTTACTTAAGGTAATTAGCTTTTTCAGATTATGTATAGTGATGTGCATGAATTAATATATAAGGTAATTTATGAGAATCAAGTAGCCATTTAAGTGATTTTCATGAAAGAAATATTGTTACAAGGCCAAATAGTTTTCTAGCACATATTCCACTGAAGGACATATAGAAATTTGTGTAAACTCCATTACTGAATTTTGTGCTAAATAAGTTTTTGTTTTAAACCAACCTAAATAGTACTCCAGTTTGATGAAAATCTGCCGGACTTGGTGAATTTAGACTTTTAGGAATTCTGGGCAGCATATTAGTTGGTCAAATGGCTCTATACAAGTTCTGCAACAAAAATGCATACAACATTCACTGATGTTCAACATCTCGCTTTAAATAGCAAGTGTACATGCAAGTTCTCCCTATATCTATTTTCTTTTATAGCAGAGCATAAGTAGCTTATATTCCTTTGGCAACAAATTACAGAATAAGGAATTGGCAATGTTACTGATGCAACAACGTTACTAAGCCAATGACAATCCTTGGATACTGATCTTAGACAATGGCTGATCAGATTTTAAGAGTTATCATTCACTTAGTAACATTATCGGTTTAGTAACAAACATGCAACAAAACCACGTATTTGAACCTGCTAAAGAATGAATGATATATTTAACAAAGATCTAATCATCTTCTTCTACCTTGCTTCGGGACCCATTTCTGTTTCAACATCCACGGGACTATTGTCCAATGAACTGCTTAATGCCATCATTTCGCTTTCAATATCTCGAGCTTGTTCACGAGCAATTTCCATCTCTAGACACTCTTTTAACTCTAACACCACATGGCTCATAGTTGCCCTCTGGATGGAAATTGATGGTACACACTGCATTGCAACCTCTAGAGCTTTCCAAACAGAATTAGTGTCAAAATTTCCTTCAATTCTTGGATCAACAATGCTTCTTATATCCCCTCCTGCAAGAAGGGTACGAACCCACTGAGTTATATGAATGTTGTCGTAGCCTCTTATTACCGCAGACTGCCCTGTAATTATTTCCAAAAGAACAACTCCAAAGCTATAAACATCGCTTTTCTCACCCAGCCTGCTGCATGCATAATACCTACATAGAACGGAATAAAAAGGAAATAAAAAGTTTTGTAAGTTTACAAAAAGCAGAGGAGCTCAATGAACAATTTCCTTTAAACTGTAAAAAGCTATGCTACATGACTTTTAAACTTTTGAAACTATAAAATTGCTTACTCTGGATCAAGGTAACCCACTGTGCCCACTACTGATGTCAATATATGACTTCCACTTTCAATTGGGAAAAACTTGGAGAAACCAAAATCTGCTATCTTGGCTTGCCTTTTCTCATTCAACAAAATGTTGGCAGTCTTTACATCTCTGTGAATTATTGGTGGCTTGCAACCGTGATGCAGGTACTCTAGTCCTGTACATTCAATTTTAGCATATTTTAGCTTGGTTGCGACCCATGAAACATGAGAAATTAAAACTATTAATAAGGTTATTCTGCTTATTGACCTTGTGCTGCATCAACTGCAATCTGAATTCTCTCTCTCCAACTCAAAGTTTCTTTCCCTTTATCTGGAGGGAAAAAAATGTAAAAACCATGATATTTATTGACATTTTTCTAGTTGAATTGAACAGTAATTGAGAAACCATGCACGAAATCAGGATAGCCTGGCACTATTTTAACGTGGCTAATACCTAATAAATACTCCTCTAAGTTCCCATACTCCATGTACTCAAAGATGATTGCAAAGTTTCCACCATCATTGCAATACCCCAGGAAGGAAGTTAAGTTCCTGTGATGAACTCTCATCAAAAGCTGAGCCTGTTGATCAAAATTATTAAATTTCGCTGATATAAAGTTGTGGTAATTAACCAATCATACTTCAGTTTATTTAGTGTATATCTTACCTCAGTCCGAAATTGAACAGATCCTTGAGCTGAAGATGGAGATAGCATCTTCACAGCAACCTGTGTGCCATCAACCAAGTAGCCATGGTAGACTGTTCCAAATCCTCCTTTTCCAAGAACTCTGTGGAAGTTATCAGTAATAGCCACAATCTCAGAGTACGTGAACTGTCGATTGTCTGATTTCAATGACCCTTCTTTCCTTTCTTTCTTTTCATTAGATTTTACATCCAGCTTTCCAGCTACAAATACAACTTTATCAAACGGTTAGACTTTTGTGTGCTAAGCAGAATTCCTGGAACTGAAAGATTAACCTTCAGCAAAAACCATTTGATGAACTGCAGAAACATAAATGTACCTCGTTTTCTTCTATAGCGCCAAACAACAAGCACTGCAATAAGAATGATCACTAGAGCTGAAACAATGGCTGCAACCAGAGGCAACACAATGTTTCTCCCTTCCTTTTTGCATGGAGGCAACAAACATAGATTCGGATTTCCGCCAACGCTATCATCAAATGAAGTTTTCCATCAGGGAACAAATTGAGGTTGAGCAAAATTGGAAATAAGTTGGCTTTTTTAACCCCAACACTACCAATGACTTTAAAGTTTGTATAAGATGTAAACCTCAAGTCCAGTGATCCATTCTGTTGCCTTGCCTTGAGAGACGAGGGAACAGAGCCATAGAGTTTGTTTCCTTCCAGATTCCTGCAAATACATACTCGATTAAACAAAATGATTTTCCTTGAAATGAGTACAAAGTTATGCCATAAATCTCAATAACTTACAGAACTCTCAAATTCAGTAGTTGTGACAGAGAATCAGGCAGTGATCCTGTCAAGCTGTTATTTGATAGATCCCTTGATAAAAGAATGCTCAGATTAGGAATTTGTCATATAATTTATAAATTATCGGAAAATAATGACATTGCATTGGACTTATGCTTACAGATGCTGTAATGACTGAAGATTGGACAGTGCAGGAGATATAGGGCCTGTCAATCCTTTCGACGATAGATTCCTGCAGGCAAGTCATCTAATCTAGTTTAATTAAGATGCTTTGTTATTTGACAATATGTAATGTAAATAGCTTAGCAAAATGTGGCTCAATACATTTTTTAATGTCTAATTGCCTTAACCTGCATTTTAAAGCACAAACACTCACAAATAGATAATTCTGGGGGAATCATAACCATTGTAGCTGCAATTTAGGCCATCCCAAGAATATGTTGGTGCACATGGATCCCCTTGCCAGCCTCTAACCACATTATAGGACGACTTGATTTCCATGATCGCGTCAACTATATTTTGAAGGAAAAATTAGGAATGGTGATAAGTAATATATGGTGCAGCAAAACAGACAAATATCAACAAGAACATACCATCTTCCTGGTCTGTTGATGATTGTAAGAAATCTTTTGCTACATATATTTCCATTGCATTTATAATAGGAGGGAGGGTAGAATTTGTTGTTTTATTAAGAGAAAATCTGAGTTTGCTTCCTCTTATGGGCTGTGTGCTTGCTAAAGTTGTTGAGAGTAGATACTTGGGAACAAAAGATTTCTCCCACAGGTTACCATTTAATTCTATGTTGAATTCTCTGTGTTGGTTTGCTTGGAGCTTTTCAAGTTCAGCAAAGTGCAAGTAGACATAAAACTCTAAAGTAGGATCACCAATATCAAATACAAATTCCAATGAGTCATTTACATTCATTGGCATGGTAGCAGTTTTCATGACATCTGATGGCAATCTATAATCAGATTCAACCATAGAGTCAGTAGGATGCGAATTAATGAGTGGTATGGGACCCCGATAAGGAAACCACATTCGATCGTAGCTATCATTGTTAAACCTGAGTAAGGCAGTAAAAAAGATGTCATCTGTTGGTAGTATTGGCCTAGCTAGTAATAATATCACAACAAAGCTTCTCAAATGAACCTAAACAGATAGCAATTTGCAATCAACCTTGAACCAGATTTAGAGTATGCAAATTGAATGACTATGGAAAACAATTTACCTGATTATCTGATTGGTTGTTGAGCCAACATCTAGGCGTTTGTATAAAACTAAGGCTGATCCAGATTGAGTTCTGTAAATTTCATTGTGGAAATGCCTTAGCTCCAATGCTGATATAAAAGGGGTTCCCTTGCCAGTGTTAAGGAGACAAACATAAACTTCATGCATCAAGGAAAAATATATAATCTCCTTAATTACAACATGAGATTCATTATCAAACTTCACACTGTCCCATTTATTAACTCCCACGTAGAGATCAAATTCCGGCATGATGTCGTCATCATCATAATCCCCATACATGAAAGAAGCTCTTATCAAGTAGATTGTACCATTGCCTTCTGGAGGTCTTAGTGTATAACAATTTCTGTTTCCTTGAGGAAAGCTTCTAACATTTGAAAGTGAATCCGGAAGAGTTGCAGACATGAACTTGGAAGATATGTTCTTACTCACTCCAGTATCAATAAATTCTTCATCTGGATAGTAATGTATATCTGTTATGGCATCATGATAATCGAAACCTACCGGTAACCCACAATCGATGCTTATGGAGCCTATACAATTCATAAAAGCCATCAAAAGTATCAGAAAATTGCTGAGTATATATATTTACAACAAAGTCCCTAATTAATGAATTTTGGTTTTTGGTTTAAGCAAATTGAAAACAAAAGATACTCTAAAATATCTCATTATATAGATATAGCAGCCATCCATGGAGGAATACTGAAGCAATAAGATGAATTTGATTGTATAATTATGTTAATATATGCATAAATGTGAGATTAAGAAAAAAAAATATGTATACTTACCTCCTACATCGTCTAGTTTCCTTCTAGCCTGATTGTTACTTATCAAGTTCTCTGAGTTGCCATTACCAAAGCTTGTAGTATCAGAAGCCAGAACTGCTGACTCTCCATTGCATGCACAAAGGATCAAGAATGAGATGAATATAAACCAAACCATGGAACTCCAAGTTCCCATAGCTCTAAATTTGACACCCATTTTCCTTCTTTAAGGGAGCCATTAAAGGAGTCTTTTGCATTATAAAGCAATTAAAGCATACATTAAAGGCATGAAAGAGACTAAAAGCCAACTTGTGACACTGGCGTTGTGTTTTGGTACCTTCATATTGAATGAAACTTAAGGCCATTGGTGAGTCAAATTCGATCGTCAACAAGGGTGTGGTTTTATACGTGAATTTCTAAGCAAGTGTGCCTCTTGAGCTTGTTTTTGGCCTCTGGGAAGGAAGTTGTAATATCTATCTATCTATCATCAATTAATATGATGGAAAAGTTCTGAAAACATAGGTGGGAGATATTTGCAGCCATTTAAAGACATGACAGATTAACAATCGAGCATGTATAACATAACGCAAAGTTGAAAATTTCAAGCGGCATGTCACAATCTAGCTCATAAATTTGATTTGGATAATGAAAATGAAATAAAACTAGTAATCAAATCGGAATGTTACAGCAGCCATAACTTAAAATTTGCAGAAAAAGTTTTAGTTCACATGTACATATCATATAAATTTGTCCAATAAAAAAAATATATATATATATATATATTTTTTTTTCTTTCAAACTACTTACTATATTGACGATTTATACTTTGTAAAGGAATTATTTTTCATTAAATGTATGTACAGATAAAACCAATATTTTAATGTCTCATTTATTGCCTGGCCTGCTGTGTGGGTGGAACTAATAATTGAGTTTTAACTTTTCTTTTCTATCCTAGTTTGGGCTGGGCCTAAAATGTCATGCTGGAGAGTTGGGGCTGGGCATTCGCTTCATGGGCTAGTTGAAGGGCTCAATTAATCTTCCTTGATAATTGAGGGGAAACACCACAATCCTAATACTGGATGTTCTTTTAGTTTCGGCCGCAGTTTTGTCATTTACTTAATTCACTTTTTAAAATACAATAAGGTTCCAAAAGAGTTCAATGAATCCGATAATAGAATAATTGACTGAGGCCAGTAACACATTGGATAGGCAAATAGCGGATAAAAAGAAATGGAGAAGAAATTACCTGTTGATGCAAGCAATTGTAGCCCTTCCGAATATTCAATCATAGTCTGTTTGCAAAACTGTGCTAATCTGATCCTCAAGATCTTGGGTCTGTTTTTCTCAGCCTCCATTTTTCATATTGTTCTTCCAGGATTTGGCTTGGATATTCTATGATCAATTTCTCTAATGTTGTCCTCCGAGAAAGATCTTCTGGCAAAACTTTTAAGGAGCTACAATCCCAAAATTTTAGGGAGCGAAGATATGGCATGATTGTAATATGCTTTTTATCTTTCTCCGTAATTCCATAATCCCATTCTTCCCAGTAATGCATGCTTTGGAATTCAAGGGATTTCAATTTGGGAAAAACAATAACTTCTAAGGAAGATGACAATGATGCATCACCACTTTCTATACCCAAGAATTCACCACTCAATCTTTTTATGCTCTTCATTTCGTATATGCTGAGTGATTCAAGGAATGACAGCTTTCCTAAAGGCGGCAAGAACTTCCAGTTGTTGCATGCGTAGAGCTTTAAATTCTTTAATGTGGTTAATGTCATCATCCAATTGGGCAGTACATTGCTGCCTTTGTAACAAGATAATGCTAATTTCTCAAGATTTGGAGGTGGTTTTATGACTCTAAGAAGATTGTCGTGAGCCTCATTTATTGTGCCTTCCTCGTCCGTGGTTTCCTTAAAACGTAAATCCAACTCTAACAGGTATTTCTTATTCTGAAGTTCGCCCTTCTCAGCCTCTTTCTCATCTATTACATTTCCCAACCCTTCAATACGAAGACATCCTCGTAGTTGATTCAAATTTTTTAAACATCCAAGGGTACATTTGTTATTATCATCACCATCACCAACAACAAATCGAGTTAATGTTTGTAGACAAGTTAATCTTTCAATTCCTTTTGGCAAGGCCTCAAACCTAATGTTATATTCATCGTAAGATGTCTTAGATTCGTCAACTTCCCTATGGCTTGAGGTAATCTTTTGACCTTAAGACATAACTTTAAAGTTTGTAAATTATACAATTCACATAGTGTCAGGCAATTTTTTTATTCCTGTGCAACAATATAAGTCAAGATATCTCAGGTTTACCAATTTCTTTATCTCTTTTGGAATCTCATTAACCCAAATAAGAGATAAACTTAATGCCTTTAAATAAGTCAATTGATCAAAAAACTTTGATGGAAGTGGATGCATAGCAGAAACTGGTGCCCCACGAGCGTATGCTACATGTTCATTCTCATGAACAATATCTGAAGGACTTCCATCATAAACAAAGAGACTACGCAATCTTCTGAGATTAGATATAAAGTTTGAAAACTGTGGTATCCCAGCTGCTTTATTTATAATCAACAAATGACGAGTTTTGTCATCTAACCTTTGTTCTTTGAAATTATTGTCTTCTATTGTAAGATATTCTATCCGAGTGTTCAAAGATAAGGCAACATCATGATTATATCATGCATCTTATACTTTACAACACTTCCACCAAATTTATGTTTGCTAACCTCTTTAATGATTAAAGATCGTGCAACTAACATGTCAAAACAATCATTACCAGTTATCTCCATTGTTGTATTTTGATTTGATCCCAAATAGCCTTGAACCATCTAAAGATAGATTAATTCATCTCTCTCTAAATCCCAATCTTTTGTAAAGATGGCACAATATAAGAAACATGATTTTAACATGGGAGGTAAGTCATAATAACTCAATAGCAAAGGAGGAAAAATACCTTTTCCAATTTCCTCTAATTTCCACATTTCACTATCTAAGATAACTCGCCAATCTTCTCGATTTTTCTTAAAACGAAGAGACTCTCAATAGTTTTTATAGCAAGAGGCAGCCCATTGCACATTTCAACAATTTTCTCACCAACTTCTTTTAATTCTTCACACTCCTCAATTGACCTACCAAAAAAAGCTATTTGTTTAAATATTGACCAAGAAGCCTTTGTAGATAACTTCTTAATGGTGATAATGCCACTTGATTTCACCATATGTGCAAGTGCAACTCTTTCATTACGTGTGGTGATTAAAATCCTACTTCCATGGAAACTATTCTTTAGACAATGGTAGAATGGTTTGAATTCATCATTATTTTCAGTCCACACATCATCTAAAACTAGAAGAATTTTCTTCTCCATGACAAGTTTACAAATGGATTCCATATAATCTTGCAATTCACTTGACTTCAGAGCATCATCATTTGGATCTAGAGCAAAAATAATTGCTTTGGCAATCATAAACTCATCAAAAGGGTCTGATACACATACCCATATTCTCTTTTCAAAATTATTTATGACGTCCTCGTTATTGTAAGCAAGTTGTGCAAGAGTGGTTTTTCCAACTCCTCCCAACCCTACAATTGCGATGATATGGAGGCCTTCTTGCGCTTTATTATTCTCACATAATAACTTACTTAATAAAATATTCTCCTCATCATCTCGACCAAATATCCCTGATACATCAACTAAAGAGATACTGTTTCCTCGCTGTTGTTTTTCAATACTCCTATTCATGCTAAACTTGTACCTATCTTTTCTTTCTGCAATATCGTCTAGATTTTCATTTATTTCTTTTATTTTCAGAGCAATTCTACGACATAATACAATTTGTTTGATATAAAAGCAAGGAGAGGGAAAGAAGAAACATGCCTTCTTGGAAATAAGAGCAGTTCTTTGGCCACCTCGCAATTTCATCATTTTAGTTTTCCACTCATCCAATACATCTTCAATGTCATAGGATGCGTCTTTGAGCTGATCTAACCAATTTTTCACACTTGGCTCCTTCACTTTTTTCTGCTCTGCATCAAGAAGCACACCTTTAATAGCTTCAAGATTAGCTGTAAGCTTTTTAACTTCTTTCCTGACATCCCCAACTAAGCTGATCTGTTGGCGTGCCTCCTCAATGGTGATAGAACTGAGCTGCTCCAAGACAGCAGAAACAATCGCTTCAGCCATTCTGAGGATCGCAAGTTGAGATATTTTTGTGGTTATATTATGCTGCGAAGATGTGGGTAATCGTCCCAATTCTTATATATTTTAAAATTTTAATTAAAATTTACGATTTAAATAGTTTACACTATTTAACATTGAAAATCAACTTTGCATACAGGATTTTAAAAATCAAATACGGTAACAAATTCCATCTTCCAATGATGGAAATGGCATCATTTTGATTTGAAAAGAAATAGGGATTGACGTAACACAGCACAAAAATTTAATGTGAATAGAATAGAGAACTGGAGATGGCCCATGCATTGACTTATCTCGACACGTATGGGAGCATGAGCTAACATCTTGCAGCTCGACATATGTAGGATAAGTATAGAGACCCCTCAATTATGATATATCTAACATCAAGACCCTTATTGTCAACTGCTGTTAGGAGATCTGTTTTATCCCTATTGAAAAGACATTTTACCCCAATTTCTCTCATTCAAAATTAATAAATAATAATACTAATTTTTTTAACGAAATAAAATTTTGAAAAAAACCTGCCACTCCAGATTTTCACTTCTCCTTTCCCAAATTTCTCAAGAACAAAAAATTAAAACTCATCGTGACCCACTCCAGTCAAAATTTCACGCCAAAAGCCGCCTCACCGCCGCCACCAGTTACCCATTCAAGCCACACCGCCGCTGGCAACAGGCAACTCAACCCAACCCTATTTAAACTACTACACCAACAACCCATTCAAAGCCAAAATCGCCGCAACAACCACTCTAGCCACCAGTTACTACCAGTAGCCACCACCATCAACATAGCAGAACAGCGCCACTACCAATCTAAGGTCATAGTTTGTGCTGATATAAATCAAAGAGTAGAGATAGAGAGAGACGAGAGGAGAGGAGAGAGAAACTAGTGAGGTGATATGAGGATGAGGGTGAGGTTGAGGGCACAACCAATCGATACCACCACCATCAATCTCGACTTATTTCTTTGGTGGTCGTTGCTGCAAAAGGGAACAACCATGGAGAGAGACGAGAAGAAATTCAATAGAGAGATGTGAGAGAAATTTGTGCGTGAGGAGGAAGATACGGGAAGAGAGAAATAAAAATAAATAAAAATTTGATTTTTTTATAATTTTTAAATATTTTTATTTTTTATTATTTACAATATTGTAATGTCAATAGTACCCTTACGGTGTTTATAGGCTTCGAACGATAGTCTCAAAAGAGGGGCCTTTATGTGACTCCCATATCCTGCACATGTCAGATGATGATAAGGTGCTCTAAAAGTTCATTTGAAAAGATGAGAAAAGAATCTCTTCCATCTCTTACATGGATTGATTATAGACCTCTCTCATCAACTCACGATTTCAATCCACTGTGCATCACTTGTTTTCTTCTTTCCCTAAATTCCCTGTAATTATGCCCTTTTAATAATTATAAGTTTGTAAAAGTTAACGGGTTAGGCACACATTATTTATCTATTGTTTTGTCGACAATTCGTAAGTTTTAACGGAGTAACCCATTGGAATTGCAATATCTGCAGCTTCTTTTCAAGTTTTGAAGACAACCATATGAGGTAATTTGGACGCCTAGCTAGAGGGTAGAGGGTCAAAGGCCAAAAATTAAGTTTGCGACAGATATAACTACTTCTACCCTTAAATAGTTCTAAACATCACATCTCGGTCAACTTAATCGATGAAATTTATAGCCTAACAGTTATATCACGTTAACATGTTGAAATAATATATTTATGCACAAACGATCAAAACTTAATATTCAATATACATACATATATACATTCATGTAAATATATATACTATAAAATTTCTTACTGTAACTCAATTAGGGTTTCAATGCGTTTCTCAAACATGTTTTAATGTGATGATATGTATAATACATGATACTAGATCCATATATATCATGAATATTCTTGATGTATCCAAAGATAACAGTTACAAAAACTTGACATCGACAGCATAATAATTTAATTGAAGAGAGCATATCTGGATCCAAGATAATGAATCCATAATATAAGAAACGGAAAGTAACTTTTTATTCATACATATCATATGTAGGTATAAATTTGCTTATGGAGACCCAGTTTCCGATTGTGATTCAACTGGAGAAGCGCAGCACCGGCAACATTGACCTGCTGGTGCAGCTGTGCAGGACACACAAGCTGGGCAGATGGGTCGTTTTACACGTACCACTTCATGTAGACCTGATGGAACAACATATATAATATTATATTAATACCAATACCAAATTATGTATCAAGATAGATACATATCATTATCGTCCACATTTAATTAATAACGTTACGTTTGGCTATGGGATTACCATGAAAAGTAAAACGAGCGGCGTTGCATTGTAACAGTAGTGGAGAGAAGACCATGGCGAAGATGAAGAGGGTCGCCAGCGCAGACCTTGGAGTACTGTTGGCTGCCATAACTTTTAAGCTAATATTTAAGAAAGCTGTGAGAAATATACTTCAGATTATGGGGAATTTTTTTGCTTATGAAGCATGCATAGATATATAGCTTGTAATAATAGAATTGTCAACTCATTAATTAATATTTTGCTTATACGTTACGCGGTGTTTGAATTAGTCAGTCATGAGTGGATATTTACTAAACTAGCTGCAGCCTGTGACTTCTTTAATTTGCTGTAGACAGCTTCGACCATGAATTTATGTGTTCCATGATTTTGAATTGACTTATCCCTCCACTTGCAAAAGCTTATAATCCGTAAGCGTTTATAGAGGCCCATTTTGCGCTTATTAACTCAATTTTTTTAGGACTTAAGAGGGAAATTGAAGTTGGTGGGAATTGATTAATGGAAGTTGACTTGCTTAAAAATGAATTTTGTTAGATTTTATTAGTTTTTATTTATATTAAAATATTTATATCTCTTTCATGAAAATATTCTTATCTCTTTAATCAGCCAGTGAGTTGGGATTCTGAAATTCAACCCTCATCAGAGATTTAAAGTATAATCAACTTCAACAAATGTTACAGTACATTGAAGACAAATACATATATAAAAGCACTTGGAATTACACTATTTTCTATGTAGAGAGCGTATTGGATAGAGCGATTACACTCTTTTATTGATTTGAATTTGCCATGCAAACAGAATATTGCTGAATAACGAACACCTGAAATTAAAGATTTTTTATTGAATTACTAATTAAAATGCAGATCCATGTTTCAACAGCCGCATTGGCAGCATTTTCCTGGTGGAGCAGGCGCACAACACACGCAATGTGGACAATAGACTACTGGACCATCAGTTATTTTTGGCGCCATCGCTTTATGGCGTCCTGCATGCACCCAAAAAATTAATTAAACTTTGACTCCACGATCAATACCGATATATTTAAACTTTTTAATACATTAATGCTACATATAATTACCATCAATAGTAGTAGTAGATCGAGCAGCCTTGCATGGCAAAATTGGAGAGAGCACAATGGCAAAGATGAGGAGGGTCACCAGTACAGACGACCTTCGACTACTCCTGTTGCCTGCCATAACTCTTAAGCTAAGAGAAAGCCTCTTATCTATAAAACTACAGCCTATGAAGCATATTTATAGGCTATAAGAATTACGTATATGATGCGGCAGTCAACGAATTCGAAGAGCGAATTCTCCCCTATTTATAAATTGGGTTGCGGTCAGTGGTCTAATTAGTTGAAAAATTCCAAGCCGTAACCTCATATTAATATGGAAAATACTTTCATTATCTTTTGATTTGATATTGCCAGGAAATTTTCAGATTGACTTGCACCAGCCATTCACAAATTACTGTCTTTGAATTAATGTGATAAGTACAATTCATGAGTATTTTCCTACTTTGACATATATATATATATATATATATACACAGGAGAAAGACTTTCCTGCAGTTGATACCCCAAGTTGCTGGACTGACGTGATAAATCCGTCCAATAAAAAGCTAAAAAAATAGGAGACAAGAGCTGTAAAATTTACTATTTATTACGCTTTTCTAACTTTCTATTGGACAGATGCCCCAAATCAGTCCAACCACGTGGTACATATGCTGTATAGAAAATTTTCTCTATCAATAAATGAGAGCAGAGGAGAGTTATTATTATGATCCATCGAGATTAATAATTAAGGTACGTTGTTTTTAGATACTTTTAGAGTAATGGTTTTGAAAATTTCGAGTGATAATAGACATGTTTCTCAATTTGAGTCATGAATACGATTTTGACTGTTATAATTAATAATGAAAATTAAGGAATTAAATTGAGATTTTTTAGTCTTTGTGATCAAGGTACAATATGAATCTTAACTTGATCGAGCCATGGGAAAAGCGCTCTTCGGGAAGGAAGCCTTTAAGTATGGTGCGAGGTAGGCTTGGGTGTCAAAACGGACAATTCAGGTTTAGATGACATCGGACTGTGGCCAAGCCATCCAAATGATGGGACAGGTCGCATTAGAGCATCCGTTTTGGTTTTGTTTTTGAGCTTTTTAATTTAAAAAGCCTCTAATAACTTAAAGAGTTTACTAGATAATTTAAGTTCTTTTTATATATCCTTCCCAAGTAACGTAGGATATTAAAATGCCATGGCAAATACGAGGACAGTCACCAGCAAAGGCCTTGCACTGTCACCTGCCAAAACTTCTTAGCTGGCTTGCTATGAGAAAACTGTAACTAGAATGCTTGGACTATACAGAGTAATTTCTTGAAGCATACAAATTTTAGGTCCGACAGCATTTAAAATAAAATATCGGCTTCCACCCTAATTAATTATATTTGGTTGAAATTTGCAAACCTGCAACCTTATGTGCAACGCCAAGATCAAGTCAATATGTTTTTATTATAGGACCAGTAGTTTATGTTATGTTATTTAGGGCTATTAAGTTTATATGTCTGAGCTTTAAATATTAAAATTTGGAGTATCTGCCAAACCTTAACATCTTTTGAATGTTTGAACCAATTATTCAATTATTAGTTAAGTTTCTTGGCAGAATTTTGATGATGACTGACTTGATAATGAATCTCAGGAATAACCAACTACTTATCTGCCTGATCTGTTAAATACAAATATTAATATTAGATCCATATCCTCGTAATTTAAGTTTTTGGATTGAATAGTTATTTAATATGATCTTTGAATCCAAAAGTTATGTTTTGATTTTTGATTTTTGATTTTTTATAATTGTACAATTTAGTTGTGTGTATTATTCAAAAAAATTTATATAAAAATAAAAAAAATTGAATGGAATGGGATCTAAATTTCTTGATTCAATCAATTTTTGTCTCATTTATGCATGTTTGTTTGGGCCTTACTGGGCCTTTCATTCTTTTACTGCAATGTCATTTTTGTTTCGAATTTTGATAGTTGGGCCTCAATGGGCCTTTTGTGGACAGGCATAAGCATAAGAGGTTTGGACATGTCACTTGATCAGATAAGACAAACCCAGTTACAAGTAAATTTGATAAATGACATCATATTGATATTATACTGCAACAGTTCAACAAATTATTACAGGACATAGATTCCCAACATTAATTAGCTAGGAATCCATTACAATAAAAAAGATATATTTCTATTTTGTCGTTTCAATGATTCATTATTGGAATCCATTACAATAATATGTGTTAAATAGAGTAGTGTCTCTCTTTTATTAATAAACACCTGAAAAAGGAATGTAAATATATTTTTCATCTACTTGTGGTCTATGGAGATCCAATTTTGACCTGAGCTTCAACAGCTGATTAATAAACAAGATCAGCAGTGGCAGGGACAGCATTGACCTGGTGGCGCCGGTGCACAGCAAACGCAATGCGGGCATATGGGTGCTTGCTTTTTCGGTAACCCTCCAGGGGGACCTGGCAAAGAAGATATCAGTATCAAAATCAGTCCAAAATTCAGCTTAAATTAACAGGCAAAAATTTATCAACAATATATCACTAAATGTTGACAATATTTGACACCTTTCTTCATGGAAAATTCTGAAACAAAGAGAATATATAAAGAGAGATACGATTACTCATTAAGTACACTTGATTACCCTGAACAGGAAATCGAGCTGCTTTGCATGGCAGCATGGGAGAGAACACCATGGCAAAGATGAAGAGAGTCAGAAGCAAAGTCCTTGCAGTACTCTTGCCTGCCATGACTTTTAAGCTGATCTATGGGAAAATTATTTGTTATTAATATATGCTCAGATTATTTTATATTATTGCTATTGAATGTGAAGTCTATTTATAGATTACAAGAGCTCAAAAATGGAATTCAATTTTACGTAAATGATGGGGTAGTCTATGAATCAAAAGATTGATTCCCAAGTTCCAACTAATTTCCTTTAGACTGCATTTGGTCTTCGTTTGCAACTAAATATATACGGAAGTATTTTTAAATTCATCATTGAGTTACTCGGAAATTGTATATTCTTGACTTTTCAATCGTCTTACCTCCATATTCAAATGATTTATCCTTTCTTCAGACTTATTTTTGATGATATGTTGCTTGTCTGAATGGAAATAATGCTAACGTCACCATGGCAATTGACTTGAATAAAAAATGAAAAACTTCACTTTGGAAACTGCCTGGAGATTGTCTTAGAAAATAAAAGTCACCAAAATTGAATATACGATCAGAATATTGAATGGAATCTTATATCAAAATAAACAAGACTAACACCAAGCTAGCCCCCTATGCGTCGGAGTCGTACTCTTTTTGTTACCTTCTATGGGGCAAAAGGTAACATCGGCGTCCAACCAAGGAACACAAGTCGCATCCTTTACCAGGGGCGGAGCCAGGATACAAAGTTGTCGGGGCCAATTCATGACTTTTTTTTTTTTTTTTGTTCTCTCAGCACAATATAGAAAACTAAATGTAGCAAATAACACAGTTAATTACTATAAAAAGAACTAAAAAAAAAAAGATTTCATCATAGTAATATAAAGAACAAGGATTTAGAGATAAAATTAAGGATTTAAAAAAGTTTATTTGTTTATGTAACAGAATGAAACTTGACTTTCTAAGGTTATTTATGATTGATTCCATGATAAATATTTACCAATTTTTGTTACTATACGAAATTGACGATTTTTCTATTAAAAAAAATCAGCAGAGAATTTTAAATTCATTGTTTGAGGGGTTTTTCTTGAATGAGAATCCAAATTATATTAGAGAGACGCTGATTGTGAGGGGAGAGGAAGAAAGAAAGAAGAGAAGTAAATTGCCTTTTTACGTTAACAATATTAACAAAAAAATACAAGAGGATTAATTGTAAAATAGGAAAGGAAAATATGAATAACTATTTAAATGGAAAAAAGGACAATTAAATTAGTATTATAATGTAAAAATGAGAAGTAAAACTGTACAAATATTTTCTTAAAAATTGAATGTTAATAACTAAACTGAAAATGAGTATTATGTCTATATTAATATAACTTAACAAAACATCCTGGGGAGGCCGAAATGGGAAATTTAATTAGACTAAACATGAAAATGCCAAAACAAGGAGAGGACTATCTAAGAATTTTTAGGAGTTTGGGCGGGGGCGGGGGCGGGGGGTCGCGCGGCCATGGCCGCCCCAGGCCAGAGCGTCGCTCCTCCCCTGTCCATTATTCTCACAAATTAGTTTTTGTGCTTCACATAAATGTCTTTCAGTACACAAAGATGTGTCTATTAATTAGTTAAGGGAACTTGAAACTTATAAATCAGTCCAGGATCTTATTGTTAGTAGCGTATGGTATAAAAGAGACTAATCACTAACTGTTGTATTGGTAGTAGACTAGTAGTCTTGTGCTTGATCGTAATTGGCATTCTCCTTTTAAGTGGGAATATAATAAGATTCAACGATCTCTTTCTTGTGGGTTTTTTTTATTTTATTTTTTTTCCTTAAATAGCTATTTCGAATGATTCTTGCATTTTTAGCCAAAATTTGATAAACTGACGAAAATGCCCATCTACTGCTATGGAAAATGCTTCTTTGCTTGACCTGAAACAATTTCACATGCCGTCAAACATCCTCCACTATCATCGACAATTATGCCATCAAATTTTGTCTAATACACTAGTAACAATAATTTAGTACGTTAATTAGATCATACATAGTGATTAATTCTAAATAAGATCAACAAAGAAATGTATGACAGAGGGGGTGTTTTTGTCTATTTACCTTTTTAGGGCTAGTTTACGCAAAGGCTTAAAAAGTTGATTATTTATGCTACATTTTTCAAAGCTTAGCTAATTTCACATACACGAATATGATGACAAACCTTAACCAGGATCCTCAAATTTTCTTTTCCTTCATTGCTGGAGGGCCCATTTCTGTTTCAACATCCACAACAACCATGTCATCTGGACTGCTATTTTCCATTACGTTGCTTTGCAATTCCACTTTCCTAGTTTGTCACGGCCAATTTCTATCTCCAGAGACATTTAATTGTGCCACCACATGACTCATGGTAGGTATCTAGGTGGAAATTGATGCCACACATTCCATTGCAGTCTCCACAGTTTTTCCAACAGATTGATGTAAAAATTTCCTTGCAGATGGGTCAATTGTGCTTTTTATATTCCCTCTTGCAAGAAATTGAGAGTTGGGTCCATTGAAGTATCTGAGCGTTCTCATGGCCTTTAATCGCAGCAGGCTGGGGCCTGTGATAGTTCCAAAACGACAATCCCAAAACTACACATGTCACCTTTTCTTTTTTCACTTTCGTTATACATGTTATACAATTTAGTTTTATATGTTATATTAATGATTCTGACGTTCAGTGAATTTATTTTAAAAATAAAAAAATAAGGGATCTAAATTCTATTGTCATGCAATCAATCTTGTATCGCTTATGCTCGCTTGATCCCCCACAAGAAAATAAAAACTGGTTTTCCTTGCGATTTTTTATTTTTGTTTACTGTCTAAGCAATTTATTACTAATGTTGATAGTTGGGCCTTAATGGGCTTTCATATCTTTCTATGGTTGGTAATTTGTCTTTCGAACCCTGTGAGTTGGGCCTCAATGGGCCTTCTGTCGACATAGCATAAGAAGCCTTGACATGATCATTTGGGGTAACTCAAAACCCGAACACTTGATATATATGACAGCATATGCAGCAATTACGTTATTACAAGACATGGATCGCCAAGATTAACCAGGAATCCATTACAATAAATGGATACATGTTCATGGCTTTTCTTAAATACCAACATAAATCTGTGTTAAAGAGAGCAGTCTCTCTGTTTTATCCATATATCACAACTGAAAAGGTGTGCAAATAATTTAATTATTACTTATAGAGATCCCATTAATGGACTGAGCTTCAACATGCTAATACACTCGGTGGATCAGCAGTCGCAGGGACAGCATCGGCCTGGCTGCGCCGTTGCACAGCACACGCAATGCGGACATATAGGTGCTTGCATTTTGGGCACCCTTCCAGGGCCGGGGGGACCTGTACAAAGAAGATATCAGTATCACATATAATTAAATTAACCCAATAAACGTAAACTAAAGGGTAAAATTCAACGATATCACTAAATAATGTTGATAGGTTTCTTCAAGTAAAAGTTCTGAAACAAAGAGAACATAAGTAATTGAACACAGATATGTTACTGGTCATATACTATATTCGATTACATGGAGTGGGATATCGAGCTGCTTCGCATGGCAACATTGGAGAGAACACCATGGAGAAGATGAGGAGAGTCACCAGTAAAGTCCTTGCGCTGTTGCCTGCCATATAGCTTTAATTTAAGCTAATCTATGCGATATTAAGCTTTAGTCAATATGCTATATTGTATGGTTAGCATTGCATGTGCAGCCTATATTTATAGAATACGAGAGTTTGCTACACAATGGCAGTCTTTCAATTAAAAGATTGGTTTCCAAAACTTAAAATGCTTGCAAGCTGCGCGCAGCCTCACAGTTGTAATATTTGTCATAGAACCTACAGTGAAATTGCATGGTCTTGACTTTTGAATTGCCTCCGCAATATTTCAAAGTTTTTTCCTCCCTTCAGACTTATTAAGGATAATAGTTTGATTGTCAGGAAAGATAAATTAATGTTAGTGGCAATTGACTTGAACAAATTAAAAGAAGAATTTGGTTGGATCCCATTAGTTAGTATCTCTGTATCTATTGTTGACTCTTGAAACAATATATACCCATAAATGTGTCGTTCAAAAGAATCAAAATGACTTGTCTTTTATATGCTCTCTCAAGAAAATGACTTGTCGGATGCCCTTTGCAAGTGAGATATATAGCATTAATCTGAAAATGTATTTAACACCGACGACTTTGTTCTCAAACAAAACTAGTTTCTATGAAGAAAAATAATATCGAAAATCCATCATGGTCAACAAACTTTGTAGCAATGCGTTTACTTTTATAAGAAAATGGATAACTTCTCTTGGAAACTGCTTGTAAATTAAGTCATACCAAATACAAGTTACCAGACTTCAATATTCTCGTAATGCCGCATTGTACTTGATACAAAAATAAGCAACACCAACGCCATGGAACTCCACGGTAGCCCCGTGTATATATCTCTACATTCTGTCCAAATCCATTCTAAATACATGATGACAAAAACCTTAACCAAGATACTATTTATTGCTTCTACCTTGCCTGAGGACCCATTATTGTTTCAAGATCCAAAGTAATCATGTCAGCTGGGCTGCTTGTTTCCACTGCTTTGCTGTCCAATTTCCTCGTTTGTTCATCGGCAATTTCTATCTCCAAAGACTCTTTTAATTGGGACACCACATAACTCATAGTGGGCCTCTGGGTGGAAATGGATGCCACACATTCAATTGCAGTCTCGACAGCTTTCCAAACAGAATTGATGTCAAAATTTCCTTCCAGTCTTGGGTCAATTATGCTTTTTATATCCCCTCTTGCAAGAAAGAGTTCAGTCCATTGAACTATATGAGTGTTCTCATGGCCTTTGATCACAACAGGCTGACCTGTGATTAGTTCCAAAACAACAATTCCGAAACTGTACACATCACTTTTCTCAGTTAGCCTGTTGGATGTACAATACCTGCATATAAGAAAATAAATAAATAGAAGTATATTAAGTTTCCAAATGCCTGTGGAGGGTAGATTTGGAAGAATAGAATTACTTACTCTGGGTCAAGGTAACCCACTGTGCCAACAATTGATGTCCATAAATGGCTTTCTGCACTCTCAACTGGGAAAAGTTTGGAGAGCCCAAAATCTGCTATCTTGGCCTGCATTTGTTCGTTCAACAAAATATTGGCAGTCTTCACATCTCTATGAACTATTGGTGGCTTGCAACCATTATGCAAGTACTCTAGCCCTGTTACAATAATATTATTTTAGCCTATCTTAATGAGTTTGGCTAGGAGACACGAGCATCAAGAAATTAAATTTATTAATTGGTCATCATCTGCTTGTTCACCTTGTGCTGCATCAACTGCAATTTTGACTCTCTCTTTCCAGCTCAAAGCTTTGTTACTTTTATCTGCAGGAACAAAATACGTATAAGAAGAAAATATATACTTGTTTTATTTAAGGTTTATTGTTAACAAATATTGAACATTAACTGAGAAAATATGCAATTAACATGGGAATTCCTTTCAGACAAACATGGCTCTTACCTAATAAAGTCTGCCTTAAGTTTCCATATGCCATGTACTCACAGATGACCCCAAAGTTTCCACCATCATTGCAATATCCGACAAGGGAAACTAAGTTCTTATGATGAACTCTCATCAAGAGCTGAGCCTGTTGCTCAAGATGACAATTAAATATAATTAAACTAAAAAAGTATATTACTTGTAATTGTTTTTCTAATAATCTGCTAAGTTTACTTAATATTTAGTGGTATTTCACCTCGGTTCGAAACTGCTTAGACCCTTGGGATGATGATGGAGAGAGCATTTTGACAGCAACTTGCCTACCATCAAACAAGTATCCATGATAAACTGTTCCAAACCCTCCTTTTCCAAGAACTCTGTTGAAGTTATTGGTGATATTCACAATCTCAGAGTAAGTGAATTTCTGGCTTTCTGATTCCAATGACCCTTCCATACTTTCATGAGATTTGCCGTCCCGCTTTGCAGCTGTAAATTAAGTAGCACTATATAGTTAGCATGTTGTTTGCTAAAAAGAATCCTGGAATTGAATGGTTATCTTACACACAAGAACCATTTCAGGACTGCAATAAGATAGTTGACAGTGTTTCCAAAGCAAATATGAAAGGTTTGAATGAATAATAAATATACCTTGTTTCCTTCTACAAATCCAAAGAATGAGCAATGCAATGAAAATGACTAGCGCTATTGAAATAATTGCTGCAAGCAGAGGCAACATAATACTTTTCTTCTCCTTTTTGCATGGAGGTGACCAACAAAGATCCCGATTTCCTTCAAAACTATCATTGAATTACATGTTCTTAGTTCAAAACGAAGGAAGTAGGAAAATTGTCAAATGAAATGAAGCTGGCATTTACATCTGAACTTTAACAAAATTTAAACCTCAATAACAGTGATTCATTCTGTGATTTTGCCTTAAGGGAACCAGGAATTAGACCAGAGAGTTTGTTTCCTTCTATATTCCTGCAAATACTAACTGAATTTAATCGTCTTATTCTCCTTGAAATAAGTATAAAGTTGCACTATTATAGTTCAACAACTTACAGAACACTCAATGATGGTAGTTGTGACAGAAAATCAGGCAGAGGTCCTGTCAAACTGTTGTTTGATAAATCCCTGGAGAAAAGGATTGTTCAAATGTTTATATTAGGAAAGATGAACTTTCCATATACCTTGCAAATTCTCTGCAAAATAATCACATTCTAATTGACACATGCTTACAGATACTGTAATGATTTGAGTTGGGAGAATGAAAAAGATATCCTTCCTGTCAATCCTCTGGATGTTAGATTCCTGCGGATAATACATGTAGCTTAGAAATCTAATCAAATATGCATTTTCTGATTGCCTGATATTTTAATTGCATCTTCTTTGTAAAGCACAAGCACTCACAAAGAGATAATTTTGGGGGTACTGTAACCAGTTTTGCTGCAATTCAGGCCATCCCAAGCATATTTTGGTGGTTCACATGGATCTCCTTGCCAGCCTAGTCGATCCAACTCATAGTTCTTCTTGATTTCCATGATCGCATTAACTAGTACATTGACACCAATTAAGATTGGAAATTGCAATTGGCTTATGCTTCAACCTCTAGGAGAACGTATACAAAAATTTGAACAAGATACATACCATCATCCTGGTCTGTAGATGCTTGTAAAAAATCTTTTGCAACATATATTTCCATTGCGTTTAGAATGGGAGGATGTGTAGACTTCGATGTTTTGTAAAGAGAAAATTTGAGATTGCTTCCTGTCACAGCCTCTGCGGTAGCTATAGTTATTGAACTTAGGTAATTAGGAACAACAGATTTCTCCCACAAGTTACCGTTTAATTCTATGGTGAATTCTCTAGATTGGTTCGGTAAGAGTTTTTCAACTTCAGCAAAGTGCATGTACACGTAAAAATGCAAAGCCGAATCGCCAATTTCAAAGTCCAAATCCAATGGGACATTGACATTCTTTGGCTTTGCAGCAGTACTCATAACAGCTGATGGCAATCTGTACTCGGATTCAGCCAAGGTGTCAGTGGTGAACGAGGTGCTGATTGGTACCGGACCCCGGTATGGAAACCACATTCGATCGTATTTATCATCAGGAAACCTGGGTGAGGTAGTAAGATAACAAATATGTTATATGTTGGCTTAGTTAGTTCCGTAATAATATTAAAATCCACATGTCGTCATATCTTTAAAAACTAAGGAAAATTTATACAAGAAGAGGATCTGATTCTAGTTAAAAATCATTACTTGCAGCATAAGTAATTTACCTGATCATCTGATTTGTTGTTGAACCAACATCGAGGCGTTTATATAAAGCTAAGGCTAATCCAGTTTGATTTTTGTAAGTGGAATTATGGTAATGCCTGACCTCTAGTGCTGATATGAAAGGAGTTCCTTTGCCAGTGTTGAGGAGACAAACATAAATTTGATCCAATAAGGGCTGGTGTATGATCTCCTTAATCACAACATCAGAAGCATTGTTGAACTTTACAGTGTCCCATGGATTAGCTCCAACATACAGATCAAATTCTGGCAAGCTGTCTTGCTCATCATAATCTCCATACATGAAGGAAGCTCTTATCAAGTAGATTTTTTCCTTGCCTTCTGGAGGGCTTAGTGTGTAACAATTTCTGCGCCCCTCAGGAAAACTTCTCACATTTGCAAGTGACTTTTGAAGTGTTTCAGACATGAACCTGGGAGAAACGTCCTTGTTCACTCCACTGTTAATAACTTCCTCATCTGATACGTATTTAAAAATTGTTTTGTTATCAGTGTACTCCAACCCTGTTGGCAGGCCACAGTCAATGTTTATGTCACCTGCAACAAATAAAAAAGAAAAAAAAATGGAGATCAATCACAATAGGCATGAGGGACCTAGCCAAAAATTCGCTTGAGGAGGAACAAATTCAATCAATCATAAATTTAAAATTTTCTGTAAACAACCACCAAAAATATACTGCAAAAATTTTATAAATTTTTAAACATTTAAGGTTGTTTATGTAAAATCATAAACATATAAAAGACAATTGCCCCTCTTGAGCCCTATGTAGCTGCATCTATGTGTATTTTGTATATAAATCCATTACAAGGATGTAGCCAGAAATTGGATCTAGAGTGGAGAAATTTAACCAATTATTAAATTTTAAATTCTCCATACAAATAAATATTAAAATACTTGTAGAAGTTTATAAAATTTCGAACTCTTAGGGATTTTCTCTAAAGTTATGAACATGGGGTGTGTGTGTATATATATATGTTGTAGATTTTCAAACATGTAGGAGGGTTTTTGTTAAATTATAAACATTTGGAGGCATTTTTGTTACAAAATTTTGTAACATTTTAGATTCCAGAGGGGCAATCGCCCCTCTTGGATTCTATTTAGCTCTGTCTTCTAAAAGTTATTGTAGTGTACATACATACGTAAATGAGAGATATTTAAACTCACCACCTATGTCGTCTAGATGCCTTCGAGCATGCTTATGACTGACGAAGTTCTTTGATGTGCCTGGAAGTGTAAAAAGATCAGAAGCCAAAGCCGTAGAGGCTTTAGCACATGAGGAAATTGTTAAGAATGAAATGAAAGTAAACCACAACTTGGAAATACAATGCGCATGCCTTCTAACTCTCAATTTTACACCCATTAATTTCTTCTTGCCTTATTGGGCGAACAAACATGAAACATATATATGTTAAAAGTCTCAGAAACTCTGGAATTCATTGCCTAGCTATAAGGTTAAACTCATATATATGAAAGCAACTGAAGCAACCTAATGTACAGTACTGAAAGGAAAAGTAGACATGACTGTTGGTATCCTTGGAATTATATGCAAAGTTAATTTACGAAGACCTGAAAAATGCAAAGTCGGCTAAATATAATATAGATTAATAACAAAGGAGACCCACTTTGGGACAGACGGAGCTATATACGGTTCAGTAGGTTTTCTGCATGGACATGGTGGCTCAGGAGCACGCAACACATGCAAGCGAGGAACATGAATTCCGCGTGAAACTGCATGGTGCTACAGTGTTTGAACAAGGAGACATTTTTTTTAAGCCGACTCGTGTAATCTTTTCCACAAATTTTGGCATCGAGTTGAGGTCCAATCCAGTTAAACATTGACGGCTAATTGCCGGAGGACCCATTTACTAGAATCTTTAGATTTTGACTAGAGTTGACCTGATCAAGATTTCATTTCAATTGATGTTTCATCAGTAGGGTGGTTTGAGAAGTCTCTTCTTTTCATATAATCATATATATTTGCAGGAATTCCTGTAGAGCCTACAAAAACTGTCTTTGTTTAGATCTGAGTGGCTAAATTAAATGTAATGATCGATAGCATTTACGATTTGGTTTATTTTCCTTGCAAGTTTACTTCAATTAATATATACTGCTATTTGTGCTTATTCTGATGTGGTTGGTTGTGAGCTTTTTGATACCATAGCTAGACATTCCAGTGAAACAAAGTGAATTTTAACTCTAATAAACCTATAAACTAGCTTTATTATAATTAAATATATAATAACAAAAACATCTTATTCTAACAACTCAATTATATTCAATCGTTCTTATTTAATTAGGATTTATCTCAAGGATACCTCATGATATGGGTTTTCACCACAAACGTTCTAATACATACTCTAATATCAAATAATATTGTTGATTACTATATCTGACTTTAACAATATTGATCCAAACTCATCCTATGTTTAAGTATACACCATCATCCTCTATTAATTGTAATATGTAATATGCATAAGCTAGGGACTTGTATATATATATATATATATATAGACACACACACACACACTTACCACGTATGTTGTCTGGTTTCCTTGCTTGCAAATGGCTGCTAAAGTCCTCCGACTTGCCAGAACATCTAATATGATGATCAGAAGCCAAAACTATTGTCTCTTCATCAGCAGATGAGCAATTCATGATTGTCAAGAATGATACGAATATAAACCAAACAATTGGATTCCATGGCCTCGCAACTTTAAATTTTACAATCATTTTCTTCTCTCTGTGAATAATTCATATATTATAATTGTAAGAAACTGGTCAGGTCCACTGCCTAGATATATAAGCCAGCCATCAAAGCCGTTACCTAGTCGCCTATTCTGCACTGGTACAAAGCAATTAATACAAAGAAACCTTATTGGCTACTGTGGCAAGTGCTTAATTTGTCATGTCATTTCACTCTATAATGGCGAGATAAGGAGTCGTGCTACAGTATACTGTATCCATACAATAATTTTATTGTAACATAAAAAGTGTATATACATGTGTAAAAATCATAAACAAGTAAAAAAAAAATTATATTTATAATTTATATATTTTTTATTTACGATTTTTTTATATATAATTTTTATTCATTTATTTATGATTTTTAAATACATATTTATGATTTTAACACAAAATATATAATTGTTATATGAGTATAACAGCAACTGTAACTGTACCGTAACAAATTCTCAAAATAAGATGAGGCTTGTAGTGACTGATATGATGTGGGTTTTATTATAATACAGCTGCAGCTTTTACGATTTTTTTGTACTTTATTTATGAGTTGTGGACGATTTTTTTACAATCTTTATGCAAAATAAGCAACTGTATCGGTACAGTTGCAGGACCGAAATGGGACTCATATGATATAGTCAACAAAGGTGTGTCTAAATGCTTGGATTTTTACGCAAGTAATTAGTTTACATCACAAGTTGTGGAATTTGGGCGGAATTTGGCTTCCATTGGCAGCTTGAATTAAATGCAGTTCATTATTATTATGATGTGAAGGAAATTGACATAATAAAGTAGTGGATGAAAGTTATGGAATTGGGAGTGGCTAAAGTGAAACAGCTGTACCATACAGGTATAACTTCAGTATAAGATTTACACCTTGCAATGTCATCTTCCTGTTATATTATGCTTCATTATCCGATAATTATAAGATTTTCCAATAGACGGATTTGATTTTTGGCTTTATGAAAATGTCTTTCACCTAAAATTTACTTCCATTGAACTCAAAGTTTAGAAATGAGTCCAAATTTTCATTTTGAATGTCACTCAAGAGAATTTTGAAGA
Organism: Boswellia sacra; assembly: GCA_013180625.2. Lineage (NCBI taxonomy): Eukaryota > Viridiplantae > Streptophyta > Magnoliopsida > Sapindales > Burseraceae > Boswellia > Boswellia sacra. The sequence continues at coordinate 346,191 of SNVD02011200.1, forward strand.
ATTTTGGATGCTTGTATTCCACCAATAGGTAACCCAATTTTACACTTTTATGAAATGAGAGAAATTTATCAAGGCAAAAATAGTAAAAATCCTATATATAGATGAAAGATTTTGAAGGGAAATAGATTCCTTCATATTTTTTTTCATTTTCTAATAGAATTATTAATGGATCCCTCATTTGTTCAATTGATTCAATCTAATATATATTTACATCAAGGATGAGTTCACGCTTATACATATAATGAATGAGTCTTTGTTATTATTTGTGATATGGGGTTAGTCTTATGAATCTAATTTTTTTTATTAAAAAAAAGATACATTCCAATTCCGATGAAGTAATAATTGAAAGAAAAATGTTTCCAAAAATCTCAATTGATCAAACATTCGGAAGCAATTGCCCCTTTCAACAAAAACCCAAAAGTTCAAATAGTAACATTACTGAGATTTCAAAATGAAAGAACTTTTTTAATAGTAGTATTTAGAGTGTAATAAGAAAAAAGATTTCCCTCGAAGAAAAACACATAAAGTTCCAAAGGTTTGTACAACAGTGGATTTATTTAGACGACAAATTCATGGAAATAATCCTTGTGGCCTGTGCAACAAGGGCACCCAGAAGACTGTGCAACCAAGCTAGCAGGAGTGGCCTGAATACTATTACAAACACTTAATTTGACACAAGATAATTCAAGACAACACAATACGAGGAATTCATATTGGAGTAGTACAATTATTTAAGTCACTCTTTTATTCATATCAGCTTGCTTTGATAGGTCTCAGGAAAGACCTGGAAAGCTACATATAAGTACTTATAATGGAGTTATGGAGACCCATTTTTGGACTGAGCTTGCTATGGCTAATCGCATACGCATGGACAACATCCACCAGGTGGTGCAGGTGCGCAGCACACGCAAGCTGGACAAATAGGTGGCTCTTGTAGCATCACTCTATGGGGACCTGCAAAAAAACAGCATATCAATATCGAATTAACTTAAAAGCTTAAATCGAAGAACAAAGTGGTGATATATGTGATTACCCTGAATAGTGAATCGAGCTGCTTCACATGGCACCATTGGAGAGAACACCATAGCAAAGATGAGGAGGGTCACTACCAAAGTCCTTGCATTATTACCTGACATAATAGTTAAGCTGAGAGAAAACTGTAAATTATACTTAATTAGCTTGTGTAGCATTGCATGGCCAGCATTCACGTTTATATAGCCAGAGGTGCCGCAGTGTTTGAATCAATTAAGAGATTGATTTCCCACCATTTAACCCGATTGCAGTTAGTCTTAGTTCAAACTTGCAAGCAGCAACCTAATTTCAAGGAACAAAAAAAAACAAAAAAATTGTCGCAGACTTTTTCCATGATCTTATTTATTCTTGAATTGACTTTTCCTGTTTCAAAAATTTATCAGCTCTTAGAATAGAGCTTATGCTGCACAATTTGATTTTTTTAGAGTAAGTATAATATTTGCTTTCGGTATAACGTTATCTCCATATAAAATTTTGAAATCAATATCAAGTTTTCAATGGTCTTAATTGTACCAATGCGTGTACTTAGGATCAAAAAATGTGGCAACGTCATCTTTGATTAGAAGAGTCGCCAAGTTCTCACTGGTTTGGTTAAAGAGTTTGCTAAAACTCATCATATAAGAGGTTTATAACTTATTAATTTATACATGAAAATTTGACTATTTGGTTGTTTGTAAAGTTATATTTTGAATACTTCATTAATCTGAAGTTTTTTCTTTTCGTTTCAAATTAATGTGAGGCAGATATGAGGAACTGAGATTTTTTTATGGTGATTGGCTTGAAATTATGAAGTTCGATGATCAAGCTCTTGTTAAATGTCAATGCACAGTATACATGACTTGGTTACCTGCAGGTCCAGATTTGAATGGCCAAATAGAAAACATTTGCACATAAAAGTAGGCAAATACAGATAGAATAGCTTTATTAGAAACAAATGGATCATACAAAAACATCTCACTCTCCCAAACCATGATTACAACATTTTTTTTTCTTACAAGAACTTTTAAAAACTAGTTCTCCATGGTGACATCTTAGAATGCCATTTATCTACTCTCATTAGTTGACTCTTCTGGTAATGACCCTGGTAGCGTAATTGATCCATCAAGCTCCAGAGCTGCCAGATATTTCTTTTACCATTTGAGCTTCTCAGGGAAGTATTGCAATAACAACATAATAACATTATGTTAAGAAGAGATAATGAAGAGAAGAAAATGTGATTTTCAGAGCTTGAATTAAATAAATTCAGGAGGAGCTCACCTTTAAGGGAGAGACTGTAAGGCTTGACCTTTTCAACATCTATCCTGACTTTGCGATGAAGGTCATATTTGCTGTGCGGGAAAAGTTTGAAAAAACAGATCGATAAGCATACGCAACTAGCTAACTTCACAAGCAATTGGACTGACTAAAAGTAGGTGCTAATAGGCTTACATGAATATTTGGTTGCCACTTCAGATTCTCAATAACTTCCTGATTCATTAAAAGCTTACGTTGCTGACCTGATTGATGCTGCAAAATTAAAATTAGTTACATTAATATCATTTTATTTTAAACCACAAACATCTTCAATTATAAGTTGTATATGAAATGGCTGTTTTAGTTACCACTGAAGAGAGTGGTATCTAATGATGAAAAGAGCTGCTGAAGGCAGAGTGATCTTATTCTCCTTGGCCACACCTAGTTTGAGAAGCCAAAGTCAATTAGTTCTGATTGATGATAATTTATGGAAAGCAAAGCCATGCAAGTAATTTGACTAAGATTCGCAGTACAATACCAAGTACATGTAGTCATCGTGCCCCCCATGACATCATAAAGTTGTTCTATCTGCATCCCTTTGTGTAGCTAGTGTACATGTAGTCAAAGTCTGGCTCTTTGAAATACTGTATGTAATTACAACAAGGCAATTTTTATCAGAGTTTTCTAATGTCCCACAAATAAGATAGTCTAAATTCAAAAAAATCAGCCTATTATTGTATCTCTATTTGTTAAGAGATACTGAGAAGGACCATGTGTTGTGAACAATTGATTCGTCGAAAGCACAGCCAACAGGATATGTATCACCTGTAATACAGATGTAGTTAATAATTTGAAATCGTCCCAATAGTAGCCTCTTTTCTTCTTAAAGGGATATGCAACTCACCAACAGCCCATTGAGAAAGCCCTCCAAAGCTTGGAAGAAGCAGATAGCATCTTGCCAAATGTCTATAATCCATGCAATAACAAAGATAAGATGTGCCTCAAATATTGTCTAAAACAAGCATAATTATACCACAATTTAAGAAACAAGCAAGCAAATATTTACATACCTTGGATGAGATAGGCCAGTCAAGTTCAACCAATCTTCATTAGGATAGTCTTTTCTAATAGCTTCAGCAGTTTGCAGCAAGTGCTCAATTTGAGTTTCATCCAAGTCTCGATCACTCTTATCATCAACCACATCATTGAGAAGTTCAAAGCATTCGTATGTGCTCATTTCCTCTGTTTAATTTGCCACATTGTCTTCATCCTCTTAACCTACAATCCAATTGAGATCAATGTTAAACACTTGATACAAACAAGCATTGATCAGATTTAATATATAATTTGACTTGAGTATATTTAGTGACGAGTTTAATTACAAAGTCATAAGTCTGGTTAATGTGATTGATTCTGTAGAACTTCTCCACCCCTTATTGCCTTTAAACATCATAATCTATGTTTTACATGCATCTTGGATAGAACAAACAATTAATGCCAGCGCCAGGTTGAAAAATATTGACCATAAGAAATTATATGCCTTCGTTTTAAATTATCACAAAAATCCATAGACTAGGCCCAAAATGTATTGGGCCGATGTGACTTCAGTTAGTCCATTTATTTTGCCATATGGGTCAAGAAGGCCCAAAACCTAAAGCCTACACCAAGTTGAATAGGTAAAAATAATAATAATAAGACAAAATTCTCGCATGGCCCCATATTTTGGCTGTGTAGCCCGAATAACCTCATCTTATAAAAATAAACGATATGGCCTCCACATTTTTGAAAGAGCTTCAAATGATCTCGATATTATTTAACTTGTTATCTTGGATGGAATAATCTTGAAATGACTTTAACGCTCATTTTTTTTAATTAATAAGATGGTGCTATTCAAACCCAAGACATTAACATTCACATTACCAACACTATCACCACACACACCAACTCCTTTCTTGCATCTAACATAGACAAATTATAATATTTACTCTATATTGATTTTAAGAGGAATATTTAAGAAATTTTTGCCTTTTGGTGATTCAAACTTAGCACATCCATATACAAATTTTGACCATTACCGTTACGCCAACTCCTTGCTTGCGTTTAACATACACAAATATTATTATTTTTTCTCACGCCTCCCTTCCTCCTCAAACTCCTCATCCAAAACAACTGCCTCCTCTTCCTCCCTCCCTTTCCCTTCCTTTGCCTCCTCCTCGCTCCCTACTACCCCTAATCTAACATACACAAACAGCCACCAGCCCATCACGATCATCGCTTGTTGTCACCTTTTGCTGTCTCTCTCTCTCCCTCTTTGATTTCGTTTTCTCTCTCTAGATCGACGTAGATATGAAATTTGGGGGTTTTTGGGGAATTGAATTAGGATTTTGATGGTGATCCATGGATTTGGATAATGGTTAGCAACTGCGTAAGAGGAATTGTGTGTTATTATTATTATTATTATTATTTTGAATTGTGGTGGCTTGAGTGGATGGTGGCTGGGTTCGATGGTGGTGGTGGAGAGGTGGAGGTGTGATTTTGGGTGTGGTAGTGCTGGGTTTGAATTGTTCTTTGGTCTGCATAATAGCACGTAAAAGTTATGAATTATTGGATAATTCATCTGCATATGTTTCAAGTTCTAGCTATGCTTCCAGATCAAGAGATAATGTAATTGTAGTGGCTTTAACTTAGATAATTTAACTTCGAGATGCTGTATTCGGCTCTCACTTTCTATCTCATCAGAGTCCAATTTAAATTTGTATATTTGAATAATTATAAAATTACTGAAAAGGGTACTAAAAAATTCTAATAGATAAACAAAACCATTAGGGTTTTTCCATTAATAATAAATTGATACAGCAAATTAGTAAAATTCCTTAATTTGGTATCAACTTATTGAATCTTTGAACTTTGACTGGAGTTGACCTGCTTGATACCAAATTAACCTGAATGAACCTTAAGTTGATATCAAATTAACATTTTGTGAATCCATCAAGTCTACTTTTTAGTTGTGATTTGACATTAATTCTTGAATTTTTTTCTTTAAAAAAAAATTAGAAATAGAAAAGGAATCCATTTCAAATTTGAAAAATTAAATCTAAAAATGTTCCAAGATATCTCAATTGATTAGTATTTGAAGCATTTAATTTCTTTCAATGAATATCGGATAAATTCAACTATTGAATTCTATTCAGGATTTGAAATGTAAGAACCTCCTTCCATTAATTGAAGACAATATAATATGAGGAATTCATATTGAAGTATTATAATTATTTAAGTCACTCTTTTATTCATATCAACTTGCTTAAATAGGTCTCAGGAAAGACCTGGAAAGCTACATATATAATAAGTACTTATAACGGAGTTAAGGAGACCCATTTTTGGACTAAGCTTGCTATGGCTAATCGCATACGCATGGACAACATCCTCCAGGTGGTGCAGGAGCGCAGCACACGCAAGCTGGACAAACAATGTCTTCTTGCAGCATCACTCTATGTGGACCTACTAAAAATAGTATATCAATATCGAAATCAATTCAAAGACTTAATTTATTAGGCAAGGACGAACAATAATATTTAAGTACGATAAGTTTTCTCAAGTGTAATATGAATGAATCCAATATATATATATATATATATATATATATATATATATATATATGATCTATAACTATTTGATTCAAGAACTTAAATTGAAAAAGTTAGGTGGTGATATATGTGATTACCCTGAATGGGGAATCGGGCTGCTTCAGAGGGCACCATTGGGGAGAACACTATGGCAAAGATGAGGAAAGTCACCAGCAAAGTCTTTGCATTGTTGCCTGCCATAACTTTTAAGCTGTGAGAAAACTGTAAATAATTTGATGAATTAGCTTGTGTAGCATCGCATGGCCAGCATCCATATTTATATGGCATAGGTAGGTGGTGCCGTGTTTGAATCAATTGAGAGATTGATTCCCCACCAATTAACTAAATTGCAGATTGCAAGCAGCCACCTAATTTTAAAGGGAAAAAAAATGTCATAGACTTTTTCCATGAACTTATTTATTCTCGAATCTTGAATTGACATCCCCTGTTTCAAAAATTTATCATATCTTATAATAAAGCTGATGTTGCAAGGGCTGATTTTAGAATAAGCTTAATGTTTACTTTCAATATAACATTATCTTAATACAAAATTCTGACTTTGTTGCCACACAAATTACATATAAAGATCATAAAAATCAATACTAAGTTTGTCTTGTTCAACAGTCTTAATTGTACCCATGTTTGTACTTGGATTAAATGGGGCAACGTCATCTTGATTAGAAGAGTCGCCAATTTCTCATTTGTTCGGTTTCAGTTAGAGATCGCTGCAACTCATCATAATATTAAGGTTGAGAAGTCTTTAATTTAACTTGAAAATTTGATATTTGGTTGTTTGTAAACTTTTATTTTGAATATTTTAAGTCTCTCGTCATCAATCTGAAGTCTTTTTTTTTTTTTTCATTTCATTTCACATTAAAGTGAGGCAGAAATGTGGCTTTGAACGAGTTTTGATGGTGACAGACTTGAATTTTGTGAAGTTTGATGATCAAGCTCTTGTTAAATGTCAATGTACACAGCACATGACTTGGTTACTTGCATATCCAGACTTTAATAGCTAAATTGAGAACATTGGCACATAAAATAGGCAAATACAAATAGAATAGCTTTATTAGAAACAAAATAATCATACAAAAACATCTCACTCACTCTCTCAAACCATGATTACAACATTTATTTCTCTTACAAGAACTTTTAAAAACTAGTTCTCTTTGGTGATCAACATCTTAAAATGCTATTGATCTACTCTAATAACTCTTCTGGCAATGACCCTAGTAGAATAATTCATCCATCAAGCTCCAGAGCTCCCGGATATTTTTTTCACTATTTTAGCTTTTCAGGGAAGTACTGCAATAACAATATAATAACTTCATATTAAGAATAGATAGCGAATATGAAATGGGAAATGAGAAAAGATGGCTTTGAGAGCTTGAAGTAAATGAAATCGGGAGGAGCTCATCTTTTTGATAAGGGAGAGACAGTAAGGCTGGACCTTTTCAACATCTATCCTTACGTTGCTCTTGCTTTTAAATGTCATAGTCGCTGTGCAGGGAAAGTTTGAATAAACAGATGGATAAGTACATACAATTAGCTGGCTTAACAAGCAATTGGACTGACTAAAAATAGGCGCTAATAGGCTAACATGAATATTTTGTAGCCACTTCAGATTCTCAATCTCTCTCTGATATATTGAAAGCCTATATGCTTCTGACCTGATTAATGCTGCAAAATTAAAATTAGTTAAATTAATATCATTTTATTTTGAATCACAAACATCTTCAATTTTAAGTTGTAAATGAAATGATGCTTTGTATTAGTTACCATAGGGGTTGTATCTAATGATGAAAAAAGCTGCTGAAGGATTAGTTCTGATTGATGATGATTTATGGAAATCAAAGCAATGAGTGATTTGATTAAGATTCCAAGAACAATTCCAAGAACATGTAGTTATCCTTCTACCATGGCATCATAATTTTGTTCAATCTGCATCCTTTTGTGTAAACTCCATAGTGTTGCAAGCAGGATTGTCAAAGGCTGGTTTTTCTTTGAAATACTGTATGTAATTACAACAAGGCAATTTGTATCAGAATTTGCTAACGTCCAACAAATAAGATAGTCTAAATTCAAAAAAATCATCCTATGATTGTATCTCTATTTGTTAAGGTTACTGCAAAGGACGAGTGGCGAGCAATTGATTCGTCGAAAGCACAGCCAACAGGAGATGTATCACCTGTAATATAGATATAGTTAATAACTTGAAATGGTCACATTAGTAGTCTCTTTTCTTCTTAAACATATATGCAACTCACCAACAACAGCCCATTGAGGAAGCCTTTCAAAAATTGGAAGCAGCAGCTAGCACCTCGCCAATATCTATAATCCATGCAACGACAAAGATAAGATATGCCTTAAATATTGTCTAAAACAAGCATAATTATACAGAATTTAAGAAACAAGCAAGCTAATATTTGTATACCATGGATGAGCTAGGCCAGTCAAGTGCAACTAATCTTCATTAGGATAGCCATTTCCAATAATTTCAGCGGTTTGCAGCAAGTGCTCAATGTGAGGCTCATCCAAGTGTGGATCACTCTCATCAAACACTTCATTACAAAGCTCACAGCATTCTTATATGCTCATTTCCACTGTGTTTAATTTGCCATTCTTCTCATCCTCTTAACCTACAATCCAGTTGAGATAAATGTTAACACTTGATACATACAAGCATTGATCATATTTAATAAATAATGTGACTTGAGTAGATAATGAGTTGCTTAATTACAAAGTCATAAGTCTAGAGGTAGCAATTCATGTCATTTGTGTCGACCCACTTAATTATTCGTGTCAAGATATGAAACACGGATCCGACACGGTTATTAAACGTGTTACCCACGTGTTATAATCGTGTCATATTTAATTTACATAATTTACTTAATTGTTTAACCTAGTTATGCATAATATATTATATTTTATATATTTATATCAATTACAATTATTTTTAGAATATAAACCATTACTTGTATAAAATATTGTTAAAATCATCATAATTTATTATTTTGTAAATTAATTTACTTTATAATATATATATTTTAAGTAGGTAACAATTTATATCATTAAATGAGCTTACATGTTAAGGATAGATAAAATATGTTTAAATATTTGTATCATTAAATGGGTTAGCGTGTTGAACATCTTCAACACGAATCCAACTCATTTATTAATCGTGCATCGTGTTTGTGTCGTAATCATATCGTGTTCGCGTGTCATGACCTAAATTGTCACTCCTACATAAGTTTGGTTAATGTGACTGATTCTGTAGGAATTCTCCACCCCTTATTGCCTTTCACTTTCAACATCATAATCTCTGTTACACATTTATAATGGATTGAACAAACAATTAATAGCAGGTTGCAAGGTATTGATCCCATCGGAAATTACGTGCCTTCGTTTTCAATCATCATAAAACTCAATAGACCTGGCCCAAAATGTATTGGTCCCAGTATGACATCAAGTTAGTCCATTAATTTTGTCATATGGATCAATAAGGCCCAAAACCGAAAGCCTACCCCAAGTTGAATAGGTAAAAATTATTAAATAAATAAATAAAAGAAATATATTGAAGTTATTCTATTCAGCCTCCAATTTCGTCACCTTCACTTATAAACTCATCCATTTAAAAAATTTAAATCCCTAATTTTTTTTTCTAAACCCCAATTGATTCCTAAATTATCCTTCTATTATATAAATCAATTTTCATTACATCGAAATTATATTTGCACGGCTTCTCAAAATTCTGTTAAATATTTGCGTGTCTTTTGTAGCCTTTAGAGATTTGCCGCAAATCATTTTTCTGCAACCTTTAAAAATTTGCCCCACATCATTTTACCTTCAACCTTCAAAAATACAATGACTTCTAAGAGTGTTTCCAAACAATTTTATGATTTTTTTTCCTTCCCATAAACCTCATAAATTATAACTAACTTTGAGATACAAGACTGATCCCAACCTCAATCAACTTATTTGTTTAATGTTTATTGCTTTGGATGCACTTTCAGTTTCTTTCTTCCTTTTTATTTATTATTCTAATAAAAAATTTCACTATAAAAGCTAAACAAACAAGATAATTAATATTATTAAAAATATGTTATATAACAATTTCTATAGCAAAAATAACGAGGCTAAAAAAATTCTTGTTTAACATTACTGTTTTTTCTGTAACACAAGTTATTTCTCCATGAGATTTAGAAAAATAATATATATATCATCAAATAATATTTGATTTTTGAAAGATCTCAATGAAAAACCCATATAAATTAGAATTCTAAAGCGTTTAGAGAATTAGGAATTTTCTTTCTCCTCTGTAGTAATTTTATCTTAGGATAAAATTGGAAAAAAATGAAAATAAAAATGGAGTTCATGCGTTGGAAAGTGGGGCCGAATAAAACCATTTGTGTAATGTATGTCCTTTATCACAAAAGAATAGGCAAAAAGATTGCTTTATTGACAATTCTGTTAGATACTTCTTGGATATGCCAAGTTCAAGTGTTCAACTTGTTAGATACTTCTTGGATAAGCCGAGTTCAATTTTTCAATTTGTTAGATACTTCTAGGTTTTGCCAAATTCAATTGTTCTTTGGTCCGCATAATAGCTGGAAAAAATTGTTAATTATTGGATAATCCATCTGCTTATGTTTCAAGATCCAGCTATGCTTCCAGATCAGGAGATCATGTGATGAGTAACCGTGTTGAGTCTTAACTCTAATAATTTATTTTGAAGATGTTCTATTCAACTCTCACTTTCTATATCATTAGAACCCAACTTAAATTTGTATATTTAAATAATTTTATTCTCATATAGAACTACTAAAAAGGGTACTAAAAAATTCTAGTAGATAAACAAAGCCATTAGGGTTTTTCCTTTATAATAAATTCATAAAGCAAATTAACAAAATTCCTTACTTTGGTGTGAACTTATTGAATCTTTGAACTTTGACTGGAGTTTACCTGGTTGGTGTCATATTAACCTGAATGGACCTCAAGTTGATACCAAATTAACAGTTTGTGAATCCATCACGTCTACTTTTTAGTTGTGATTCGACGTTGGCTATGTCTTTTCTTTTTAAAAAAAAAAAAAAAAAGAAAAGAAATAGAGAAGAAATCCATTTCAAATTTGAAGAAGAAACATTAAATAAAAAAAAATGTTTCAAGATATCTAAATTGATCAAATATTGGAAGCATTTACTTTGAAGAATTTACTCTTTTTCAACAAAGACCGGATAAACTCGAGTATTGAATTCTATTTAGGATTTGAAACGAAAGAACTTCCTCCCGTTAATTAGAATTTAGAGTGTAATAAGATAATATAATGCAATAGAAGAAAAATATGAAAAATGTTATTAAGGTTTATATTGTAAGGAATTTATTTAAACCGACGATAATTGAATAATCTTTGTGGCAAGTGCAGTAGTGCACCCAGAAGACTGTGCAGGCATGCCACCAGGAGTCGCCTGAATACTGCTACAGGCACTTTGATACATGACAGTTTAAGACAAGACAATATGAGGAATTACAATAATTATTGAAGTCATGACACTTTTTTATTCATATTAACATACTTAAACAGGTCTTAGGAGAGACCTGGAAAGCTACATAATTACTTATAATGGAGATTTGTTTTTGGACAGAGCTTGCTAGGCTAATCGCACTTGCATGGACAACATCCATTCGGTGGTGCCGGGGCGCAACACTTACAAGCTGGACAAAAGGGTCCTCCTTGCAGCAACATTCGATGGGGACCTGCCCAAAAAAAAAAAAAAAGCGCAACAATATCGAAATTAATTAAAAAACTTAAACTTATTAGAAAAAAATTAATAATAATAGTATATAGATATAGGATATATATGTTCTGATATTATGATCAGTAGCTATTTGAATCAAAATCTTAAATCCAAGAAACGAACTAGTGAAGTGGTGATATATGTGATTACCCTCCAGAGTGAATCGAGCTGCTTCAGATATCACCATTGGAGAGAACACCATGGCAATGATCAGAAGGGACACCAGCAAAGTCCTTGCACTGTTACCTGCCATATCTGGTAAGCTTTGAGTAAATTGTAAACAATCTGCTTAATTAGTTTGTGTAGCATTGGATGGCCAGCATACACATTTATATAGCCACAGGGGCCGCAGTTTTTGAATTAATTGAGAGATTGATTCCCCAATAATCAACTAGATTGATGATAGTCTTAGTTAAAACCTAGCAGCAACCTAACTTGGAGGGGAAAAAAAAAATTCTCATAGACTTTTTCTCATGAATTTATATATTCTTGGACCTTGACATGACTTCCTCTGCTTCAAAAATTTATCATTACTTAAAATAGAGCTTATGTGACCATGGCTAATCATAATATTTAAGTTAGTATTTACTTTTAATACAACATTATATATAACTCTACTTTCTTGGGACTCTGTTGCTGTATAAATTATATATCAATAAGATCATCAAAACCAATTTTAAGTTCGGGTTGTTCAACATTTTTAATTGTACCAATGCATGTACTTGGATTAAAAAATGTTATCACTGGTTTGGTTCCAGTTAGAGTTTGCTGTAACTCATCACAACATCAAGGTTTAGAACCTTCTAGTTTATACAAGAAAATTTGACTATTTGGTTGTTTGTAAACTTATATTTTGAATACTTGAAGTAAGTCTCTCATCGCTAATCTGAAGTTTTTTCTTTCTTTTCTTTTCTTTTCCTTTCACATTAAAGTGAGGCAGATATGTGGCTTTGACTAAGTTTTGATGGCGACTGACCTGAATTTATGAAGTTTGATGATCAAGCTCTTGCTAAATGTCTACATGACTTGGTTACTTGCATGTCCAGATTTGAATGTCTAGGTGGAACACATTTGCACATAAAAGTAGGCAAATACAAAGATAATAGCCTTTTTTTAGAAACAAACTGATCATACAAAAACATCTCTCTCAAACCATGATTACAACATTTATTTTTCTCACAAGAACTTTTAGAAACTAGTTCTCCATGGTGACATCTTAGAATGCCATTGATCTACTCTCTTAGTTAACTCTTCTGGTAATGATCCTGGCAGAGTAATTTACCCATCAAGCTCCAGAGCTGCCAGATATTTCCTTTACCATTTTAGCTTCTCAGGGAAGTACTGAAATAACAATATAACAACTTCATGTTAAGGATAGATAATGAGAACAAATGATATGAAAATATGACTTTTGAGCGCTTCAAGTAGATAAAATCAGGAGGAGCCCACCTTTTTGATAAGGGAGAGGTAGTAAGGCTTGACCTTTTCGACATCTATCCTGACTTTGCTCTTGCTATAAAGGTCATATTTGCTGTGCACGAAAACATTGAATAAACAGACGGTTAAGCATACACAGCTCTCTAGCCTCACAAGCAAAACTTATCAAATTGATTGATTGAATGTAGTTACTATTAAGCTTACTTGAATATTTGTAGCCACTTCAGATTCTCAATATCTTCCTCGTTCATTAAGTGCTTATATGCTTCTGACCTGTGTAGTGCTGCAATACGAAAATTTCTTACATTAATATCATTTGATTCTAAACTACATACATCTTCGTATATAACTTGTAAATGAAATGATGCTTTGTATTGGTCACCATAGAAGGAGTGGTATCTAATAATGAAAAGAGCTGCTGAAGGCAGAGTGGTCTTATTCTCCTTGGCCACCTAATTCAAGAAGACGAATTCAGTTAGCTCCGAGCAAAGAAAATTTATGGAGAGCAAAGCAATGCAAGTAGTTTAATTGAGATTTGAAGAACTATACCAAGTACATGTAGTCATCGTGCCCCCATGTCATCATAACATTGTTCAATCCGCATCCTTCTGTGTAAACTCCGTATTTAGTGTTGTAAGCAGGATTGTCAAAGTCCGGATTTTCTTTGAAATACTGTGTGCAAAAACAAGGCAATTTGTATCAGAATTTGCTAATGTCTAACAAACAAGATCTGCCTAAGACTGTATCTCTATTTGTTACAATACTGAAAAGGACCTTGTGGTGAACGATTGATTCGTCAAAAGCACAGCCAACAGGGTATGTATCACCTGTAATACAAGTATATTAATAACTTAAAATGGTCATATTAATAGCTTCTTTTCCACTTAAAACGATGTGCAAGTATGTAACTCACCAACAACAGCCCATTGAGGAAGCCCTCCAAAGCTAGGAAGAAGCAGCACCTTGCCAAGATCTATAACCCATGTAATAGCAAAGTTAAGATGTAGTTGACTATAGTTTAAAACAAGCATAATCATATTACTATTAAGAGACAAGCAAGCAAATATATACCATGGATAAGACCAGTCAAGTGCAACCAATCTTCATTAGGATAGTCTTTTCTAATAGCTTCAGCAGTCTGCAACAAGTGTTCAATTTGAGGTTCGTCCAAGTCTGGATCACTCTCATCGACCACATCATTGAGAAGTTCACAGCATTCCCATATGCTCATTTCCACTCTGTTTAATTTGCCATACTCTGCCCTCATCCTCTTGACCTGTAATTCAATTGAGATAAGTGCTACCACTGGATACATATGATTACTGATTAGATTTCACATATAATGTCACTGAGTAATTAATTGCTTACAAAGTCATAAGTCTGGTTAATGTGGTTGATTCTATAGAAATTCTCCACACCTTCTTGCCTTTCACTTTCAACATCATAATCTCTGTCACACGTGCACATTAGAAAAAAATTTAAAACTTGTTGAAACAACAAAAACAAAAAAAATAATAGCAGTAATTTTGCTAAATGACCCACCTATTTGCTAAGGAACACAGACTTCAGAATAGAAACAGAAGTGATAGATGAAACATGGATTACTTCGAAGTAAATGGATATCTATATCGTTACATAAGAGAATATGTTCCTTTATTTCTAGCGATGATAAAAATCAATAGGCCTGGCCCAAAATCTATGGGCTGGGTATCAAATTAAGTTAGACATTAACTTTGTTGTATGGGCCGAAAGGCCCAAAACCCGACCCAGAAAGAAAAACCTACCCGAAGTTTAAGAGAAAATAATAATAATAATATTAGTAATAATAATGATAATAATAATAACAATAATAAGTGCAAGGCATGTCCTTCATTGAAAAAAAAATATAGAGAAATAATAAGTACAAGGTATGTCCTTTATTGAAAAAAAAATATAGAGAAAGATATGTCCTTTACTGAAAATTCAGTTAGATACTTCTTGGATATGCCAAGTTCAACTGTTCAAGTTGTTAGATAATTCTTGATTTTGTCAAATTGATGAATTGTTCTTTTGGTCTGCATACTAGCAAGGAAACAATAATGAATTATTGGATAATTGATCTGCTTATTTTTCAAGTCCCAGCTATGTTTTCCAGATCAGTATTCCATTGGGCCTCATCAACCCTTATAATTAAGCTTATTTTCCATGATTTGTCATAATAAATATCTTCTAGGTGGAAGCATTTGCAAGTCCATATATATTAATAATTGATTAATTAGCAAATTAAAGAGCTACCTAAAGGTGTGGCCAAATGAATTGGTATGTGGCACCAGAAATCCACCATCTAACAACAGTACTTCTTTGTCATCATTCAGGACCTCCTTTTCCTGTGCCTCAACTCCTGATAATAATCAAAATCAAGACAATAAAAGCATTGCATATATATATGTTTATTAAGCTTATCAAAAACAATTTAATCCACCAAAAAATGTTCTCTTTTCAATATTAATTTTAAAAAATAAAAACAGAAAGAAAACTTAAACCCAGAAAAAATGTCAGTATAATATCTATAAATCAAACTTTATAAATAAAAAATTTTTCCCTTTTTCTGAAAATACTGCTATTGCAGTTTACAAACGCTTGAAACCCAATAAAAAAAGAAAAAAAAAACCATCATGCATGTTGGTGAATAAAGAGCAATCCTCGAAGAAAATAGAAGCAAAAACATTAAAAACAAAAACAAAAAGGGGAATTACCAAAATGAGGTTGCTCAATGAGGATCGTCATCCTGGATGATGGCAACAAGAAAAACAAATGAAAACAAAAGAAATGCTGAAGTGAAATGGAAATGACGAGGGCTTTGCATGATTTTGTTAGCAGAAATGGAAGGTATTTATAATTGGCCGGAAAGCCCTTCCCTGAGAATTTGGAGGTCCCGAGTCCTTCACTGAAAATCTTAAACTTTCAATGTTTTTTTACTATACCTGCATTTCTATATTTTAATATTATTTTCCAATATCTTTCCTTCAACTATCAATATTTATCTCTTTTATATATTTTTTTTCGTATTAAAATTTATATGTGACATAGAAATTTAGCTATAAAGTTGAAAAAATGAGTCCCATGCAAGTTGGCAACTGGGCTTTGTACAGAAAGAGAGAGAGACATAATTTTATTTTTTGTCTTTTTGTCTATCATCATTAAGTTAGGTGTTGTTTGGGAGTGCCATACAAAATGCATATTTTATATAAGTACTTTTACCAAAGCATTTGATACCATATATTTAGAAATTCATTATATATTATTTATATATGATGAGGGTTTTCACAATATACAAAAAAATGCTTGTAAATAAAACAAATTTCCATGGAACAATGTTAAAGTGTCCTTTAATGAGGTTTTGAAGGAGTACTTTTCAGTACTTCTAATTAATTGATATTACAGAAATATATTTTTAAATTAAGTATTTATCAACTTTTTAACAAAGTAAAAGTCCTTATCTTAAAAACTGTAAAAAAAAAAAACTAATTTATAGAGATAAATCCAATATGCTAGTAGTTTAGTGATCCTATTATCTGTTAAAAACTAAAATAGCTATTTTTACAAATATTAAAAATTGTTTTGAAGAAATATATATAACATTATATTTTTTACATAATTTACAGATTATTAGATTTAAACCTTTTATAAAATTAAAATTAAATCTAATTTATATAGATGATACATTGTTAACATTATATGTAAAATATGTGTAAAAGCTTATGTGAAAAAATATATCCTTGAATCCACACATATTTTTTGAGGAAGTATTTGATATATTTTATCTTTAAAAAAATTCCATTAAATATATATTTAAAAGATAGAACCGTGCGGATAATTCATAAGTGCTTTCATCATTAATAAAGGGGGATCCAAACACTGCCTTATGTCAATAAAAAATAGAAAAAAGGAAATATGAAATATTTTATTAGTATATCTAGTGGGTAGAAATACAATGATGATGAGACCTTTTGCTTTTATCAGGACTGAGTCAGGTTTGAGTTGGATACCACAATCCCAGAGCATCACGTGACCTACTTGTGAGGGCCCACTGACGTGGCATCCAGTCAGGGACTGTGACTTTTCCTCTTACGCTATCATCGAAACTTTTGTTTCTATTCGGCGGATACTATTTCCAGCCAATGCTTGACTTGGCGCCGATCACCATCTAAAGCGCGTTCATGATCCGACGGTCAGAGTACTTTCTGAGACGGCCACGCGTCTCTTCATGAGCATGTTGGGTTTCTGCCACGTGTGTGCTCCGAGAACACGTGTTGGAAAAGGCTACCAGAGACAGCCTGGATAGCAAGTAAAAATCGGAAACCAACAAATCGAAAAGAGAATAGAAGAGAGGAAAGGAGACTTTAGAGGGAAGATTTTTGAGTTTTGTTGGAAATGGGACGAGTCTTATGTACTTTATAGTACGTATTATCAGATAATAAATTGGAAAAAATTCAGAAAATATCTTAATTTTCAATATAAAATCTTTAAAAGCATAAATAAATAATAAAAATTTTATGTGTATTTTTTGATAAATAACTTAACTCTAATCTGTATGAAATGTCGGTTTTTGATAAACAAGTCTTAAATTCCCAATGAAACCTGAAGGGAGACATATTTTTAATGGTTTAAGGTCACTATTAAACTATATTTTAATAACATATTTCATTCCTTTTTTTCAGATGAATTACTAATAAAATAAAAAATATCTAAGTTGTCACGAGTCAATTAAGATTTCAATAAACAAATGGTCAAAGTGAATTTGGTCATGATAGAAGAAGATAAGTTTATGTAGGCTATCAAATTCAAAAGCGATAAGGGAATGATCTCATTACATATATAGATAAATTAATTAATCTAAATTGATAAGCAAGTTCTATTGAAAGTTTTTCGATGGACAATATTCACCGTCTTAAAAGCACCAACACAACATAAACTATAATCAGAAAATTGGCCTGCTGGCTTCAGCTTACGGCATAGAATGCGCCACATCGCCATATTATAAAGAAAATATCTTTATGTTGTTACATGGCACAAGCCACTTAAGCTTGGATAATGCAAATTTATAAGAATCTGTCAAATCGTCTTCATTGTCTTGTCAAGATGTTACTTTCATTCTTGCCTTTCTGGAGGGCACGTATGGACTCACCATTAACTTCAATACCACAATATTTCAACTTAAAAAAATTAAAAATTAAAAAAAAATTGTGGAGGAGGAAAAGTTGTTTCGGCAAAATATCTTGTCAGCAACTGTTTAAAAGCATTTATGGTTGAGAAATTTCAGTAATCCAATCACATGATTCATGAGTTGGTTAGCCTGTCAAGGCATGGAAGCCTGTTGGTTTTCGGAGCAGTTGATAATTTAAGTTCATTCGATAATCACCACAAGAATGGAATCGTATGTGTTGGCATGTAAAGGGTTACGTAATTTATCAGACTGCTGGTTTCACTGTTCGATCATGATTCACGATGGTAGAGATTATGATTGATGAAATTATTATTGTCGGTCCAACCAAAAATGTTATTTCTCTACTGTAAAAAGATGCGAATTGAGAAGGCTATGGAGTAGAGGCACTTCATTATTATGTTGTTTCTGCAAATTGGGACCTCCTCAATGACAATCTCGATAATTTTCACTTGACGGTTAGCTTGAATCCTAGCTAAGATGGCCGTGAGGAAAAGCTGAGATTAGCTTGTGTGAACTTTGATCAACGATCATCTCCTCATCTCCTGCTTGTTGGGTTTCAGGGCCTTCCTCTGCTTCTGCATTTGGAAGAAAAGAGTGTGACTCACTCACTCTCTAGGAATGGTGGCAACTGCAAAATAGAAAACATCCTTGTGATATGATTTCCATGGAGAAAAAATATTGGGTTTCTTTAACCTACTTTTCGCCATCAGTTTTGTGATCCCAACGCGACTATAAGCACAAGAAAGCATAACATCTACGCACGAGGCAAAATCTTAGTATATCACTCCATGAAAATAAAATGTGGCATTATTAGATGACCTTGGTGGGGGCTTGCCAACTTCTAATAAATTTACGCTTGGCTTATATTAGCTTATACATGTAGGCTTGTAGCTCAGGGTCACATAGTCAAACAGTAGAAGCAAAGGATCAATGATGGGCTGTAGTGGATAACTGATCCTGCAATTCACCGTGAGATATAGTTATTGATTAGTCATATCTCACTTGTGAACTTTCAAATATGTTAATGTGTACGATTACCGGAAAATTGGAAATCTTGCCTCATTGAAATTGCCTGGAGCCTCGAGTTGCTACTGGTAACAAAAATTTGAGTGCCATCCATCAAGTTCTGCAAAAGCACAAAGGAAATAAAGAGAAAAGATACTCTTTTTTTTCTAATGATGCTCTGTTGAACTGAGATTTCTATCAAAAAGATAACAAATAAGAGATTATTAAGTTATAGATTCACAATTTACAGAGTGGAAAATTGTCAATATATGTCCACAAAATACTCTTATTTGCTTAATTATGTTATTCCTGACGTCGTTTAAGTGAGTATTTATACAATTAAAAAATTGGACCAAATGATTAAAACTTTGTAGCCTCTCTCAAGTAGTGAAACAACAAAGAATTTAATCCAAAACTTTTTTAACTTCCCAAAATAGAACAAAAAAAAAAAAAAAAAAAGATAGAAGGAAGGATGAGAAATTATCTGGGAGAGGTCGCAGCCCTGAGAACTCAGTGACGGCTTCTTTGCACATTTTCGAAATCAATTTCGATGTTTGGGACATGAGAGATCTTAGGCCAATCCTCCCCAACCCTGTAACGTTTTTCTAAATAGGGCATTGGCAAATCTCCAACGTTTCCAGGCTTGTTGACTGAAGAAGATAGTTTGGTACTGTTTTTAATTTGGGATAACGTACAATTTCCAAGGAACGAAGAGACGGCATGATTTTATTGTCTCCTTTAATCATTTCTGATATCACATCATCCCACTCTTCCCATTCATCCATTCGTCCGAAAAGGAGATACTTTAAATTACGGAAGGTAATAATATTGGGTGAGATTGATCCTCTACTATCACCTTCTATGCCTAGAAATTCACAAACAACTTTCTTCAAGCTTCCCATTCTTTGTATAGAAAATGATTCAAGGAGTGGCAATTTTCCCAAAGAAGGCAGTAGCTGATAATTCATGCAAGAATACAATGATATCTGCCTTACATTCACTAATGACAATAGCCAATGAGGGACACAGTGTTGCCCTTAAAAGTAAGATATTCTTATTTTATCTAAATTTGGAGGTGGTAGTAAGGCTTCAAGAAGTGCTTCATCATCTTCATTTCTCATCAAATATTAAATTCAAATTTAGGAGGTTTTTCTTATTAAGTTCTGCTTTCGTAGCCTCTTCCACATCTTTCACGTTCCCAACTTTTCTAGAGAAAGAGACCCTCGAAGATAGTTTAAGCCTTTGAAACATGCAAGAGAACATGCATTGGTACCGTAGACATCTTTATTTGAAATGAGTTTCCTTATGTCCGCAGACAAGTTAATCTTTCAATTCCTTTTGGCATATAACTTAGTGAAGAAGTCTCAGGGTTTACTAAATGTCTTAAGTTGATTAACTTTCCCATCCCTGTAGGCAATTTTCTGAGATTACGACACCAACCAAGCTCTAAGGTTTGCAAATTATACAAGTCGTGTAGTGTTTCAGGCAGTTCTTGAATTTCTTCATTGTAAGACAAGCCAAGATACCTCAAGTGCATCCATTTCTCAACTCCACTCGGAAACTCTTTAATTGAATTCTGTTAAAAATCATTGTTACTCAATTCTAAAACCCTTGGAGTTGTTAACAAATTAAATAGTTTGGATAGAGTAATGCCAGCCATAAAACTGCCTCTATAGTCTATCACAACACTACGCAATTTTTTTTCTTTGAACATGGAAATAGGAAATGAACCCCCACGAACTGTGATCACTGAATGGTGAGCTCTTCTAAACAAAGGATCTAATTGAGAAATACCATCAAACTCTACAGTACAAAATTCATTCTTTGTCATAAATTGAGCAAAATCGTGCACTATATCATGCATTCCACATTTTATTATGCTGTTATCATTTTCAGATTTTCTAAAATCTTGAAAGAAAGAGCGTATTGCTAAGTTTTCAAAGAATTCTTCACCAACCAACTCCATTTCTTTATTTTGTCCCCCATTAAGAAAATTTTGAGCCATCCAAAATTTAATCAATCTATCTTTCTCTATTTCATAACTTTTTGGAAAAATGACACAATATGAAAAACATTTTTTCATTGCATATGGAAAATCACAGTAGCTCAATAGTAGAGGTGGGAAAAGCCCTCTTTCTACCTCTTCTAGTTGCCATAAGGCACTATCTAACACATTTTGCCACTCTTCAATTTTTCTTTTCTATCGCAAGAGACTCCCCAAAAGTTTTTATGGCAAGAGGTAAACCCTTACACTTGTCTACAATTTTTCTGCCAACATCTGTTAATTTTTCACACTCTTCGTGTGTTCTTCCGAAAAAAGAACCTTGACTGAGCAATAACCAAGATTCCACTTGAGAAAGTGTCCTCAGTGAAATCATGTTTATGCTTTCCATGATGTTTGCAACACTCTCCTAACGTGTTGTCACCAAAATTTTACTTCCTATTGAACAACACTTAAAAGAATGCATTATTTATTCAAAACATTTGGGATCCTCAGTCCAAACATCATCTTAGATAAGTAAAAACTTCTTTCCGTCAATACATTGACGAATGTTTTGTAAATTAGTTTCTAGTTCAACTAAATTTGATGCCTCATTTGTAATAGATGCAAGGATTGCTTTAGCAATCCTAAACTCATTGAAAGGATTAGAGACACAGACCCATATTCTTTTTTCGAAATGCGCCTTTACATTATCATCGTTGAAAACTAGACGAGCAAGAAAGAGTTGTTTTTCCAATCCCACCCATCCCTACTATGGAAAAAATAGGGAGGGTCAATTCTTGATTGCTCTCACTCAACAAGTTTAGTAATGTGTTAACCCTTATATGAATCTCAGACATATCAACAAGAGAGGTAGTCATTTGTCGTTCGAGTTCTCCATTACCCTTCACTAAGCTAAAACCAAAGCTCTCCTTTTCCATAGCAATAGCATCTAGTCTTTTATTCAGACTCTGTATCTTAGTAGCAATGTCATGACGGAGGAACACTTGTGCGCAAGAAAAGAGATTGGAAGGTTTGAGGAAAGAACAAACCTTGCTCACAGGCTTGAAAGCAGTTTCAACTTGCTTAAGTTTCGGCTTCTGAATTGCAGTGTTCCACTTATCTAACACATCATCTATGTCATAAGATATGTCTGTAAGCTTTTCCAACCAATCTTTCACAGCATGTTCCTTCACTTGTCTGTTCTCTGCTTCATCAAGTACCCCTTGGATGGCCTGGAAGTTGCTGTTGAGCTTTTGGACTTCTCCGTCAACACCCACAACCAAGTTTACCTTTGCTTCTATCTGCTTCCGAAGGATGGAAGCCAATTGCTCCAAGACTACAGAAAAAAGCACCTCAGCCGTTCTCAAAGATTGTACTAGCTAATAATTAAAGAAATTAAGATAGGAGGTCAATTGCAAAAAAAAAATTAGATTTTGCTAAAGGGAAATTAAAAGGACAAGTCGACCTAATTTGTTGGCCCACTGCATGCCGCCGGGACTGTGACGCTCTGTTTAAGAACTTAAATTACAGGATATTTGATAATTAATCAGTGATTACAGTCCCAAAACATTATCTATAAAACGGATTAGTCGCATGATTTATCTGAGGCCTCTATTTACCCGTAAGTTTAAGTCTTTAAGTCAACCGCGCTTACCAGTCTCTCACGCTAGGAATATTAGACCCAAGTTTTTATATCATTTTAATTAAAATTATTTTTTTCCCTTAATTTCATCTAAAACTTTCTCTTGAAATTGAGTTTGTAATCTATTTCTTTAAGTTCGCAAATCTATTTCTTAGTTAAATTTTATTTTTGAGACTTTTGACCTTTTTAATAAAAAATTATTTTCTCTCTCAATTTTTACTTTGATCTATATTAAACTTGTGACCGTCGAGTTATGACTGCTCTGATATCATATTGAGTTTGCTACTTTTTTAAAAGCTTAAACTTATAGATTTGGACTTTAAAATGAAATATTCTAATAATTTCTTTATCTTAATTTTGATAAAGGCAGAAGCAGATTATGTGAAGGTAGAAAGCAAAAGCTCTGCAAAACCCCCTGTTTTTTTCCCTCCATTCTAAGGCTGTGAAATGATATCGACCTGGTGGATTAGTGTATTTTCTTTGCAAAGTGATTCTTAATGATTTTGTCTCAGTGTCATGCAAATAACACAAAAGAGAGACCGAACAAAAGCTCACAAATTATTCATATGCTAAACTTTCTGTCGAGAACAGTGATTACAGAAAGAAAATACATGAAATATTAATCAAATATCTCGGTTTACCCGTAGCATTAAATCATGACAAATTGACAATTAGGAAGAACGACAGAAAAATACATAAGGAATTTTTCAGAAGATGTCTTCAATGCATAGCAGTTGTTTGCTGCAACTTGAAAAGAATATAAAAAATAGAAAAAGATGAGGATTCTACCATAAATGGGAGGAATGTTGACGCTGATTGCAGGGTATTTTGTTGTAAAATTATTTGTATCATACCAACAAGCAGTTAATACATTTCTTTTTTATTCAAAAGATTTGAAGATTTGGCTTATTGCATTTACATTTACTAATTAAATATGAAAATTAAGAAAAGAGAGTAATTTTTACGTCTGGGCAGATTAATGGTCGTCTGTTTCCAGTAATGCAAAATCAATATTGAAATTGAGGATCTTGGTCATAAGTGGCGGAGATGATAACGAACAAGGTATTAATTCTTTAAAGTCCGTTCCAAAAGAGCGTAACCATGAATAACCTTATCCATCAGTCTCAACTTAAAAAGGTGGTTAGGTAGTGACATTGATTTAGGGCAGCGTTGAATTTTCAAGTTCTGAAGGCAAGGCATGACAGTAATATCTTCTCCCTTATTGGTGATCTCGTAATTCCAGTCTTCCCACTCTTGCATTGTCCAAAATGAGAGGTATTTCAAGTTAGGAAAAGCAGTAACCGTAGAAAAAGGTGATGTGACATCATTTTTCATTCCCAAAATTCATTACCCACTCTTTTTACCCTTCTCATATAACTTATGTCAAGGCATTCAAGGGATAGTAATTTACCCGAAGGAGGTAGATGCTCACAGTTATTTCCACCGGCAAGACATAACCTTCTCAAAGTCGTTAATGATATTAGCCACTGAGGAAGCAAAGTGCTACCTTGGTAATTATTCATCTAGTCTCTCTAATGTTGTTTTCAAGTTTCATATCCGTCTCATATGCTGTCAATCGCGACCAGGATTATGAGCTAATCAATTTAAATGGATTATGGATGTTTTGGGCCAATCCAATTGAACTGAGACTAAGTGGCAAGAGAAATGCTTGAGCCCAATCCATTTGCTTAGCTTAAGCACAAACGTGGAAAGGTGTCTAAGTTGGGTGGTTCTCTTTTGAACGTGGCATCGATTAAGCTGAGGCAACTTTTGTAGCGTTACAATTTCATTGCAGCTAGCATCTACATGCAAATGAGGTGTAGTGGCTTTAAAAGGGGCGCATGAGCTGCTTCTCTCATCTGGCTGCCACCCGAGAGAAACCAAAAGAAGTGAACAAAGAAAAGACATGAAGGTGATGTCTCCTTTGGTTCTCTCTTGAATGTTAACCATACAATGCCATACTCCATCTACTGGCTAAATTATCCTTTAACTGGTTGGGGTAACAATTTAAGAAATGGCTTTGAGTCTTTCCTTCGTTCTTTTGGTCTTCTACAGTAACAATTGATTACAACCAACTAATGTTTGACAAAAACTTGATTTAATTGTCTTCTTGCAATTACGATTCTAGTCCTTGGGTTGAAAAAATAAACTGATCATGAAGCATCACATTCCACATTAACTAATATTTTACTGGTCATTTCTTGAATTCTTGACGTCTCTCGTTTTCCATGATGAGGTTCCACCGGGCATTGAAAATTTTTTAACTGGACGTAGGCATGATCACCACTCTAATTGAACGAGAGAGCAAGTGTCCTATTTGTTAAAATGAAAGAGAATTAATTGTTGCAAATCTGACTCTGGAGAAATTTTAGTACTACTGCTCAGCACAAAAACAGAGGATTCTGCAGGTATTTTTATTTGTGAGCACCAGATTACATGGTTGTTGTTCACAAAATATATTTATACATTACAACGATAATTCTAGATATTCTAGAACACACAAGCAACCTAGCTTTTCGTATATCAAGTCTCCGGAAATTCTAAAAGATTCATACTAATATAAGTATCAAAATTCAACACAATTGTGCTGAATTTTTCCAGAAAGTGGTATTAATTTCCAACGCTATTTTCTTCCTTCATTATCATTCTTTAGTCTTTATCCAAGTCGTCTTTACAATGCTGTTTGCACACTGCATGTAACACCGGGGAAGACATGGGGCTGGTCACTGATATGATTACTTTGTCACAATTATATTCAGAATAAATGAATCAAAATAAATAATTAAAATTATAATTAAATTTAAAATAGTTAATTAATATCAAATATGATTTATGTAATCATACATGTATTTATAAAGCCCATATACAAAGTTACGACATCATTAATTTAATATCATATTTCTCATTAGTATTTATTACGTTGACTAGAGGTGGATCCAAATAGTGGCCAAGAAGGGCCTTGGCCACCTGCAACAATTCAGAAAAAATAAAATAATATAATAATTTACACAAAATTTTAACCAAAAAAATTACTTTTATAATCTACTGTCTCCGTAATTTCAGATTTTTTCCTATTGGCCCTTCCAAACCTTAGATTCTGAATCCACCCCTGACGTTGACTTTCTTACATTCATCTTTCATTCATCTAATGTCAAATCAACTTTATGCATAAATTTTGTATAAATGTAATATTATTAATTCTTCAATGTCTTTAATTACCTTAATAAAATTTAATTATTGTATTTTTTTGGACAATTGGTCTTAATTTGTGTTTTTGTTTTCAACAATAATTTAAAAAAAAAAGTGTGGAGCCCATTTGTACCTAAATAATTGATTTTCACACCCATTTTTTAAATACGCCTCACTAATTAAAATTTGATAAAATATACTTTTATTAATCTCAGGTTCATATTTCAAGAATAATCCTAGCATAAATTTAATTAAGTTTTAATCAAAAAATTAGTGTATGAAATATAAGCGCTATCAGCTTTAAGTTTAGTTGCTGATGCATTACTGCCGGCTAGCTAGCTACCATGCAATGGGTGTGTTTGGGATTGTTGTGTTGTAAAAAATTGCTATAAAACAGTGCTGTAGGAAGAATCATCTGTTAGCTGTGCTGCCTCAAAAAGTTTAGAGTATTTGATAAATTAGCTTTTCAAAATTGTTGTGCTGTCTAAAAGCTATGGATATGTGTTTGATAAACTTGATTTTCAAAAGCTAATTTTTAAGTAAAAATACAAAAATATGCAAAAAAATTTAAAAAGAAATGTTATTAAAAATTAAATCTAAATTTACATTGCTAAAAATAAATAATAAATTATTTACCAAAATAATTTTCAAATAAATATATATTTATTAATTTATTATTTAAAATAAAAACTTGAAAATGCAGTCGTCAGAGTCGCCACTGCTACCGCCGGCCACCGTCGAAGTGCCGTGTTGACGGCACCTTCATCACCTCCAGACTTGTTGTAGTCTGGTCTCTCCCAATCCGTTGACATCTTCTCTGTTTTGTTCTGTGATCGACAGAGATCTAATATTAAAGTTTCGGATCAATGCACCACTTCGACGATGGCCAGCTACTGGTAGCAAGTCCAACAATTTTTTTATTTTTTTGAAAATTTATTTTAAAAATAATTCTAAATATATTTTAATTTATTAAATAGATAATTTAAAATTTTAATATTTAAGGGTATTTTTGGATTTTAATTGTTTTGTAGGGATAGTTTTGAAATTTTAGTCTATCAAAATTTTAGCTATTCAAAAACTGACTTTTAAAAGTTGCCATCGCTTTTGCAATCTAATATAAAAACAGATTCTCTGAGTAGCAGCTTCTTCGACAATTAGTTTCTAAAAGATTTACCAAACACCAAAACAACTATAACTAGTAACAAAATCTAAAAACTGCTGTCCAACAGCGGGATCAAACACACTCAATCTCTCCATATTAGCGACTGGCATACTCATTGTAACATCCTAAATTTCTAGTGTACATGGCATGATGTATAATAAATACATATGTAGTAATATGTATTAATGTATATGTGATGTATATGAATTGTAGTGTAATAAATGAAAGAATGGTGGACTTAATTGAAAGAATGAGAAGAGGGAAGGCTAATATGAAATTCTTGTTTACTATATAAATAAGAGGAATTTTAGAATTCCATCAATTTGGCCTCTTAGGTCACGATCCAGCCCTTATTTTCTCTCCATTTTCTTCACAAAAACCACCAAATCATCAACAATACAAGGCAAGGAAGTAAGGAAGGAGGAAGAAGGAAGAAGAAAGAGGTGAGAATCAATTTTCTAATTAGTATACCTTGTGCTATAGTCTATTTGTGCAAAAATTTACTTGGGTTGTGATGTGGATATGAGAATCACTGCCATGTATGCTTGGAAATTGTGTGGAACCATGATTTAGGATGAGAATTGAAGGAGATTAAGTGTGAAAATGATAGATTAATTCAAATACTGCAGTGTTTTTACACTGAACAGTATCTATTTCGAAAATTCCTAAAATTTAAGGAAATACTTTCTGGTTCTGAAAATTTTAATGATGAAAATAGACATATCCAGGAGTGTGTAGAAATTTGGAATCACTTAAAAATTCAAAGTGTGTGAATTATGGTGAATTTATGAACTTCTGGTCGGGGATCTCACATTTCCCCTGTTTTGGAACAGAGCAGGGGAAAACGAAATTAGTTAAAGGTCCAAATCTTCATAGAATTACCTGAGTTTTGGTATGAAAGTCCTTTTATGTGTCATATATGAGACTGTAAATTTTCACTGAGATTGAAGGTCTGTGTGAATTGTTATAGATTTTTAAATTTGGCTTTCTAAAACTGGAATTTTTAGTTTCCAAAACAGGGCAGTTAGAAATAAATGGATTTGAATGGGTTTAACACATTGAAAAGCCCTGATTTTTGGTATGGAGGTATATATATATGTTATATACCAGCCTATAAATTTTTGTAGCCATTTGAGTAGGATTGAAATTCCTACAAATTTTTAAGTTGATAGGGCTCAGTGAAGTCAATGCAGTAGCAGAATTGTTGAGGTAATGAATTTGATTATTTTGAGTGACCTAATGACCCCAATTTGCTCTAAAAATTTTAAGGAGACATGAGGTATGTGTCTAGAAGATGTCTACCAAATTGTGTGAATTTTGAAAGTAGACAAGTGTTGTTGTAAATTGTTTGTCAAAGTAAGTATAGAAATAGAGCCAAAAAGGGGAAATGTTTTACAAGTGTATGGTGATCTAAAAAGAGATTTGTGTTTTATTTTTAGGTCAATCACAAGCATTGAAAAGCAGCTATACAAGGTAAGTAAGCTAACTAATCTGAGGCCACAATAAATTGTGTACTATATATATGAAATTTTGTGGATTGTAACACTATTAAATGCTAGCAACTTGATGTTTGAATGTGAAATATTGTGACTGTTTTGGAAGCCTGATATGGAGCTTCTTTTATGTGACTGATTGTGAATGATGAAACGTGATTGGCATGCCAAGACCTAGGAAGTTTAGCTCTCATAGCTTGAGGGGAGGTCTGGACCATGTGTTTCTCTAAACGAGATTCGGTAGCGTGGGCCCGGTATCACCTGGATTGTCAGACTAGCCTCGAGCTATTTCAAGTCTAGGCAACTAAATGTATTTGTACTGTTCTGTAGTGTTTCATGGCTTGAGGGAAGGTCTGGACCATGTGTTTCTCTAGATGAGATTCGGTAGCATGGGCTCGGTATCACCCGGATCGTCAGACTAGCCTTGAGCATTCCGTACTCCCATGGCTTGAGGGGAGGTCTGGACCATGTGTTTCTCTAAATGAGATTCGGTAGCATGGGCCCGGTATCACCCGGATTGTCAGACTAGCCTTGAGCTATTATATGGGAACTGACTGTGAAATGAAAAGTCCTACCTTGATTAGAGAGTCTTTTCCCCTAGGTGACTGTAACTGATACTGTGGAAGCTTCCTCAATATGTGATTGTGATTGTGCACGAAAAAGCAATGAGTAGAGAAATGTGAACTCACTTATGTGAGGTTGAATCGACCTATAGAGGTCTAGAAAGAAAATCGGCGCGGGAGCGCAAATGTAACCGAAGTGAACTCTGGGGCATTATTTCTTTAACGAGTTAGCTAATGCTTATGTAGTTAGAAATGGATAGTTTCATACTGTGGACTAAATTCTATTGTTATTGTTTATTACTGTATATTCACCTAGCTTACTTACTGAGTTTTACTCATGAAAGTTGTTGTGTGCCTCAGGTGATCATTAGATTGAGCTAGGGATGGAGGACTTTTGGCATTGCTGACAGAGTTCCCTTGGCAACCAAAGACCGCTGCTCTATATTAGCATAGCCATACTGTAGAAACTCTTTTGATTTTTGAATGTATCTATATACAGTGAAATGGTGTGGTTGTGATTAAAAGCTCTGTTTTGTGTGATAATAATATTATTTTTGAAAGAAATAACAGAGTTTCTATTTAAATGACCGTAAAAATGCTATATTTTGTTTGTCTAGTATGGGTTATGACACTCATACATTAGGTCTCTTATAATTAAGATCAATCATTCTATGCAATGCTTTATTTCACTGTCAGCATGTTAAACAAGCAGAATTGGTTTGGTTTAATTTCCTTTAATAAAAGTAAATTAAATAGTTGAAAGATACAGAATGCTACGTGATTGAACTTTGTGGACTTTATAAGAAGGATGAGAATAAAGTTAAAAGTGATTAGATGCCTTTTTTTCAATGCTTTTGTGAAGTTCGAACTTTATGGACTCGATAATGGTCACGTCTACGCAAGTAAATTGTGTCGAATGTGAGATTAAAAGAGAGAGAGAGAGAGAGAGAGAGAGAGAGAGAGAGAGATCACTGGTTGCTCTTTCAAAGCAATAATTTTCAAGCAAATATAGAATGAAAAATCTCAAGCGAAGAACTTGAGAGAGACAGGAGAGAACAAGAAATATAAGAAGTAGAAGAAGAAGAAGAAGAAGAAGAAGAAGGGAAGAAAAAGAAAAAAGAAAAGAAAAAGAGCTTCAGAGATCTGCAAATTAATTAAGGCTAGCTAGGGGTGAAGTGATGAAGACCATTTCTGAATTAATATAAGGTAATGATCTCAAAATGTCAAAGAAGGGAAGGAAAGAGAGCAATAATGCAAAAACATAAAGCTAGACATTTAAAGCATAAAATTTCTAACAGTTAAGAAGATGGATAATAATTGATTTGAGATACCCGAGTTTTGGTTTAAAGGTATAATTTAAGAATTAAGATTTTTATTGTTCGAAAAATTGAAACAAAAATCTTTATAATTAAAAAATTAAATTAATAAAAGCAGTTCCATCCATATGGGAGATTTTTGTTAGTTTAGATTTATATTTTGGCGTTTAATACATTCAGAATTCTCATACATTTTTGGCAAAGTTAAAGAGATAAGGTTTTAATTTTAATAAATTTTGTTATTATTTTTCATGTGAACGAAATTTGAAGTTCTTGTGCAAAAGCCAAAATTACAATGTTGATAACATTTGATAATGAAGATATGTTCATTTGGATAATATGTTACCGATAATACACTACTGAATTGCTTTAAAACGAGAGAGACTAAGCTAATTGGACCGAAACATATTTAGACATATTATTAAGGAGTTGAACAAATTGTTTCTAGAACATTAATTAATTTTCATTGAAATTAATTATAATGAAGAGTTATGGAAAAGAAGGAAGAGTAAAGCCTTCTTGAGAGCAACAAGGCAAAAACAAAGAACTTTGTACAGAAAAGCAATAATTCCACAATCAATCCAAGTGGGTTGCCTTGTCTTGCATCATTGAGATTTGAGTTGTCTTAGATGAACAATAATTGATAGAGCAAACTGGTCATGTATGATGCCCTTGCATTGAAATATCACACTATTCACTTTCACACTCACACTTACACTCGTGGTAGACAATAAAAAGTAATGGCAAAGGATGTGACTAAGGGGTTGTTTGGTATGGGATGTTAGGGGCTTGGGAAAGGGAATATGATTCCCAACCTGTGTTTTGGTTACCATTTTAAATAATTTTAACTCTGGAATATTTCTTTCCCATGGGATTTGGATTACCGTTTAACGGGGTAATATCAACCCCTGTCAGGACTTGAGTTTGAGATGCCCTGGAATCACAAACCCGAAGAGAAACAAAAAAATCTCCATCGACAGTGAGAAGGAAAAGAGAAAATGGGACAGATCAAGGGAAACGAGAACACATCTCAATTGAGCAAATAGCCAACGTTGCCCGCCTTTCTCTAACCTTCTTCCTTCCATCGTGGCAGTCGCACCAGCACGGCAGAGGGAGAAATTTGATTTCTAAACTTGAGAAACTAAGAAAGCTGATACTGATTTTTTGCTTATTTCTTCCTATTTTACAAATTTTTTTCATCGTTATCAACTGTAAAACCTCTATAATCGAAGCTTAATTAAGATTGGGTTATGAATTTATCTTGATTTAGAACAAACGAATCCAACAGATCTGTTGGAGTTGTGTTTGTATTTGCTTTTTTGCTAATGATTCTGATCTGTATTTTCCTCTTCATATCTGTTGTGTTGGAATTGAAGACATAGCTTGTGGTTGCTGCGTGAAGCCCTGTGTTTGTTATGTTAATCTATCGTCAATTGAATTGAGTGCATTTGATGATTTGTAATAAAAGTGTGATTTAAAAAAAAAATATTTATGCATCTGACCTTTCCAATATACCATACAACAAAATTATTAATAAATTTATGATAAATTTATTAATACATTTTATGATAAATTTATAAATTATTTATAGTAGTTTATAATAAATTTACACAAAATTATTTATTGTAATTTATAATGAATTTATAATAAATTCAAAAATATTTTTTAAGTATTTATAGTAATTCATAATAAATAAGTTTTAAAATCTTGAAAATTATTATCCTCATATATATATATATATATATATATATATATATATATATTACAATTATACTAGAACAAGAAAAAAATTTAAGTATTTTTGTACAGTAACAAAATTTGTATTATAAAATTTACTCACATAATGAACAAAATAAACATTCCTGTGTACAACCAAATACAATAATCTGATTCCTATAGTAATCTAGATCAAGATTCCTGTAGATAACCAAACGAAGTAATCATACTTTCTTAGATATCAGATTTCTATATTTTACTTTCCCAGCAATGTGAATCCCATCCTCAAGATTCCTATCCATTGTACCAAACAGCCCCTAAAGTTAAAATAAGAGCGATCCTTATGCTTTTTAAGAGTTCTTGGTCATGAAAGTTTTTGTTATCATTCTGATAATATTATGATTATCAGTTTTGTGAATTATTAGACGAGGTTGTACATTGATTTGGGCGTTCATTTGCAAATTTCTAAGGGCCATAACATTATTTATGCTAAACTTAGCCGCTTGTGAATTGAGAAATTTGCTATAATGTTCAATGCTATATAGATCTTGAGGGGCATTTTATGAAATACTTATTTGCCTGTTTGAAACAAACAATTGAAAGTCTTATGGTTTTTTTTTTTTCTTTTGTTGGTCTTTGGGTTTTGTGTTTAATTCCTAAAAAAGAGATAGAAAAAATTTGGTAATATCTTGAAAAAGAGATAGAAAAAATTCGATAATATTTTCTCCCAAAACTCCCACAATTTATGTATCTTCCAAGCCTTAGGCTCTCTTTTATTTTCACATATGTCACATGGTAATTTCTCTTCTTTGACAAATAATAGTTGATTTTTACTATTTGAAGTATGCTCAAAGAAATTTCTGATAATCTTTTATCATCCCTAGTGTTTGGTTAAACGACTAATATATTCAATAGTTTTGCAATCTAAACTTTGATCTATTTGCACCATATAACATTAAATAAATCTATCCAACCCCTTAGACTTGATAAATTACATTAAACCCTTGAATATTAAAAAACTATCAAACAACTTTACCATCTTTTACCCAATTCACCATCTAACTTTAACATCAAATATTCATGCATAGCCATCCCTACTAAGCTCATTAAAATTTTTTATGGGGATTTGATTTTTCTTTTCTTTGGTTTTGTCTTTAATTCCTCAAAAAGATATTAAAAATTTCAGTAATCTTTTATCTCCCAAAGCTCCCACATGTTATGTGTCTTCCAAGCTTTAGGCTCTCTTTTATTTCTCATATGTCATATGGTAATTCCTCTCTTTTTACAAATAACAGTTAAAAATAATAGTTAATTTTTATTATTTGAAACATGTTAAAATAAATTTTTGATAATCTTTTATCTCATTTTCATATTATATTTGTTTATTCTTTATTTTATTGTATTATAATTTTACAAACTGTTTGCTAATATTCAATTTATATTTTTGAAAGTAAGGTACACAAAGATTTACTCGTATAATCAAGTTTAACTAAAGATTTTTAAAAGAGCCTTTTTATCAATTCGCCTGGAAATATTTTCTGGTATCGCCCTGTGGTGAGGTACTGATTAACTGTTTGGAACATTAATTTCAGGAAAATGAGATGAAAGATTACGAAAATTAAAGATGTAAATTAGACTTTTTTGTTAGAGAAAGTAGTAGTTCCAGAATCAAGCAGACTCAATTCTCCAAAGATGGAAGACTCGAGTCTTCTTATGGCCAGCAAAAAAGGACAAACGCATTGGATTTGAAAGCAACAAGCCACAGACCAACGAGTTTTTGACGAAAAATACTAATTCGACAATCAAATAGTATCATATCAGATCCAATAAACTATAATTATATTAATATCAACTATGATATTTACAATTATAATTTTATTGGATTTGATATGATTATTGATAATTAATTTAAATCATAATAAATTACAATTATATTTGATATTTTATATAATTATATTAATTGATGAATTTTTGTAGTTTGGACGTGTCGTAAGAAAGTGGTTGCTCCCACATTTTGCCACGGTACTAAGAATTTGAACACAGTAATGGAGATGTCAAAGCATTTCCTGACCTTTGCATTGCTTGGTTGTTTTGCTTTTGCACTTCTTGTTCATGCGCAGAATCAATCAGGTTTGGAGAATCTAAATCAAAAGTTCAGAATATATCAACGTTTTGTGCCCTTGTCTAACACAAAATTAAGGCCTCATGTTTTGCCGCCCTTTCTTTCTCAGGATTCATTAGCTTAGACTGCGGGTTACCGAGAGGTTATGGCTATGAAGATACAACGACCGGCATCAACTACAGTTCAGATGCAACCTTCATTGGTACAGGCATTAGTAAGACTTTATCACCTGAATTTGATACGCCAGATCTCCCGACACAACTATGGTACGTCAGAAGCTTTCCTCAAGGTATCAAAAACTGTTACAACATAAATCTAAAAAATGGCAGAAGATATTTGATAAGAGCTAGGTTTATGCATGGAAACTATGATGCTCAAGGAAAAGTACCACAGTTTGAGCTTTATCTTGGCGTAAATTTGTGGGATACAGTAAGATTAGAAGAAGCATCCACTGTAGTAACCAAAAAGATCATGCATTTAGCCAATTGTATTTACACACGTCTGTCTTGTAAATTCCGACCTCGGGACACCATTCATGTCAGCAGTAGACATCAGGCCTTTGAATAATCGCACTTATGTAGCTCAATCAGGGTGGCCCTCTTTCAGCGATGGGATGTAGCCTCAGGGACCAATCAAACCATCAGGTGAGCCATTTCTGTGACACAAAGTTATTTTTAAAGCATGTGAAAGTCAATTTAGTGTCTCAGCTCACTTAGTGCGAAAATCATGCCTCTCAGATTTCCTGATGATGTTTATCATCGGATCTGGATGCCCTTAAACTCTGATGGGTGGGTACAATTAAACGGAACACTATCCGCCAACTACAGTATGTTAGGTAATTTCAAACCACCAGCAACTGTCTTAAGTACATTCGCAGCTCCAGCAAAAGCCAATGAGCCCTTACTATATTCCTTTGAGACTGCTGATCCTATTTCCCAGTTCTGTGTCTACCTGCACTTTGCTGAATTGGAACAGCTTCAAGCTAATCAATCAAGAGAGTTTAACGTTTTTCTAAATGGAAAAATATTTTTCCCCTTCGTTTTTCTTGATTTTTACCCACAGACATTTTACAGCATCTCACACTTGAGTAGAGGAAGAAATCAGTTAGCACTTGAAAAAACAGAAAATTCAACCCTTCCACCCCTGCTCAATGCCATTGAGATTTATATTGAGAAGAATTTCTTGCAATCGCAAACCAATCAAGGAGATGGTATTTTATATCTGATAGATGTGCGCTTTTCATTGTCAGTATATATGGTTCTTGCCTATGAAAATGTGCTAAATTCTTCTTGTTAAATATTGTGGAAAACTTAGTTGAGGCTATCATGAAAATCAAGTCAACATATGGATTGACAAGAATCAGCTGGCAAGGAGATCCGTGTGCACCTCAAGAATATACGCGGGATGGTCTTAATTGCAGCTACAATGATTATGACCCACCTAGAATCATATCCTTGTAAGTATATGCCTGAATACTGAACTTCTTTAACATATTCCAACTTTTTTACTGATCATAGTTAAGAATTCAAACAGGAACTTATCCTCAAGGGAATTGACTAGAGAGATAGCTCCATATTGTTACAATACTTATAAGTCCATAAATATCACATGAACATATAAGATTGTAACTGCTTAGTTCTGTGGAAAAAAGTTAAACCAGGTAACTTCTCCTCATCTAAATTTTAGGGACTTATCGTGTAATATCCTAAGTTTTTTTGTAATATACATTATACCATGTGTTGTGTTACATATGTAATAAATGTATTAATATATTGGTGATGTATTTGAATTGTAATGTAATAAATGAAAGAATGAGGGACTTAATGAAAAGAGTATTAGTTTTAATGGTTATAAAGGAGGAGAGAAGGACTATATAGAAATTTGGCCTAATTTTGTCTGTAAATGGGAAGAGTTCTAGAATTCTTTCATTTCTTTCCTTGCATACACGTTCCAGCCCTCTACACTCTCAAAAAAAATTTTCACACAACTCACCAAGGAATCAAAGGAGAAAAAGAAGGGAGAAGGAAGAAAGAAGTGGTAAGAACTCACCCTTTTTCCTTAAAATTCTTGTCTTAGTGTGTGTGTGTGTTTGCAAGAATATTTTTGGGTTGTGATGTGAGTATGTGAATTGTTGTTTGTGCTGCTGGAAATTTGTGTGGAAACATGAATTTGAATGAGTTTTGAATGCATAGTTCAAATCCTGGAAATTTTGTTACACTGAGCAGTGCATGTTCCGAAAATTACCAAAAATCAGGGGGACATTTTCTTGCTCTAAAATTTTTATGGATGAAAATAGACATATCCAGGAGTGTATAGCAATTGGATTCACTCAAAAATTTGAAGTAGGTGATTTGTAGTGAATTTTTGAATTTCTGGTATGGTATTGCACATTTCCCCTATCTTAGAACAGAGTAAGGGAAGATAATTTTAGTTGAAGGTCCAAATCTTCATAGAATTACCATATTTTTGGTCTGCAAGTCCTTTTATGTGTCATATATGAGACTGTAAATTTTCACTGAGATTAATGCTCTGTGTGAATTGTTATAGATTTTTAAAGTTGGTTTGCTAAAACTGGAATTTTTAGTTTCCAAAACAGGGCAGTTAGAAATAATTGGATTTGAATGGGTTAAACACCTTGAAAAGCCATGATTTTTGGTATGGAGATATATATATATGTGTTATATACCAGCCTGTAAATTTTTATAGCCAATTGAGTAGGATTGCAATTCCTACAAATTTTTAAGTCTATACTGTTCAGTGAAACGAATGCAATGGCAGAATTGTTGAGGTAACAAATTTGATTATTTTGAGTGGCCAATTGACCGCAATTGGCTCTAAAAATTTTAAGGAGACATGAGGTATGTGTGTAAAAGATGTCTACCTAATTGTGTAAATTTTTGGAAATAGACAATTGTTGTTATGAATTGTTGGTCAAAGTAAGTATAGAAATAAAGCAAAAAATGGGAAATGTTTTACAAGTGTATGGTGACCTAAAAAGATATTTTTGTTTTATTTTTAGCTCAATCACAAGCATTGAAAAGCAGCCATACAAGGTAAGTAAGCTAACTAATCTAAGGTCACAATAAATTGTGTACTGTATGTATGTAATTTTGTGAATTGTAACACTGTTAATTGCTAGCACCTTGATGCTTGAATGTGGATATTATGACTGCTCTAGAAGGTTGATATCGAACTTCTTTTATGTGTGACTGATTGTGAATGGTGAAACATGATTGGCATGCCAAGACCTAGGAAGTTTAGCTCTCATAGCTTGAGGGGAGGTCTGGACCATATGTTTCTCTAGACGAGATTCGGTAACATGGGCCCGGTATCACCTGAATTGTCAGACTAGCCTCGAGCTATTTCAAGTGTAGGCATCTAAATGTAATTGTAATGTTCTGTACTATTCCATGGCTTGAGGGGAGGTCTGGACTATGTGTTTCTCTAGATGAGATTCGGTAGCATGGGCCCGGTATCACCCGGATTGTCAGACTAGCCTTGAGCATTCCGTATTCCCATGGCTTGAGGGGAGATCTGAACCACGTGTTTCTCTTGATGAGATTCGGTAGCATGGGTCCGGTATCACCCGAATTGTCAGACTAGCCTTGAGCATTCCGTACTCCCATGGCTTGAGGGGAGGTCTGGATCATGTGTTTCTCTAGACGAGATTCGGTAGCATGGGCCCAGTATCACCCCGATTGTCAGACTAGCCTTGAGCTATTATATGGAAACTGACTGTGAAATGAAAAGTCCTACCTTGATTAGAGAGTCTTTTCCCCTAGGTGACTGTAACTGATACTGTGAAAGCTTCCTCATTATGTGATTGTGATTGTGCATGAAAAAGCGATGAGTAGAGAAATGTGAACTCACTTATGTGAGGTTGAATCGACCTACAGAGGTCTCGAAAGAAAATTGGCGCAGGAGCGCAAATGTAACCGGTGTGAACTCTGGGGCATTCTTTTTTTAACAAGTTAGCTAATGCTTGTGTAGTTAGAAATGGATAATTCATACTAGAGACTGAATTCTATTATTATTATTTATTGCTGTATATTCATTTAGCTTACTTACTGAGTTTTACTCATTAAAGTTGTGGTGTGCCTCAGGTGATCAGTAGATTGAGCTATGAATGGAGGACTTTTGGCATTGTTGACTGAGTTCCCTTGGCAACCATAGACCGCTGCTCTATATTAGCATAGCCATGCTATAGAACTTGTTTTGATTTTTGAATGTACTTAAATGTAGTAGAATGAGATGGTTGTCATTAGGAACTCTGTTTGGGTGATACTTATATTAATTTTTGAAAGAAATATTAGAGTTCACATTTAAATGACTGCATAAAATATTACTTTCTGTATGTCCAGTATGAGTTGTGACATATCGCTCAATGGTTTGACTGGACCAGTTCCTGACTTCCTAGCTCAGTT
Source organism: Boswellia sacra (assembly GCA_013180625.2). NCBI lineage: Eukaryota > Viridiplantae > Streptophyta > Magnoliopsida > Sapindales > Burseraceae > Boswellia > Boswellia sacra. Next base: position 385,133 of record SNVD02011200.1, read on the forward strand.
GCCATCCTTGAGGGCAATGTAAGTAACTTGAAATTGAATTATAAATACAGTCTTCTTTTCTGATCTTATTGTGAAGAGAAGCAAAAGAGATTCATTTTTCTATGATTTTGCAGAAACTTAACGGGAAACCACCTCACAGGATCACTTCCAGCTGAACTCATTGAAAGATCAAACAACCTTTCACTATCGTCGAGGTATATACGCTCGTGTCAGAAAATTGAAAATGAACTATTTTGATTTCATTTCGTTACACCTTCTTCGCCATTAAATTTCATAGTTCTTTGTATCACAATCTTTCTTCAATGAAAAAATTTGATTGTACATTGAAGTACGAAGTAGATAATGGTATTTCTAAATCTTAATATTCCTTTCGTTTATCTTTTATTGTGCAATGTTAAGTTTTTCCGGAAATCCGTATATTTGGTCCACGGTTCCAAGCAAAAAGAACAACAAATTTGTTATTCCACTAGTAGTATCAATTGTCATATTGTTTGTCCTGTTAATTGCAATGGCTATTTGGTGGAGGCTCCCAAGAAGGAAAAAACAAGGTATGCTAAGAAAGAGTACTCTACTCTAGTAAAAAAAAAAAAAAAAAAATTATGGCCTTTTGCAGTCTGCATAAAATTCCTTGTAAAAGAATCAAGAAACACCCTTATAGACAAATTCTTATCAAACTTGTGATCATCATATCAGCTCTTGGAGATGATGCAAAAGATTCATTGGAGTTAGAAAGTCGACATTTCACATATTCAGACATCTTGAGGATTACTGATAACATCAAGAGGGTTCTCGGAAAAGGGGGATTTGGAACAGTTTACCATGGCTACTTAGATGACAATCAAGTAGCAGTGAAAATGCTTTCTTCATCTTCAGAGCAAGGGTATAAGAGTTTCAGGCAGAGGTAGGCAACCATATCTTGTGCACAAATTTTGGGTTCATTTGATTTAACATTAGATTATATTTTGGCTTTGAATTTCAGGTTAAGCTTCTTATGAGAGTTCATCACAGAAACCTGACTAACCTTGTTGGGTACTGCAATGAAGGCTCCAACATGGGACTTATATATGAATACATGGCTAATGGAAACTTGCAGAAGCGTCTTTCAGGTCCCTTCAGATTAATTTGTTCCAAAATTATGGACAGGCACATAGAAAAACAATAATTTAACTGATAATTAAAACTTGTTTTCATTAGAATTCTTTGTTTTTGAAATAACTGCGACTTTCAGAAGCTCCATTATGTTCTCACTGTAGAAATTAAAGCAGAATCTTAGTACAGAAAAGGAGAGACTTATACAGTTTATGTATAAATACAGATAGAAATGCAATTATTCTGAGTTGGGAGGACAGACTGCGGATGGCAACGGATGCAGCACAAGGTGAGTGACCAAATTATATAAAAAATTACTTTCAGATCTGAGTGAACTAATACATGCATGGGATTCATAATGTAGGAATGGAGTACCTGCACAAAGGCTGCAAGCCACCCATAGTCCACAGAGACATTAAGTCCACAAATATCTTATTGAATGAAAATTTTGAAGCCAAATTAGCTGATTTTGGCTTATCCAGAATTTTTCCAGCAGGAGGTGGCAGTCATGTCTCTACAGTTGTTGCTGGCACCCCTGGCTACCTTGACCCTGAGTAAGTATTTCATTGTACTTATGAAATATGATTTCACCTGGAAAAGAAAAAAGAAAAAAATGTTGTACTGTTTCATGAACTTTGTTTTTTTTTTTTTTGGGATTATAAAGAGGTGTTTTTATTTTTCCACTTTTATGCAGGTACTACATAACAAATTGGTTGAACGAGAAAAGTGATGTCTATAGTTTTGGGGTTGTTCTTCAAGAGATAATTACAAGCCGACCTGTGATAACAAAATATGAAAATGAAAGTACTCACATAACTCAGTGGGTTACTTCCATGCTTGGAAAAGGAGATATTGAACTTACTGTTGATCCAAGTTTATTTGGAAATTTTGAGGCTACTTCTGCTCAGAAGGCTATCGAACTAGCACTGATATGTGCATTTCACACTTCCTCAAATAGGCCAAACATGAATGAGGTGGTCATGGAACTGAAAGAGTGCTTGGCAATGGAGTTAAAGCGAATCGCAGATGCCCAAGGCATTGAACCTCGCAATAAAGGAGGAATGATATCTATGAATATAGATTCTGAATCTTCTTCCCTAGCAAGGTAGTAGATATACTTTAGAAAGGACACTGCTTCCTATCTATTTTTAGTTGACCTGTGTTTTTCTCTCTTTCTTTTGTTCCCACTTTTTCATTGTTTGTTGATTTTGATACTTGATGATTTTGCTGGTTACAAACACTGCAACATTTATTTTCTGTCATCATGAATGATGTTTTGATTATCATCATCTTTAATGAGCTTAGTAAACAGCTTTATACTACACAGACAAAAATTAATCTTAATTTTTTTTTAAAAAGAAAAAGAAAATTAATGAGATTTAGCGTGGCGAGAATTTCTTGATCTTAATTTTGAGAAAGAAAGATTCTATGAAGGTTAGAAGCAAAAGCTCTTCAAAACCCCTGTTTTTCTCCTCTGTTCTCAGGCTTTGAAATGGTATGGACCTGGTGGACTAGTGTCTTTCCTTTGAAAATTGATCCTTCAATGATTTTATCCCATTTTCATGCAACTAACAAGAAAAAAATCTATATATAAATGCTGCAAAAGAGAGATCAAACAAAGACTTTAATGAAACATTAATATCTTAAACTTTCTGTCACGTACAGTCATTATAGAAATAATGTAACACAAGCTAAAAAGCATATGTTTCATAAGTTTCACAGCTTCTTTTGTGTCTCGTATGCCACGGAGCACTTAAGTTGTCGAGAAATATTAATAAAATATTTAGCTCTTCCTATAGCATTAAATCATGGCAAATTAACAATTAGCAAGAAGATTTAAAAATACAGAAATATGGATAAAAGATTATTTGAGATGCTTTATGGCCGTTACATAGTCCTTTCTCATGCAAACATAAGACAACACTTGGCTTGAAAAAACCATGTCGTGGTGATGGAGCCTTTTCACGTTGTAATAGTGCGTGATATTTAACATTTCCTTCACAAGATGTCTTCAGTGCATACCAATTGTTTGCTGCAACTTGAAAAAAATATAAAAAATTAAAAAGATGAAGATTCTACCATAACCATGAAGAATATTGAAGCTGATTGGAGGGTGTTTTATCTGTATCATACCAACAGGTACTTAATACATTTCTTTTTTATTTAAACGATTTGAAGATTTGGCTTATTGCATTTACACTTACTACTTAAATATGAAATTTAAATTACAAGGAAAAGAGTGTAAATTTTACCTCTGGGCAGATTAATAGTGATCTGTTTCCACCTATGCAAGATCAATGTTGAAATTGAGGATCTTGGTCATAGCCGGCGGAGATGATAACGAACAAGATATCAATTCTTTAAAGTTCCTTCCAAAAGAGGGCAACCATGAATGACCTTATCCATCATTGTCAACTTAAAAAGGTGGCTAGGTAGTGACATTAATTTGGGGCAGTATTGAATTTTCAAGGTCCGAAGGCAGGGCATGACAGAAATATCTTCCTCCTTATCGGTGATCTCGTAATTCCAGTCTTCCCACTCTTCCATCCTCCAAAATGAAAGGTATTTCAAGTTAGGAAAAGCAACAACTGAGGAAGAAAATGATGCGACATCATTTTTTATTCCTAAGAATCCATTCCCTACTCTTTTCACTCTCCTCATATAACTGATATCCAGAAATTCAAGGGATGATAATCTACCCAAAGGAGGTAGATGCTCACAGTTATTGCCACCGGCAAGACCCAACCTTCTCAACGTCGTTAACGATATTATCCACCGAGGAAGCAAAGTGCTGCCAGGGTAATTTTCCATCCACAATCTCTCCAAATTTGGTGGTGGTTGCAAAGCCTCAAGAAGTACTTCGAGATCGTCATTCATCCTACCATCATTCAACTTACCATCAAAGTTTAGCCCCAAAGCACGCAAGTTTTTCTTATTTTGAAGTTCTGCTTCCTTAACCTGACCAACATCTGTCACATTTCCTAGCCTTTTTATATCGATATCTCGAAGTTGGTTGAGGTTTTTTAGACATTTAAGGGAACATGCTTTGTTATCATAACAACCATCACTTACAACAAATTCACCTAATGTCCTAAGATGGATTAATCTCTCAACACTTCTTGGCATGAAACTTATCGGTGTCCACCAATTTTCCAAATGTCTCAAGTTGATTAACTTGCCCATCCCTTGAGGTAGTGTTTTGAGATTCTCACAGTAAGTGATGTCTAAGGTTTGTAGATTATATAGCTCACACAATGTTTCAGGCAATTCTTCCAACATACTATCATGGGATAGATTAAGATATCTCAAATGTATTAAGTTTTTTATTCCCCTTGAAATTTCATTTATCGGATGGTCATTCAAGGATAATGTCCTTAGAGATATCAAGTGATCAAATAATTTAGATAAATCTATCCCCGATGCACTCCCTTGACATTTAACCAAAAGGCTACGTAAACCTTTTTGGGCGTGAATGTAGCTAGGAAATGTGCCCCTAGTTTCAAGCTTTATCATTGAATGTCTAAATTTATTACATGAAGATTCTGATTCAGGTTTTGCTGTACCATGATCCTCAACCGTAAAAAATTCATTTGCAGTAAGAAATTTAGTAAAGTCATGCACCATATCATGCATCTTGAAACTGTCTATGCTATTATCAATTCCATCGGTTTGACAATCTTGAAAGAATGAGCGCATTATTAAGATTTCAAAATATTCATCACCAACTAACTCCACATCTTTATTTTTTTCCATACTGAGATAATCTTGAGCCATCCACAACTTGATCAACTGATTTTTCACTATAACATAATTCTTTGGAAAGATGGAACAGTATAAGAAACATTTTCTTACCATAGGAGGTAAATCATAATAGCTTAATAACAGAGGCGGAAAAAGCCCTCGTTCTACCTCTTTTAGCTCCCATACCTCACTATCTAAGATGTTTTGCCACTCTTCAGTTGTTCTTTTAAAATGCAGAAGACTCCCTAAAGTTTTTACAGCAAGCGGCAAACCCTTGCACTTCTTTACAATTTTTCTACCAATTTCTTCCAAAGTTCCACTTTTGGACCTTTCAAAAAACGCAACTTGACTAAATAATGACCAACAATCCTCCTCTGACAGTGTCCCTAACGAGATCATGCTAGTTGTTCCTATGATATATGCAACATTCTCCTTACGTGTTGTTACTAAAATTCTACTTTCTTGAGAACCACACTTAAGAGAGTACTTCAATTGTTCCCAATCACTAGGATTTTCAGTCCATATGTCATCTAGGACAAGAAGAAACTTCTTTCTCTCAATATGCCAACGTATGTTTCGTAATACTGTCTCTAATTCAACTAAAGTTGATGCATCATTTGTAATAGATTCAAGGATTGCTCTAGCAATCCTCATCTCATCAAAAGGCTCAGAAACACACACCCATATCCTTTCTGTGAAATAGGCCTTTACCTTATCATCATTAAAAACTAGTCGTGCAAGAGTTGTCTTGCCAATTCCTGCCATCCCAACTATAGAAACGATGGGGATGACTTGTTCTTGACTGCTTCGGCCCAATAACAAATTTACGACCCTATTCTTATCTTCATCTCTTCCATGAACTACAGTTGAATCGATCACAGAGGTAGTCATGGATCGTTCTAGTTCTCTGCCACCCTTTGTTATGGGGCTAAAGCTGAACCTATCTTTCTCGCTGGAAATAATATCTAGCTTTCTATCTAGATTCTTGATTTTGACAACAATGTCATAACGCGGAACAAATCGCCTGCAACAACAAAGGTAATAAGGAATGAGAGAACATACCTTTCTCAAAGGCTTAGAAGCATTTTCAGCTTCCTTAACTTTTAATTTCTGAATTATTGTTTCCAACGCATCCAACACATCATCTATTTCATAGGATATGTCTTTAAGCTTATATATCCAATCTCTTACTGTCCTGTCTGTCACTTGTCTGCTCTCCGCGTCTGCAAGCACCGCTTGCACTGCCAGGAAATTGCTTCTGAGCTTTTCAACTTTATGCCCAGCACCCACAATCAGTCTTATCCCTTCATCTGCCTGTTGGCAAATGATTGAAGCCAAACGATCCAGGACTACGCAAACGAGTGCTTCAGCCATTTTCAGATAGAACAATGGAGATTGATTCACGAATTTTTTATTTTTTTCGTTGCGCTTATGTTGTCATCAAGCCAGACCTTCTGTTCAGCATTTGTTGCTTTGTCCACGTTAGTCTAGAAAATCAAATAAAATGTCTAAGTAATAAAATATTAGTATTAGTTGGATTGTCTATAATTACGTGGGGTCGTTCTACCCTTCTCCTGTCGCATTTACAGTGCCCTGTCGTGTAGCGGGAGCTCCCATCCTGCTGCCATTTGGTAGCCAATCAAAGTAATCAACCTGCTGCAGACTGTGTTCCTCCGCCGGCGCTGTTTCACAGTGCAAACAGTACGTAATTTCAGATTTTATGCATTAGTTTGAAAAAGAGAGAGTCATAAATCATAAAAAATAACAAAACATGGGAACAAACGTGTACTTTAGTTACTTACAGAAATCGGAGAAGAAGTATATGAAAATATTTACTTTTGCTATAAAGTGAGTAGTGTAAATTGATTATTGTAAATAAAAATGAAAGATTATATCCACGCATAAATAGCCTTAAGGATTTAGTTTTAAGCAAGAAAAACTTATAAATCCTATTTGTTATAATGCTATCTACTTTCCTCTGAAACTATCTCTGTATTTCTTCCTATTATCTTCATAGATCTTTCTTTACTTCCAAAACCTTTAAGCTTTAACTATTCCTCTCCAATAAACAAACATTTATAATGCTTAAAAAATAAAAAATAATGCTATACATTTTAATTTTGTGTCTTAATTTTATGTCTCAATTAAAATGATAATTGATATATCAATTCATATAAAAAATATTAATTAATTAATTAAAAGAGATATAATATAATTATTTATATAAATTAATATATCAATTATTACTTTAATTAAAATATAAAATTGAAATACAAAATTAAAATATATAATATTTCTAAAAATTAAATAGCATACACCTAACTCAATAGTATTCTTAGATTACCAGGAGAAGTCTGACGGCGGCAAACTACCAAGTAGTAGATGTCCCTTTCGTTGAATTTAGTTGAAAGGGCATTTTTTTGTGTACGTCATTTTGTAAAGATTAAAATAATAAATAATAAAAATATCTAATTTAAATAATTAGAAAATAAAAGGTACTTTGATTGTACATCTGGACGGTTAGTTTAGACCTAGAGATTGAAGTCTTCGTGCATCTCAATAGTCCACACCTAATGTTGCATGCCCACTTACCAACTTGACTTGACTCGAGTGGCATGCCCGGGCCCATTAATGGACCTGCGATGCCGGCCATGAACAAGTTTGATCTCTCTCAACCATTCCCCGTGACAGGTTGACTTAGCTATCCATCGTGACTTGACTCCAGTTGCTTGCATGCCCGGGACCCATTAATGGACTTGCAATGCCGTCATGAACAAGTTTGGTCGCTCTGACTAGGTCCGCTCAAAGGTCCATCAGGCCTAAGACGACAACCATAAACGGGTCTCTTATGTTTAATTAAAAAATTAATTTTTTTAAAAACTATTTTATATGAAATCAATTTTTCTTATTCCTAAGATAAAAAATTAATAATCAAATCTTTATATTCAAGTTATCCTTTTTTAATATTTTTTTAATAGACAATAAAGTTAATCTATTTGATATTTTTTGTGGTATAGTTGATCTTAAATAAGATCTTATCATTTTTAGGGTTAATGATCTTTTTGGTACAATGGACTACCATGCGCATAAGTCAATTGGCTGCCAAATCGTTGATCGATTCTTTCACGTTCTTGTGATGGTTTATTATATTGTGGTAAACGATTCCATAAACAAAATTATTACATACATAAAATTGCCATATAAATTAATATGACATAAGAAAAATAATATACTACTTGTCAACTAGCAAAAAATAATATGATAGTCATATAATAACATGTTGTCAACTAAAGAAATACGCAGTATGAAATAATAGGACACAAGGGACACAATAATACACTACCAATCAAATTGGTTGATGTAATTAATTGAGAACAAAGGTTTGTCTCAATGGGAAGATAACGTTAAAATCAAGGGCATAACTAGGAATTTTTTTTAAGTATGCTAAAAAAATTGTCAAACAATTTTGTAAACCTCAATAACAAGAGAAGATTTTATTAATTAAAGAAAAAGTATACCTAATTATGGGGAACATATTGAATCTTACCCTTTTAATTATAAATTTTTTATTAAAAATTAATTAACATTGTAATATATGTGTGTGCATGTGTGTGCGAGTGTGGGTGTGCGATAATGAAATAGAACATTTTTAAAGTTGTGTTTTATGATATTTCAAATTGTAAAATTCATCAATTATTAAATATGAAGAGATAGCATATACTATGAACACAAGATTTTTTTTTTTTTTAATATGGACTGAGCGACAAAAGGAAAATACTTTTTTTATAAGAAGAATACAATTCATATTTTTGATAGAGAATATATAAATTAGGAAACAAATGTGTATATAAATTTATTTTAAATGTTTTGAGTGGGCTATTTAATAAATTAATTGGGGCCCACGTCTATTACAAAAAGTTAGTATTGCCCTTCAAACTCTTTATAGAAACTAATGTATATAATCTGATGTAACTTATTCATTTATTGATATATCATCACCCTTCTTTAAATGAGTAAATTTTATATATTTACTACTCTAATCACCTCATGAGAGATCAGTTTGTACCTAAGAGTTTGTACAAAAAGTTTGTAAGACTAACATTATTCTTAAAAAACATGGTCAACCAACCAAGAACTTTTGCAAGCCCCCAAATCTAAACAAAACAAATTAATTATTAAAATAAAAAATTTCTTAGGCTATGATCCTTTTTTCTTTCAAACCTCATCCTACTCTATTGATTTTGTTAAAAATCTCGGCTAAGCTGGACCCCCTGCCTTCTTCCGCCCTGGTTAAAATAAAATTACCATCTAATTGCATACCAAAAAAAAATGATGATATGTTCAATATAATTAACAAGCATATACAGTCCGTATTTAGTATTATAATATCCATGATCTTGTCCTTTGATATATACAACTCAAATAGAAAAATAATAATTGAAAATTTAACATTTCCAAATGTTACCTTGCACTGGGGTTCAGTTACACTACAGGAAAAATGACTTTTTGCGATGAAAAATTTCATCGCAAAAAGTTAAAATTTTGTTGCAATAAGTTTTCGCGATCAAAAAAATTCATCGCTCTCCAGTCGCAAAATGTGAGTCGCAATAGATTTTTTTGCGACGATTCTGGAATTCCTCGCAAATATTTCGTCACAAAAAAGATCACATAATGTCAACATTTTGCAATAAAATAAAAATAGTCGTAAAAGAGCATATTTTGCGATAAATTATAATATTGTCACGAAATTATTAGAAAAAAATTCATTTTTTATAAAATTATTTTAGTTAAAAAAAGTTTATTGCGAAGAATTTTTTGTCGCTAAATATGACCTTTGGAGATAAAAAATTCGTCGCAATAAACTTTGGAAACCAAAAATTGATTATTTTTTAAGAATTTGCAGATTTTATATTTTAATCAGTTATAAATTTTAAAATAAATAACAAAATTTATTGCGACCAATTTTTTGCTGCTAAATGCGACCTTTAGCAACAAAAAATTTGTCGCAATAAACTTTGGACACGAAAATTGATTATTTTTTAAGAATTTACCGATTTTATATTTTAATTAGTTATAAATTTTGAATAAATGACATGTCTCATTACACAACTTAATTCTTTATATTAATAATTTCATTAATTAACAACAAATTACAAAAAATTTATCACAATATATTTTTACAATATATCAACCTTTTTACATAGCAAAATTTAAAAAAAAATACAAAAAAGAGAAAGAAAAATACAAAACCTCATCCTCCAAAAATTCTTTTGTTGTTTGACTTTGTATCAATCTTCAAATCTTCAAGTACAACCTATCTTGAAAAATACCTATTAAAAACAAAAAAAAAATTAAGTAATAATCAAAGCATAAAAAATGAGTTTATGAAAAAAAACAATGTTGAAGAAGCAAAGAATTTGAGAATGTTGAGTTGTATTCCATCTTCAAAAATATCTATCAAACAAAAGACAATAATATCAATAAAAAATTATAATAAATAAAAATATATTAGACTATTAAAGAAAATATATTACAACACAAAAGTAAAAGAAAGAGTAAAAGTATTTACCAAGAATAATAATGTTGGAAAAAGAAAAGGAGTAGAGAATTGGAAGTGATGGAAGAAATTGAAACAATCCAAAAAATTAACCCACGTATATATAATAAAGTTGGATATTTTGCGACGAAATTTTAATCTTTAGCGACGAAAATTTTTTTGCGAAATAATTTTTAAAATTATGAAAAAAATCAAAGTGGGAAAAAGTTCGCCAAAAATTTTTTTACGACAAAATTTTTATATTTCGTGATAAAATTTTCGTTGAGACAGAATTTCAAAATTTTGAAATTTCAAGAGCAGGAAAAAGTCCGCTCAAATTTCATTTTGCGATAAAGATTTTGACCTTTAGCGACAAATTTTTCATTGCTAAAGAACTTGAAATTTTCAAAATTCTTAAGCGGGAAAAAGTCCGCCTAAAAGTTATTTTTTGCGACGAATATATATTTGTATTTTGTCGCAAAAAACTTCATTTTGCGACGAAATTAAATAATCTCAAAACATAATATTTTGCGACGAAAATTTCCTCACTAAATATCTAAAAGAAATTTAAAATGCTAAAGACTCTTTTATTTGTCATAAAAAGTATAGAAATATGAAAATTATAATAAAAAACTAAGAATTTGAAATTAATCATACTTGGACTTTGATAATTATAAATTTATTTAGTAATTAAATAAATTTATCCAACATAATTAAATTTATTTAATATTAGGTTGATATTAAATAATTTAATGTCAATTAATTAATTATATAATAACCACATACATTAGATATATAAAATTATTGCATGGTATTTAATTAGTTTTAATTGAGGATTAACGTGTTAATAAAATACATACAAGTCAATCATCATTAACAAATGTAAAATAGTTAGACATCTATACATATGGTATCATTGTCATGTACGAGGTATTAAAAAAAGTTTTTTATACTTTGATGAATAGATGATCAAATATTCATATTATAATCAATATGTAATAAATGTATTTGCTTTTAGTGAATATTTTTTATTATTTATTCCTTTTACAAATACTGCCAAATAATAGTTAAAATATCTTTAACAAATGTAAACCATAAGTTTGTAATAGTTGTAATTTAATAATTAGAAATCTATATATGTCATAGTTGTTATTATAAAAAATTGAAAATAAACTTTTCTAATTTGATCAGTAGATGATTAAATATTCATATTATAATTATATAAAAATGTAACAAAATTGTATTTATTTTCAGGTATAGAATGTATTTAAATTAATTATCCACTTTTTTTTAAAAAAAATAATAATTATTAAAATATCTTTTACTATTATAAAAAATAATTTTGTCATACAGGTAATTTAATTATTAGACGTATATGCATATGTTACAACAGGCTTGGCTTTGGCCTTTGGAATTTAGGTTTAGGTTTGGAAAAATTGAAAAAATAGACAAAATTACTCTATTTTTGACACTTGACACTCGAGACTTACATGTTGAGTCGTGTCGAATTTACAACCGACACTCGATATCAGTCTATTTTTAAAGACATCGAGTATCGGATGCATCATCTGACATTCGACATTAACTTTCATCGGACATGTCAAGTTTCTACGTGGAAACCGACATGTACATGCAGAAAATTGAAAAAATAGACACAATTACTCTATTTTTGACACTCGACACTCAAGAATTACATGTCGAGTTGTGTCAAATTCACAACCGACACTCGATATCAGTCTAGTTTCGAAGACATCGAGTGTTGGATGCATCATTTGACACTTGACACTAGCTTTCATCCGACATGTCGAGTGTCAGATACGTGAAAACTGGCATATAGATGTCTCGAACCATGTATCAAACACTCGACATGTCGGATGAAAGCTTGTATCGAGTGTCAGATGATGCATTCGACACTCGAATAATCCGACATCCGACAAAGTCGTATAGTCGGTTGGAGGTATCCGACAGGAGTTTTGTCAGTTTATATTATCGAGCTCTATCGAGCGAGTCGAGTTTTGTCGGGCATTTTGGCAGGTTGCTTGTTTTAGCTTTGTTTTTTTGTCTTTTTGCATCATATTTAACTATAATGGCCTTGCATTTGTAGGTTGAAGTAAATGGTAAGTGAATTTGGACTGTCCTTCACCTTGAAGACATCATATGACACTACAAGAAGGGGCGACTTATACTACAACCATCTGCGACGGTTTTTAAAAACCGCCGTAGGTAGATTTATGCGGAGAAATGTGCATCGGTTTTGAGAACCGCCATTTAAATGGCCTCAAAATCCCCAAATCGATTTTACCCTCATTCCAGTACCGTCTCGTCTCTCTCAAGTCTTCTCTCCATTGAAACGCGATTCTGCCCTCACCCCATCCTTAAACTCGATTGAAACTGAAGTCATCTCCCCATTGAAACGCCAGTTCCCTCTCGTCTCTCTCAACTGTTCTCTCAATTGAAACTCGATTGAGTGCCGGTTTCGCATCTCATCTCTCTCATGATTATCAGTCCCCGTTTCGCATGCTATAGAGGGCACATACAGAAAAAGTAAGTCCAGGCAATTGCATGCTTCAGAGAGCTTTATCTCCGAACTTGCTTGCTAGAGTACACAGCGATCGGAGTAGGCGCAGACGACAGACAACCCTCGCTCTCAAGTGGCTTTCGCTGTTACAGGAAATTTCGGGATTGGTGATTTTGTTACAGGTTGGTGCATTAGCTTTGAAAAGTTTCAGCTTTTAGAAGGTATTGATACCATTTTGGAGTTTTTGAAATTATGCTTATGGCCTTCTATGCGTTGTTCTATCACATATCTCCAGGATTTTTTTGCAGCGACTCTCTTTGTTCAATTTTATCTAATATTAATGAACCTATTTTTTATTATACGAGTTGAGTGTCTGATAAAGGCAGATGAGGTTAGTTGAAATTTCCAAGCATGTACTTGGCACAATAGCATTGTTTCTGTTCTCTATCGCCTAAAGGGTTGTATTATTTTTCTAGGATGAAATTTGAGTTTCATGAGGAATCACTGTTATTGAATCTAAAGCCAGTTCAGCCATCTCTATGTACTGATGTATATAATTATATGAAATCATTAACCTCTGCCTTGCTAGAGCCAAAAGAATTATGAATAAACTAATTCTTTAAACTACTAGTACCTTTTCAATGACTCATGAAATCATAATTCATCCGGGCCCTTAACCTGACCAAAGTCATCTCATGAGGTATAAATATAGGTTTGTCATTTGTTACTCTCTAAACTCTGTATTTTTGGTGGAAACCATTAATTAGTTTGTTTTTAATTGTAGATAATATTGTTGAGTTGGGTTGTCTATTGGCATGCTAAGTGGGGATCAATATATCAAACTGGGTTGATAAATTGATACTTATTGATAATTGTAGGAACTGAATAAGTTTGATTATATCTCCATAAGTGATGTCTAACAGAGAATAAATAGTACAAATATGTAGCCTTCCAAATCCCAGTTGTGAATGACTTCTTAATTTATGAATAATTAAATAATTTTTTATCATAAATTTATGAATGACTTTTCTGATGAAAGAGAAAAGAAAATATTTATTTGATATTTAGTATATTGGACTAAAGGCATTATTTCAAGTTATCATGGTTATTCAGTTTAATATAATACACGTTTATTGATTGACTTCTTGTGCTTGGTTCAATTCCATTTTGGTTTTGTTCAATCATAAGTTTAATGTTTCACAGGAAATGAAATTTGTTTGGTATTTTCATTATCTCAAATTAATACGGGTTTTTGATAATTTTATGTTTGTTTCTTCAACATCATTTTGTAAATATACCTGTGCAATTTGCAAGATTTGAAAATACAGAATCAAAGTGCATTTTGTCACTGGTACACTAGAACCAGCTTTCTCTGTCTGCTCAAGTAATTGTTCAAGTTTTACTTTTTCAGGTATCTTTTAGAAACTTTGAGGCTAAGCTACTGTGTCAAAGCTTGCGTTTAAAGAAGGTGGTCTTGATTTGTAATGGATAGCTGGAAGTGAGGTATAGTTAAATTTCTATTGATAAAAGTCTTACATATATTTAATATTTGAAAGTAAGTTGAAAATCTAAATAAGTTTCTGTTTTATTTTTCTAATGTTTTACTTTATTTTCATAATGAGTTTTGCTTTGATGATGCTTTCATTGGCACTTGACCTTGTACAAACATGTATTAAGAAGGGGCCTAAAAGAAGAACAATAAATAAAGGGGAACCAAACAAAGAAAAACCGTAAAATCAAGGGCTGACTGCGAAAATATCATCTTTTATGCATGCAATTTGAAAATATAACTTTATTGGGCTTTAGGAGGCCCATAAGGTAGCTCTGCCCCTTGTAAAGCATCAAACTTATAGTATAGTAGAAAACTACTTTAAGTACAACAGCATGGTGCTGTTGGCATCTTGATTCTGATGAATATTATGCCCGATGCTGCTTTCTATTAGTATATCACTGATATTGTCCTGAATTTGGATAGCTGATTTCGAGCTTTTGTTGAATTTTGGTGAGATTCAGTGAAAAGGGTTTGCAGAATTGAGAACTTTGGATCTAATTTAGCTATATATCATGCAATTTGGTTTAGTTGGATATAGCAAACCCGAAGGTTCTAATGACAATTTGTAAGTGCAAAATGATCATTGATGGAGAAGATTTCCAGTTTATAATTGGATGAAAATTATAATTGTATTGTTGATAGTTTGACTGGTCTATGGCTATAATGTGTTGATAATTGAACTATATTTGCTTGGTGATGGAATATAGGGGTACTACCTAATCTTGTTGATGATACTTCTGTAATCATATCTTTCTAGTTCATAGAAGGATGGGAATGAGTTAATAATACGCTTTGTATTGCTTCTAAATTCTGCTCTACTTTATTTTCATGGTCTTCATAAGTCCATCTAGATGTGGCTGTTGAGCTCTTAGTGTTCTTGCTTGTTTGTGTTAGAAGTTCTTTCAAGGTGCTTGTCATTGCAAACTTTTTCAATGATCGATTGATAATTTTTATTGTTGCTGTTCGTCAACGACTCAGCTAGGTTTTTTTTACCATTGTTCATTTGTTGTATGTATTCTCATAGCACACCTTTATCTTGACATTATTTTAATTTGTTGTGTTATTTCTGTTAATTTTCTGTTGATTGCCTTCTAAAGTTGAATCAGATCATTAAGGGGTTAAATTCATTGTCTATAAAAATTAGGAACAGTAATAGTAGGTGCCAAGAATTAAATAGAAGTCATGAATTGAAGACTTTTTATATATTATTACTATCATCCTATATATATCTCTGCCTTCTAAGAACAATTTTTTATAAACAAATTATGAGGAGAAGAGAGAAAGTGTGGACAGAATAATTGCCCTAAGTACAAGGGTACATCCTCACCCTTTTGAACTGTGGGGTGCCATGTAAATGGGCTGCTTAACATTGTTTTCTGCTAACAATATTGCTTCAGCTTGGTATTATAAATTTAACTTTGACCAATATACTTTACAGCTTAGAAAGGGAAGAAGCTGAAGATTTGATTAAACGCCATGGTGGTCATGTTACTGGATCTGTCAGCAAGAAAACAGTTGCTCCTTACTTCATTCTTTTGTTTGTTTGGTCATTCTTTGCTGTATTGGGGCATGTATTTAACATCATCTACTTGCATAATTATCTTTTATGTGATGAAGATATTGGGGGAGTGAAATCAACTAAAGCCAAAGAATTGGGGTTTGCTCTCTCTGATTCATAGCATAGACTTTCTAATTTGAGTATGTATTTCCTTGTTCCTTACGTAGATGTATTTTCGCACTTTGAATATGCAGTACTGCCTTCCTCACGGAGGATGCATTGTTTGATATGATCCGTGCATCTAATCAGTCAAAGGCACCTGTGAAAGAAGATTCAAAAAAATCTATGGAGAAAGTTGCCAAACCCCCGCCCAAAAGTCCTAAAAGAGTTGAAGTGAAAAGTAAGCACCAAATAAGTTTGTGCTTAAGCGTGTTACTTTAACATCTGATTTTTATCTTATAGTTTCTTTTTGTTTTAATTTTCCAATTTGTGTTCAAATTTTTGGTTTGCTGTCTATTGTGCTGCCCTGAAGGTATGTTAAGTTCTAGTTTTAGTCATCATCTTACTGAGTTACTGTTCTTTAATGATGCAGTAAGTCAGTTGGATGCATAATGGTGTTTTTAGCATTATTAAATTCCAAATTTTCCATTATAGGAATTCATATTTCTATCTTTTAATAGCTGGGTGTGAGTGGCATTTGTTGTTTCTTTATGAAAATGTTTTCCATTTATTTTATATTTGGTTTGTAAAATTAGTCATGAAAAAATGATAGACAAACAATGGCAGATTTGTTTTGAAATGCACGTGCATTTCAAGGTTCAATAAATCATTTTCTTTTCTGCAGTTTTCCCAATCTGCTTTAAAATGTGAATTATTTTGTTTCTCAGTCCATTGCTATTTTTCTTAGTGTCACCTACAACGAGCAAAAATGGTTCTTATTTTTGTATGATGTTTGAAATTTCTTTTGCATTCTTAATATCTGTGGTTGTTATATTAGAATCTATGTGGACATTATTATATATTTGCATGTCAGGTCCTTAGTGGGAGTTTTTGAAAGAATAATTTATTTGATAGAGAAGAGATGAGGATGAGGGACAGGGGTGGGTGTTGCATATTTATATGTTTTTTTGTACAACCAAGTTTTTATTTTAGCTTTGATATTTCGTTAGCAATTACTAAATG
Organism: Boswellia sacra; assembly: GCA_013180625.2. Classification (NCBI taxonomy): domain Eukaryota; kingdom Viridiplantae; phylum Streptophyta; class Magnoliopsida; order Sapindales; family Burseraceae; genus Boswellia; species Boswellia sacra. The sequence continues at coordinate 402,249 of SNVD02011200.1, forward strand.
GCAGAATATGGAGCAATGTGTAACTTTCATGTTGACTGTCACAATTTTTGAATTTTACAGTCGACCAAGAGATGATTTTTTACCTAACAACTCAACTAATATTTGGTTTAGAAATGCTTATGTACTACATTACAATAAACAAAATTGAATTTTCTCTGTTAGGTAGTTGCCTTTGGAAACCTTCAATTTAATGCTCTTCTGAAAGCCAACTTTGAAGCTGTTCCTAGGAGTATACCCATAGTTGCACTTTCATTTGTTTACCAGGTAACATCAGTTCATCACCAATTAACCTGCATTGGTTCCATATTGAGATACTTGTAACGTATTATATCTTCTTGGTTCAGAATGTAGTACCTGTTGTTTGTATAAATCTTGAAGGAAACCTGTCAAAAGTAAAGTGATGAATCCTTTCATCCTAAACTGTTTAAATTACATAAATAAATATAGAAAATATAAAAGAAATGGGATTAGCCAATGTATAAATGAGATACAGCCCATACACATTCTGATCTAATGCCAGCCCATTAAACAAAAGCCCACAACCATAATAAAAATTGTCAGCCCATTAAACAAAAAAATTAATAAAACCAACCCATTAAACTAGAAACTATGTCAGCCCATTAAACACAAAAAAATTAATAAAACCAGCCCACTAAACTAGAAACTATGTCAGCCCATTAAACAAACCCACAACCATAATAAAAATTGTCAGCCCATTAAACAAAAAAATTAATAAAACCAGCCCACTAAACTAGAAACTATGTCAGCCCATTAAACACAAAAAAATTAATAAAACCAGCCCACTAAACTAGAAACTATGTCAGCCCATTAAACAAACCCACAACCATAATAAAAATTGTCAGCCCATCAAATAAAAAAATTAATAAAACCAGCCCACTAAGCTAGAAACAATGTCAGCCCATTAAACACAAAAAAATTAATAAAACCAGCCCATTCAACTAGAAACTATGTCAGCTCATTAAACAAACCCACAACCATAATAAAAATTGTCAGCCCATTAAATAACAAAATTAATAAAACCAGCCCACTAAGCTAGAAACTATGTCAGCCCATTAAACACAAAAAAATTAATAAAACCATCCCATTCAACTAGAAACTATGTCAGCCCATTAAACAAACCCACAACCATAATAAAAATTGTCAGCCCATTAAACAAAATAATTAATAAAACCAGTCCACTAAACTAGAAACTATGTCAGCCCATTAAACAAACCCACAACCATAATAAAAATTGTTAGCCCATTAAATAAAAAAATTAATAAAACCAGCCCACTATGCTAGAAACTATGTCAGCCTATTAAACACAAAAAAATTAATAAAACCAGCCCACTAAACTAGAAACTATGTTAGCCTATTAAACAAACCCACAACCATAATAAAAATTGTCAGCCCATTAAACAAAAAAATTAATAAAACCAGCCCACTAAACTAGAAACTATGTCAGCCCATTAAACACAAAAAAATTAATAAAACCAGCCCATTAAACTAGAAACTATGTCAGCCCATTAAACACAAAAAAATAAATAAAACCAGCCCACTAAACTAGAAACTATGTCAGCCCATTAAACAAATCCACAACCATAATAAAAATTGTCAGCCCATTAAATTAAAAAATTAATAAAACCAGCCCACTAAACTAGAAACTATGTCAGCCCATTAAACACAAAAAAATTAATAAAACCAGTCCATTAAACTAGAAACTATGTCAGCCCATTAAACAAAAGCCCACAAACATAATAAAAACTGCGGTTAGCAATTTTTTCTAGTTTAGGAGGCTGGTGTCATTAATTTTTTTGATATTGAATTTTATTGATAAAATTCAATAAAATATAAAATAAAATACACCACCCCACTAACCGCAGAAAGCTTAAAAAAATAGACAACTAATCCAATAAAATACCTATAGTAGTCCACTAAACCATAAAGGAAAGTACACTTCCACACTAAAGCAACCAACAAAAACATCATAGACCATTTTTCTAACCCTCATTCCTAATTAAGTTTAATGGGTAGCCCATACATATCTCGATACATTAGTCCACTGAACCGTACCCACTATTCCCAAATTAAAAAAAATGAAAAGACACTATCCAACTACCCAAAAAATTCTAAGTTAATAGTTAATATTGTTAGTAACTATTGGATTTTATGGTTTATATCTCTTCGTTAATTATTATCATTATTTTGTTCTGTCTATGTTTGTTTTTCATGCTTAGCAATTGTTCGATAGTTATTATTTTACCTATCTTGATATGGATTACATCTACTTTCTTTAAGGAACATACCCATGGATAAGAGTTGGATTGACTTACAAAATCGCTGTTGTCATGCATATTTCAGTGGGGTTGAGGGATTCTTAAATTTTGCTTTTGGCAATCTAGTTAATGATACTAGAATTTTATGTCCATGTAAGAAATGTCACAATCGATATCGTTTGGATAGATACACAGTAAGAGAGCATTTAATCTGTAATGGGTTTCTTAGAACATATAAAAGGTGGACCTTACATGGAGAACAATATACACCACTTGAGTCTGACCAACCCAACGAACCCAACCAACATTTGGAGGTTGGTTGTGATTCCACTGTGGGTGATGATATGGTCGAAATGATACATGAAGCCATTGGGCTTCCGAATAATGATTTTGGTGAAGGTAGTAGTCATCCATTGGATCAAGAAACTGAGAGATATTTAAAAACTTCTTCAGGAGGCAGAGTGTCCATTGTATCCAGGTTGTGAGATTTTTACTTCACTTTCCTTTACTGTTCAACTTTTGCAATTAAAAGTGTTGCACGGATGGACGGACACTTCAATGATAAAGTTACTAAAACTGTTGAAGAAAGCCTTTCCAGAAAATTCCAAAGTTCCTTCTTTATATTATGAGGCACAAAAGATAACTATTGACTTGGGGTTTACATACCAGTCTTGGGATGCTTGTCCCAACAATTGTATGTTGTTTAGAGGTGAGTATGGAAATTTGGATAGGTGTTGCATATGCCATGAGTCTAGATATAAGAACTTTGATGAGGTGAATGATGCATCAAATCCCAATGATAAAATTGCTGCAAAACAAGTAAGATACTTTCCATTAATTCCTAGGTTGCAAAGATTATTCATGTCTTTAAAAACTGCTTCTTTAATGCGATGGCACACAGAAGATCGTATTAAAGATGGTGTGCTTAGACATCCCGCTGATAGCCTTTGTTGGAGAACTTTTGACGAAAAGCATCCTGCTTTTGCTGCTGATTCTCGTAATGTCAGACTTGGATTGGCAGCAGATGGATTTAATCCATTCAGGACTATGTCCATAGCATACAGTACATGGCTTATTATGTTGATGCCATACAACTTACCTCCTTGGTTATGTATGAAGGAAACTTTTTTCATTTCATCTATGCTAATTGATGGTCCAAAAGGTCCTGGAAATAAAATTGATGTCTATATGCAGCCGCTGATTGATGAATTAAAACAATTATGGAGTGAAGGTGTGCTAACCTATGATGCATCGTGTCGACAAATGTTCAAACTACATGCAACATTATTATGGACTATCAATGATTTTTCGACATATGCTAATCTGTCGGGTTGGAGCACTAAAGGTGAGAAAGCATGTCCTTGCTGTATGGAAAATACGGTTTCTAAATTGTTGTCTCATAGTTGAAAGTTTTGTTACATGAGTCATCGGCGATACTTGCCCAGTACGCATAGATTTCGAAGGGATAGGATATCGTTTAATGGGAAAGCGGAATCGGGACCACCTCCAGCTTGCTTGTCTGGTGTTGATGAAAAAAGACAATTAGAAAATGTTCTTACCGAGTATAAGATGGAAGACCTTCAGAGAAGAGTGAATAGTTCTGAAATGACAAATCAAGCAAACAGTTGGAAGAAAAAAAGCATTTTCTTTGAACTACCATATTGGGAGCATAACTTGATTAGACATAATCTTGACGTCATGCACATTGAGAAGAATGTATGTGATAATATACTCTGAACATTGTTAGGGGATTCGAGGAAATCAAAAGATTCATTGAAGGCTCGACTTGATTTGGGGGATATGAAAATAAGGAAAGCTCTGCATCCTCAACAACGAGGTGCTAACAAATTGTATTTACCTCCTGCATGCTTCTCAATGAACAAAGATAATAAAGATGTCTTTCTTAGTGTGTTGAAGAAAGTGAAGTTACCGGATGGTTATGCATCAAATATTCGACGGCGTGTTCACATGAAAGAGCGGAGCATTTCAGGTTTGAAAAGTCATGATAATCATATTTTGATACAACAATTGCTTCCTCTTGCTGCTCGAAGGGCTTTGCCAAAAAATGTTGTTGTTACTTTGATTGAGTTAGCAAACTTTTTCAAGCAACTGTGCTCCAAAGTGAATACTGCAGAAGACTTAAACTCTATTCAACATCGAGTTGTGCTTACACTGTGCCATCTTGAGAAAATTTTCCCACCTTCATTCTTTGACGTAATGGAGCCTTTGCCCATTCATCTTGCTCAAGAGGCATCTTTAGCGGGACCCAATTTCGATGGATGTATCCTATTGAAAGGTATTACTAAGTCACTTGTTACGTAATGTTCTTTTAACTTCCATTCTTATCAATGAATATCTACTTAGAAAGATTTCGGATTCTATAGGTATTTACTAACTCTGAAGAGATATGTGCGCAACCGTGCACACCCGGAGGCTTCTATTGCTAAGGGATTTCTACTGGAAGAGTGCATAAATTTTTGCTCAAGATATCTTGATGAGGTCGAAACTAAAATTAATTGAGGACCTCGAAATAAGGATGGTACCTCTAGTGAAGGAGAGCATTTTGAACTTGATCATGTCTCTTGGGTTCAAGCACATAGATATGTGCTAGTTAATACACCTTCTATTAATCCCTTTCGAGAGTAAGATATGCATCATCATTTCTTTTTCTAAGCAACTTACTGAGTTTGACTCGCATTGTTAGTAATGTCTTTTGATGTCTTCTCACACAGGAAGCATCTAAATGAACTTCAACGTCAAAGGCCTCGTTCTACCATTCATGAAATCCATAAAGAGCATAACAAAACCTTCTATGAATGGTTTCGAAGTCATGTAAGTCTTAGTTATCTGTTGAAGTGCTATCATTATACTGACTTTCAAATCTAACTATGTGTTCCTATAGGTTTACTCCTTACAAGAGACCTCAAATGTATCATTGTCCAAGGAAATCATCAATTTAGCTAATGGGCCTAAATCGGGCGCACATCGTTATAAATCTTATAGTGTTAATGGCTTCAAATTTCAGATCAAAGACACCGATAAGCACAAAACAACTTAGCAACATGGTGTTATTTTGAAGGCTGATACCATGAGCTATGCTAGTGCACGAGATAAAAATCCTCTTTCGGGCAATGTCACATTTCTTGGAGTGTTAACAGATATAATTCAAATTCGTTATGTCAATGACATGACTTTTATGTTGTTCAAGTGTGATTGGGTTGATAATCGGATTGGAAAGAAGTGTGATGAATTTGACTTCACCTTGGTTAATTTTAATCATCTATTATATAAAGATAATCATGTGGATGATGAACCTTTCATTTTAGCAGAACAAGCTGAGCAAGTTTGTTATATTCAAGATCCAATGGATGAAGATTGGCATGTTGTGCTTAAAATGACAATGAGAGATACATATGATTTCACTTCCAAAAGTTCATCTACCGCAAACATGGTGCCACAAGTTGAGCTATATACACAACAAGAATTTGATGAAAGAGGTTATTTTCGTGAGGAAGATGTTCAATGGGTTAGGGAAGGAGTTGAAGGCACAACAATTATCATTAATAGAGAAGACAATGATGATGGGATGGATGATATTGATTGACTATTCTTTTGGGTATGCCCTTTTTTTTTTATTCTGTCATTTTGTATCTTATTTTGGTTTTGCGGGGCATTTGTTATATATCCCTCTCGAATGGGTGTAACAATAATTTTTTATGAATGACGTATATAGTTTGTTCTTTTGTGTTTTTCTTAAACGGATTGTGATTTTTTTTATATGCATATGTTTCATATTATGATGCGCACGAAATGATGTTAACATGGTTTTCTATTTTTGTTTTTTTGTAGGTAACTATGCCACCAAAGAGACTTTGAGACATTTCAATGGAGAGTATAATACAACGGGAAGCAGAATTTCGACGACAGTCGACATCTTCCCAAACTCAGACAAATAACGGAGAGCAAGGTATGTACATAAATAAGATGGCTTTACTAATTAATATTTAAAATTGTTTTCTCATTTGTTTATTTATTTTCCAGATGATGGTGGTACGTCAAAGGTTGTAAAAGGTCGTGGATCAGCTCGCACTATTCGTGAGTGGGGAACAGGGTAAAGGTTGCATGTAGAGTTTAACTCTCAGTGGCAACCAATAAATGCAAACAAAGATCAATTTACCTCCCAACTTGGAATCATAGCAAAGAATGGCAACATGGCTCCGCTGACTTGTCCGTGATGGCAAAACATGCCACAACACCTGTTAGATGACATTTGGAAAGAAGTAAAGGTGAGTAATTTATATGAAATTCTTGGGCTATAACATATTTTTTTGTATCTATATTAATCTATTATGATTTGTGGTTGTAGGATAATACAGATGTTCCTGATGAGTATAGAATTCATTGTCTAAAAGCAGTTGGGAATCTTTGGAGGGATTGGAAAGCTCGTGTCAAGAGAGAGTATTACAAGAAATTTGATACAGATGAGGATCGGTTAGCTTTCACTCCTCCTAGAGTTAACCCAGACCAGTGGCCTATTCTTGTAGCTTATTGGGGGACGGAAGAAGCCAAAGTATATGTCTAACTCAACACATGCTATATATACCAAAATAGTTATTTTTAAGTAGTTATAAATTCTATAATACATAAACTTTTGAAATTGGTTGTATTATAGGGAGTTGCAGAGAAGAATAAGGTAAACCGTGCACAACAGGTTGCACTTCATCGGACAGGTCGTACGTCATTTGCCCAGAAACGAGAAGAGGTAAGTTTTGCATAACTATGTATATGTCTTTATCTATATGCTATTTATTTATTAGTTATGAAGATAACTTCAATTGAGATATGAAGGAAGTGGTTGTCTTTCTATTATGTTGCCATTGTATTGCTAAGAAATGGGATGTGTTTATTTTTTATGATGTTTTTGGTAAGTAACTTCACTTTTTAAGTACTTGTACATCATGATAAAGCTTTATATTAGTTGTTGTCTTTTCTTTTTTTGGTTAGATGATAAGCAAGGGCGAACAAACTGATCGTATTAGTGTCTTCATCAAAACCATAACAAAAAGTAATGGGGAAATAGGTGATGATGAAAGTGCAGAAATAATTGTAAGTTCTCCAATTTTTTGAACCTATATATTCATCTAGTATGTATGAATTTATTTTGCTTATTGTTTTATCTTCTTTAACTTGTTATTTGTTTTGATAATGTTGTAGAGTCAATTTAATGAAGGTTTGTCTCAATTTACACAAGAGCGACAAACTCAATAAGTGAGAGAAGAAGTTTTTGGCAACGTAATGGGACCTGATCATCGTGGCTATGCTCGGACATACGATTATGGTCCATCTCCAATTGACATTCATGGATGCAGCAGCTCATCTGATAATCAATTGAGGGAACAATTTAGTGCCTTACAACAAGCATACAACAATTTGAATGCAGCTCACAACGACTTGAAGGAAGAATACAACAACTTGAAGATGACGCATGCTGAAGTCCTTTCCTTTCTACAGGAGACGTTTCCAGAATTTGCACAGCGGCATGCAAATAGATCGGTATTCACATATTTCCATAAAAGTTAAAAGCTTCAGATGATTCATCTTTTAACTTGCGTTTTGTATTCTTTTTTCTGAATAGGTTCTAGATGCTTCAAGTGGACACCCAAGTCGTTTTCAACATGATAGTCATGGAACAAATAATATCACACGTGACACATCAGATGAGGAACATGAGTACCTATAAACAATCTTCTTTGTTCCAAATTAAACAATCTTATTAAATGAATATTATCTAAGTTACAAATTTATTCTTGTAGGTAAGTTCAAGTTTTGTGGTTTGTACTTATGTGGACGTTGATGAACTATTAGAGATGTTTAACTATTTCCTTATCAGATGTTAAACTATGTGAATTATGATACAGATACATTTGATTTGTTTTTTGCAATATGTTTAAAATCACTTAAATGAGATGCTTTCATATTTCTTTTGTTTCTATATTAATATTGAATGCATAAAATTATTGAAATGTTATGTAATAAATTTTTTTAGGCAGGTGCAGATTATTGAAATTATTGAAATTGTTGTAATTGTTGTAAATAGCACAGCAGGTACAGATTAATTAAAAAAAAAATTTTTAAAAATTTTTTTACGGCGGTTCAAAAACCGTCGCAACTAAATACAGTGGGAAACATATACGGCGAGCCCTGTTCGTAGCAAAAAAGTTATTTACGACGGTTATGTGTTCGACGCAAAACATTTATTTACGGTGGTTATGTGTTCGACGCAAAACATTTATTTACAGCGGTTATGTGTTCGACGCAAAACATTTATTTACGACGGTTATATGTTCGACGCAAAAAATATATTTACGGCGGTTATGTTTTTGACGCAAAAAAATTATTTACGGCGGTTTTAAACTGCCGTAAAAGGGTGTGGCGAAAAGAGCATCGATTTCGGCGAACTTTTTTACGTCGAACAATGAAACCGCTGTATAAAACTATTTACGGCAGACAAAAACCGCCGTAAAATCTTTTACTGCGGTTTTTTTTATGACGGACAAGAACCGCCGTAAGACCGCCGTAAGAGCTCTTTTGCAGCGGTTTCTGCCCGCCGTAAAAAGTCTCTTCTGTTGTAGTGATGAGCACTACCATGTGTCCATTTTTTCAATTTTCCCTTTAGGTTTTCCGTTTACAGTCTTCACTTCTTTTTTACCTTTTTTTGATAGTTTAAAATTTAAATTAATTCTTTATTTGTGTTTGTAATTGTGACAAAATGTAGAGTATTGCCACGTGTGCATAATAAGTTAGAAGGGCTTTTCGCGATGAATTTTTTCACGCAAAATGTCACTTTATTGCGAGAAATTTTTTATCGCAAAAGGTGTCATTTTGCGAGGAATCTTGATTTTCGTCGCAAAGTGTCTAGTTTTGCCACGTGTCCATGATATGTTAGAAGGGTTTTTCGCGAAGAAATTTTTCTCACGAAAGGTCACTTTTTTGGGAGAAATTTTTTCTCGCAAAAGGTATCATTTTGTGAGGAATCTTGATTTTTATCGCAAAATGTCCAGTAATGTCACGTGTCCATAATAAGCTAGAAGGACTTTTAACGAGAAATTTTTCCTCGCAAAATGTCACTTTTTTTGCAAGAAATTTTTTTCTCGCAAAAGGTGTCATTTTGCGAGGAATCTTGATTTTCGTTGCAAAATGTCCAGTATTGTCACGTGTGCATAATAAGTTAGACAGACTTTTAGCAAGAAATTTTTCCTCGCAAAATGACACCTTTTGCAAGAAAAAATTTCTCACAAAAGGTGTCATTTTGCGAGGAATCTTAATTTTCGTCACAAAATGTTCAGTATTATCACGTTTGTGTAATATGTTAGTAGGGCTGTTTTCAAGAAATTTTTTCTTGGAAAAGGCTTTTTTTTTGTGAGAAATGTAATTTCGTTGCAAAAAATGTTCATGTTGCTACAAAATTTTTGTCACAAAATCCCATCTTTGTGTATTACATTTTGAGACGAAAATTTTGTTATAATAGGTTTTATCTCGTCGTAAAAAATTCTTCTCTAATTAGTCATTCGAGTTTTTAGTGAGAAAATAAATATTCATTGCTAAAGTTTTTTTTTTGCGACGAAAAATTTCTCGCAAAATATCATGTTTTTTAAATGCTAGCTTTTGCGACAAAATAAAATTTTGTCGCAATAGGCCACTTTTTGCGACGAATTTGATTTCATAAAAAAAAAAACTGTTTTTCTTGTAGTGAATTAAGTACCAAGATCCATGGAGATCATAAGGTCAACAAAGTCTTGAGAATCAGAGCCATGGCCTGGATTTGTCCTAGCCATCTCAATTGCCAAGCGCTCACTTAACTCCATCATTATTTGGCATGGTTGACCTTACACTAGCAGTTGGAGATAAACAAGCCATTGCTACTTCCGCAGCTTTCCAGACAGCGCTAGTGTCTAAGCTCCTTGCAACTTGCAACTTTGGATCAGCTATGCTTTTGATATCACCATTGTTAAGCAAAGACCGCAACAAATCCTTTACATGAGTCTTCTCATGCTCATTGGTCCTTGCAATCACTGGCTTGGATGTTATTATCTCTAAATAAACAAACCCAAAGCCACACACATCGGTCTTTTCCGTTAACCTGTTTGATCTGAAATACCTGAATAAAAAAAAAAAAAATCTATTAAACTAGTATCAACGCTACTGGACTGTTGCTCAGTGATTCTATGATAATTTCTTATAATTTCGAGTTTCCAACTTTGAGTTTGTAAGCATAATTTTCTTGGCTTTCAGTTTTTTGTAAAACTAACATTTTCTTTGGCTTACTTTAGACTTTTGATTGATTAATGAGAAAGTAAACTAACATTATCAAAGTGCCACGTCAGTGCGATAATTTGATATCTTACATCAATTAAAAAAAAAAAATCACTTATATTGCATTAAAGTGGTATCCATGATATTCTAGACTATCTTCGAACAGAATTTTAGAATTTAGTTATAAGATATACATTCCCATTATAGAATCCAGTCAACATGCATCCATATAGATTGTGGATATCAAAGTCTCAGATCTTGTTTTTGGACAATGTGACCAATTATATGAAAATCAAAAAATAAAACCGATGGACTTATGGACAAGAAACGGGCTCCGATCAAATACTTATACCCTTTCCCTGCTGCCGTAGGATTCAGATGATATACTCTTATTTGTTCCGGAATCTATAGAAGGTTCATCTGAATGTAGTTTATTATAGCCTGAAGCTGCTGGTATACCACAGTTAAACTAATAAAGCCTGCAAGAAGAAGTGAGGGAAAAAATTAAAAAAAAAATGAATACTTTGCTAGTTTCATATGAAACAATAATATATATAACTCAGTTCTCATAAAGCAGAGAATTAAAAGATCAACCTGATTGATCTTAGGCATGAATCAGTACCTCAAGAATGAAACAAGCAAGCTATGCACAGTGGAAACTCTGAAAGTACTTTTCTATCACTCTTAATTTCTGAGATAAATCACATCATTGAATATTTCAACAATATAAAGAAGTATGAGAGAACTTCAAAAATATTTTACTTTGGATGATAGATTTTTATCACATTGACTGAATGCATTCTTTCTTATATGTTTTTTTTTCACGCATTTACAATATTGCTGAATATAAAGTCAAAATATGCATATAAAATTATTTAGTTTCACCTTTTGTAGAATTTCGAGGTCAGTTCATTTCGCTTTCAGTCCAAGGACTGTACTAATATTTAATTGATTTTATTGAAACCTATATCTAACTTTAAAGTTCTGGTTGTAAGGGCATTTGGTCTAGTGGTATGATTCTCGCTTAGGGTGCGGGAGGTCTCAGGTTCAATTCTCGGAATGCCCCCAAAATATGATTATATTCAAGTGCATTTAAATGTTGTTTTAAGTAAGCATTTGGTCTAGTGGTATGATTCTCGCTTAGGGTGCGAGAGGTCATGAGTTCAATTCTCAGAATGCTCCCAAAATATGATTATATTCTAGTGCATTTAAACTATGTTCTTTTAATTAAGCAACCACCGATTAGAACACTGAATCAAAATTTTAATTTTTTTATTGTTACTAAAAATTTTTTACACTTTAAGACGATTCTCTGTGAAGGAGGATTTGGGACAGTTTACCATGTTTGGTTACGTGGCTGTTAAGATGCTCTCTCAATCATCAGTTGAAGGGTCTCAGCAGTGTCAAATAGAGGCATGTTAATAATACTAATTCAAGTTATAATTTAGAGCTCATAAATTATCTTTTGTTTATCAAAGTCCAAATATGTATACAAGATAAATGTATTTAAGCTATGCACTAAACTACAGGTAAAACTCCTTATGAGAGTTCATCATAGAAATTTGACATCCCTTGTTGGATTATGCGATGACGGTGAACAAAAGGCACTGATTTATGAATACATAGCTAATGGGCAGGAGCATTTGTCTGCAGGTTTGTGCGCATGAAATCTTAAGTATTATTATTTTCCTTTTTTTTTTAACCGTAGAAGTTTCGATCTTTTATCTCCAATTTTGTTTCCTTTTTCCCACCAAGTTAGTTGGCATTTACATGTGTTTATGATGCAAATTAATTTAAATTTTACATACAAGCTAAGGGCCTAGTTTTCTGCAATACACGAGTAATAAAAGCTTTTTCTTATGATCACAAAATCATTGAATTTCCTTCCAATAAAAACACAAAACGCTTTAGAAATATATCTTTGTTATGTTGATGTAGATACCAGCACAAATGTCCTGAGTTCGGAAGGGAGGCTTCGAATGGCAGTGGAGGCAGCACAAGGTTAATTAGACATATAAGGAGACGATTTGCATTAATTTTCTTTACTGTGTTTGTTTATTGTAGTTATTATGAATTAAAGGTGTCCATTTACTTGTGATTGAAATTGTAGGATTGGAATATTTGCACAATGGTTGCAAACCACCAATGATCCACAAAGATGTGAAGTCCACAAGCATCTTGTTAAATGAAAAATTCCAGGCTAAATTAGCTGATTTTGGGCTGTCAAAGTCTTTTCCAACGGAAGCTAATACTCATGTGTCCACGGTCGTTGTTGGCACCCCAAGATACCTTGACCCAAAGTAAGAGTATTGTCACACCCTGTATCCAACATAGTAATGCTGCAGCAGATAAAGGCTTGCCAAGGGAACACAATCGTTGCTATGTCGAAATCCTCCCTTAATCTTTAACTGATCGAATACCTGAGATACACAACAGACTAGTGAGTATGAAACTCAGTAAGTAGCTAGAATTATAAAAACTGGCGTAACACTCAGAATAAAAACAATAAATGGCGATAACCATTTCAGAATATGACTACTATTCAATACTTATTCTATAAATCACTGATTACTGTTCATTTCTTGGTATACAAGCCACCAGTGCCCTATTAAGAAAGTCAGAAAATTGATTTCACTGTTTAAGGATTGAGTCTCTACGCGAGGGAACTGGCATCGCAGTGCCAAGTTTTGACTTCCAATCCGTTGCAGATTTCAGTTTCGCACTCCTGCGCCAAGGGAGAGGCATGCATGCGCCAACTCTATATTCTCTCTTACTTGAGTCGGTGCAAGTGGCGCTCCAGCGCGAACGATATGACACAAAGACGCCATTTCTCTAACTATACCTCTTTAGATTGGTTAAAGATACGCTCCTACACTATTTAATGGTGCTCCAACGCCAAACTTGTATCATTGGCCAATTTCTTAGACCAATTACTCTCTTATCCAGTCACATTTCTAATTCCATAAATACCTATTTATGGGCAGTCAAACATGGCTTTCCCATGTCAAAGCTCATCAAATACACCCATTTGTATACACATGTCTCAGTTACACATAAACTTTCCACAAGTCTATCACATCCTCATGTGCTCCCATAAACATATGAATCATTCACACATGAGTTTCCATAAGCTAGCTACATTGTTCATATGGATATCAATTTCACCTAATTTCGGAAGCTTCCACAGTACAGTCGCAGACACTTAGGAACAGTGCTCTCTAATCAAGGTAGGACTTTTCATTTCATAGTCAATTCCCATATGTAGGCGTACCCATGAATCAGCTCAAGGCTAGTCTGACAATCCGGGTGATACCAGACCCATGCTACCGAATCTCGTCTAGAGAAACACATGGTCCATACCTCCCCTCAAGCCATGGGGATACAGAATAGTACAGACACGTTTAGAGGCCTACCATGAAAAGCTCAAGGCTAGTCTGACAATCCGGGTGATACCGGGCCCATGCTACTGAATCTCATCTAGAGAAATAAACCAGACCTCCCCTCAAGCCATGGGAGTACATAACAGTATGGATACATTCAGATGCCTACACTTGAAATAGCTCGAGACTATTCTGACAATCCGGGTGATACCGGGCCCATGCTACCGAATCTCTTCTAGAGAAACACATGGTCCAGACCTCCCCTTAAGCCATGAGAGCCAAATATCCTAAGTTATGGCATGCCACTCACATATCAGTTTTCACATTCAGTCACATAAGTGAAACTCTATATGAAGCTTTCACTCACATATCACATTTCACACTTCAGTAACACAAATGAAGCTTTATATCAAGCTTCTAACCCAATCACAACATATCACAATTCATTCACCACAATGCTAGCATTTAACGGTATCACATTTCACATTTGACATTCAATATTTTCCCATGGGCTTGGCATGAAATTTCAAATTCATAACACATCACACAGTGATGCATGCCTTCACACATCACAATATCGCAGTTCACTATCATAATTGAGGTTCTACGTAGGGTTCTCATTAATCACATATACATTCATAAATACAATAAGCCTACATATCTCATATACACTTATGGATGTACACCATCCACACATTGGCATCATTTTTACACACATAGAACCCCCATTGACTTCTTTACTCGTGCCAACCCTTTCATTACTCTTGTATTTCAATCATATCGTTACACAACTATGTCCATGTATAACTAGTCTCATTCATTTTCCATTCATACATATTCATGGAACTCTAATACACATGGTATGTCATAGACATTCATTTGTCATGCCATCTCACATGAGGAATTAGTATCCTAGAACGTTCGGCATGTATTTCATTATTCATATACACACATCGTTTCATTGGCAATGTTATTTAAGCCACATCACAACAAATTCACATATATAAGGACACATTCACATTTCTATATCTCATACACATAGAAGTTACACCAACATGTCAATCATATACACATCGAAATGTGTGAAATCACACATTTCATAAATCACTATAAACCCCAATCAAATCATTTCCCATATCAAGGTCCATGTATTCATGGCTCCATACACATTCCATCCACACAACTCACATATATTCACAATCATAATCATTAAACACATTTCATTAATAGTTAACATCTGTTGTGTCCTCAGAAGGGTCTAGCTACTTACCTAGTTAGTCTCGCCTCTTAATTTTGTTTTCATGTATTTCTTGATAAGCAGTTGTTTAAGGTTCATCTCTTCTTCTTCTCCTTTCTCTCTGGTAACCATTGCCATAGTCATGACACACTGATTAGTATCCATTTAGAAGTCATTAAATCCCTTATAGGTTAACAACAATTCAACCAACCAATAACATCATTTATTAAACTCTATCACACACACATATTGGTTGGATTATTATAATAAGACGTTATTCATTTCCAATTATCACCAAACTTCATGGAAATCAAATAGACATACATATCATAGTCCATGAATTTTATTGAGTCAAAATAAGGTCATATTCCCCTTGAAAATCCTTAATTTCATTCACACAGCAAATCTGTCTGCAAACCTCTCCACTGAACAGTGAAACTTTGAAGAATTTTATAAAATTCTACAATAATCCAATCTCTACCAAACTTTCCAGTCTAAAACTAGACACATATAAGAGTGATTCAACCAAAATCATGATTTTCTAAGAAGTTTAAGGCAGTCAGACGGAATTTATTTCACATATACTGTTCTGGAACTTAACATTCACAATTCTTTAAGTCCAGATTTGAAAAATCATAACAATCCATACATAACTCCAAAAACCATGAAAATTTACAGTCTAACAGAAAACATATCCAAGGGTTTTTGTATTAAAAATCACGAAATTTTACAAAGATTTGCCCCCTCAAATCGAGTTCATTCCCCCTGCCCTATTTTAAAACAGGGGAATTCACAATTTCGAATCAGAATTTTAAAATTTCATTAAAATTCACACACTATGAATTTTCAAGTGTTTCAAAATTCTACAAACTCCTTGAGGTGTCTAGTTTATCATATAAAAATTTCAGAGTCAGCAAACAACCATGGAATTTATAGGAATTTTCGGACTTAGCACTGTTCAGAAAATCAACTTTGCAGGATTCATACTCATACTTACTTCTAGCTTCCTAGCATCATCAAATCTTTAAATTCTTCCATAATTCACTCTAATTCATGTTTTTCTAGCCATTTACAGCATATGACTAACATGAAATATCACAAACAACAATAAACCATCACTTAATTGCATGGGTATGGCTAGATCTAGAGAGAGAGAAGTGAATTCTTACATCTTGGCCTCTTGTTTCCTTCCTCTCTTCTTGATTTCATGGAAAATTTGAGGGAAAAAGAGGGAGAGAGGGTGCTGGACGTTCAAAGAGAAAGGGAGAAGAAAAATGAATTTTCTAGAGTTATCCCATGCTTTATAGATATACATCACACAACCATCTCAATTAAACCCTTACACTTTCTTAGCTTTTTACTCACACCCTTCCATCTCTCATCCAATTTCATCTCTATCCATATATATATATATACCTCATAATGTTAATAATACATATTTTCACAATATGCATGTAAGGTAAACCTACTTAAAATTTGGAGTGTCGCAAGTATATAGTTGAAAATTTTTTTCCCGTTTAATTTTGTTATTAATATTACTGGTTTACTTACTAAAGTGAATACCATTGTTAGTTGTTACACATGAAATTTTCCAATAAGAAAACAAAACGAAGAAACCGATCACACGTTATACAATGTGAGATCTGTAATCAAAATAAGTTTATTTATTTTAAAAATCATCTCTGGAAACCAAGATAATATAAAGCTCGGAAACTCATAATTGAAATCAGTACTTCAACCAAGTTTATTTTATAAAATCCGTCAGCCATAGGCCACCAATGTGAACTGGTTTCATGTTTTGGCATCGATGCAGGTACTATAGGACAAACAGGTTAACAGAAAAGAGTGATGTGCATAGCTTTGGAGTTGTGCTCCTGGAAATAATAACAAGCAGACCAGTAATTGCAAGAATCAGTCAGTATGAGAAGACTCACATTAGTCAATGGGTGAGTTCCTTGCTTTCCAAAGGTGATATCAAAAGCATTGTGGACCCGAGACTGCAAAGAGACTTCAACATTAATTCTGTCTGGAAAGCTGTGGAATTAGCGATGGCTTGTGTTTCTCCTACCGGTAATAGAAGGCCAGCGATGAACCAAGTAGTGATGGAACTAAATGAAAGCTTGGCAGCAGAGATGGCCGGGACGAAGTCAGGTTCAGGCCTTGGTTTCGATTCGAAAGACTTGATTGATGACATGATCTCGATGAATCGTGGTACCCAATTAAATCCTGGAGCAAGGTGGTTTTCATCCTTTCCTCCTTCAATTGAAACTGTTTGTGCATATGGTTGTATGGAATTCAAAGAGTGTTCCCCAATAAACTTACTCGAAATTATTGATGAAGGAGAAACCTTGAGACAATTAATGTGTAAATTTCCCGTAATTTTCAATATATCAAGTAATTTTCTTCCTATCCAAATCCTCATAATTAATATTTTTTCCTTGTAAGAGTCTTCTCAGCACGCTTTAGCGTGATTAAATTAGTTACAATTTTTTTTAATTAATTCTTTGAGGAAAATAATCTTTATCAAATTTACATGTCCAATTAACCTAAAAACATATTATATTTGTAGTTCTAACATGTACATGTTACAAAAATACTTTAACAATGCATTCAATATTATTTTTAATAAAAAATTACTTTATTTGATAAATAACTTTTAAATATTAAATAGTTTTTTATAATTAAACTACATATATTTTGCAGTAGTATCACTACTCCTGACATTCTATTGAGATACTCCCATATCTATAAACACATTGCCTGGAGTTTGTTTTCCACTTATCCTGCATGTTGGTCAAATATTCCTCTCCCACTGAACAGGGCGTCAAAAATGATACAGTGTATTTATTACGGACGACTTCGGACTCAACTTTGGTTAGGAGTTTGCTCCTGTATGCGTACCCTTTGACTTGATATATAAAAATTGATTCATGAGATATTTTACCGTCCTCCTCTCACTCTAAATAAACTATTAAAATATCTTGTGGGAATGGCAGAGATATCATCTTCTCTCCGGCGGAATCTTATAATTATTTGTGATGATTAGAGAATCTCTTACGAAGGTAGGTGGAGAAAGCTAAATAAATAAACACAACTATAAGCGGGATGCTCAAATTGCACTGGCTAGCTAGAACTGCTCATCTTACGGTTTACAGCAACTTATTTAGTTTTTTTTTTTTTAAATCTTTTCAAAGGCATCAAGTATACTTAATAGTTAATAATTAAAGGGATATTTGCCATTACCAAATGATAATAAAAAAAATTAAATTATAGTTTCAGGATATAAGTAATAGTTAAAAATTTGCGAAATTATAGGTTAAATTTTTTAGAAATGAAGAAAGATAAAATTTGTTACAATTCATCTATTTTGGATCAGAAACGTTGCAGTAATAAGTAATTGTACTTTGAAGAAAATATAATTGAAAAAAATTAATTTTGAATAACTTGTGACTTAAAAGTACAGTTTCGAACTTAATTAGACTCCAAATCAGTTTTGAAGAGAAAAATTGCACCTTAGTGTATTTATATTTTTTGGGAATAAAAGTAATTAGAAATTGTAACTTTTAATAACCTTTGACTTAGAAATGTAATGTTTAGTAACTAGAAATTAATTTGAAATTGATCTTATGTGACACGAAATTAACTTGAAAAGGCATTTACAATAGATAATTGTAATTTTGAGTACTGAGTAGTAATTGTAAAATTTTAGAAAAATTAATTGAAAAAGGTAATTTAAAAAACTCGGGATTTGAAAACGTAATTTCAAGTGACTTAAAAATACCTTTACGAGAGAACTTTAAATTTAATTTAGTAATAAATAATTAATTTTTTTTAAGAAAAGTAATTGAAAACACCCCCCGGAGGAAAAATTATTAAAGTTTGAAAATCCGCGGAAACACCCCCGCGGAGGAAAAATTATTAAAGTTTGAAAATCCGCGGAAACACCCCTGCGGAGAAAAAATAAAAGTTTGAAAATCCGCGAAACACCCCCGCGGAGAAAAAATAAAAGTTTGAAAATCCGCGGAAACACCCCCGCGGAGGAAAAAATTATTAAATTTTGAAAATCCGCGGAAACACCCCCGCAGAGAAAAAATTAAAGTTCGAAAATTCCCGGAAACACCCCCACAATAAAAAATAAAAGTTTAAAAATTCGCGGAAACACCCCCGCGGAGAAAAAATAAAAGTTTAAAAATTCGCGGAAACACCCCCGCGGAGAAAAAATAAAAGTTTAAAAATTCGCGGAAACACCCCCGCGAATAAAAAATAAAGGTTTGAAAATTCGCGGAAACACCCCCACGAATTAAATAAAGGTTTGAAATTTCGCAGAAACACCCCCACATTTTAAATAAAAGTTTTAAAATTTTTCAGCAACACCCCCAAAGTTATAAAATGAAATTTCAAAAATTGCTGGCACGCCCCCGCACTTATTCGAATTTTCTCCAAGACGTCCTTGGGCGTATAACGCTGCATGCCACATGCAGCGCAGCCCCATCTCCGGGTCTCGCCGCCCCGACGCCCCCAGCGCCTCGAAGGCTCACCCCCCGCGCGCCCAGCGCCACGGGAGCTCGCCACCCGCCGGCGCCCAGCACGCACGCGAGCAGCCCAGGCGCCCAGCCCTCGCCTCGCTCGCCCCTGCGCACCCTAGGCGCCCAGCCCTCGCCTCGCTCGCCCCTGCGCACACCAGGCTCGCCCCTCGCCTCGCTCGCCCCTGCGCACACCAAGCTCACCCCTCGCCTGCTTTGCGCCTCTCCCTGCTTGCCCAGTACGTAGCTCGCCTGCCTCTCCCTCTCGCCCGTCATGCAGTTCGCCTGCTTCTTCCTTGCGCCCAGCACGCAGTTCGCCTGCGTCTCCAGAAATTCACCCAGCTCGCCCTCGCGGGTAGCAGCGCACAGCTCGCCCACGCGAGCTTGCTGGACGCCCAGCGTCCTCACGAGGGCACAGCTCGCCCCTGCGTGCTTAGCAGCTCGCCCTCGCGAGCCTGCTGTGCATGCCGCTGGCCCGTGCGAGCTAGCACTCCTACACACGTTCTCACTCTCCCTCCTTCACACTCGACTACTTGTTTCTTCTTCCTTCACGCCCAAACACACAACACATTGGTTTCTTCTTCTTTCACACACAAACCCGCAAGGGAACACATGCAAACGTTTTCACATTCTCACACAAATCACATACACATACACATGGAGCATAATCCATACAAAATTTTTGCATTGAAAAATTAAACCTAATCCATGCATTCTGGAGTATATACGCAAGAAAAAAGTACTTACTTGTGACGGTTGGGAAATTCTGGCTCAGATTGAAGAGTTCTGTTTGCTGAGATCACTTGCACTGCTTGCCTCCCGGGTGCTCTCTCCTATTTTTGAGTAAACCCTACTCCCCAACACTTGTGTCTTATATAGAGTACCAATTTAGGGTTTAAGCCACACTAAGCATGCATGTGTAATAAATCACATCCTCGGGCCGGCCCCCTAACACATTTAATTTATAGCCCAGAAATAGTCCCTACGCCGACCCATTGGTCAACTTGGGCCTGGGGGGACTACTGTTATGGCCATAACAAAATTGGGCCTCAATTATTTCTAATACAGTAAGCCCATTATTTGGGCCCATTGTCTGGGTCCCACAATGACTCATCCTGGCTCAATTATCTCTAATTCAGTAAGCCCATTACTGAAGCCCATTATTCGGGCCCATTATCTGGGTCCCACAATGACCCATCTTGACTCCTATATAAACCCTCCGAATTATTGCTCAAGGTATGCACACTTTTCTGAACTTACTCTCTCTCTAAATTTCCTTCACTTTTGAAAGCTTCTCTCTCTAGGAAATTCTCCCAGAAAATTCCGGAGTGCCGGAAACTGACTTGAGCGTCGGAGGGTCTTGGCCGGCACCACCGCCGGCACCCCTGACTGTTTCTCTTTGCTCGCAGGATTGGACCCGACGTACAACCAGAGCTCCGACCCGCTCCCCGGCCGTCCGGAAATCGTGCATCAACACTAATCAATAATAAACTCCTTATTATTTTTTAATCATAATAGAGGCAATATATTTAGTACAAAAATATGAAAATACAAAACTTAATTGAATACTTTTATAATATAGAAGAGTCTAAATTAAAAATTCCCCCCTACACCTAAATTTAAAGTCACCGGGCTGGTTTGCAATATCATCTGTAAGAATAAACTACGCTCACAATTTTGAGACATTTCAGTCGATGTAGGTGCAGGTTAGCTTTGTAACTTTCTCTCGAGCTTTATTTCCTTAAGGGGCAAGTTGACCTTTCAACATTACACTTTTAATTTCCGCGTTACCATGATGCCAAGCTGGTTATTATTTCGCCTTGACTTGTTACAACTACGCTAAAAAGTCAAGGAGGTTATTCATTACGCTAGTTCTTCACAGTTTCCATCACAGCAAGAATATTTGACTAAATCTACTAACTGAGAAAGAATGATTATAATCGTAATCTACCAGCAAGTTGCCAAAATATTGTAATAATTTCTTCATACACTTGTATTTTTCTGGCATGAATTAAAACAAAATACTAGATGGTGATAGCCATTTCGTTTTCCTGCAAACTAGCCAGCCAGAGACGATGAAGATGAACATGCTTGGACGTTACTTCTTTGCACTAGTACTGCTGCGTGGTTTGGCTCTTCAAGTTCTTCAGGTTCATGCCCAGGATCAAGCAGGTTAATTTTCTGTTTTGAATCTTTGAATAACAATTTTTAATCATCGCTAGCTGGCTAGCTTCACTAACAATAATTAAGCTGTGGAATGACCTGTTTCTGCTCATTATTCTTTTTCACAGGATTCATTAGTCTGGATTGTGGGTTACCGGCAGATTCTAAGAACTACACCGAATCGAAAACGGGGATTAATTACACGTCAGATGCAGCTTTCATTGAAACTGGACTTGGTAAGAGTATGTTGCCTGAATTCCAGGAAGGTAATGAGGAGCAGCTATGGCATGTACGAAGCTTTCCTAATGGTACCAGAAATTGTTATAGATTCAACCTCACAAAGGGTACCAAATATTTGATCAGAGCTTATTTCATGTATGGCAATTATGATGAACTCGGCAGCATACCAAACTTTGATTTGTATATAGGACCTAATAAATGAGCAACAATATCATTAGAAAACACATCATTTGTTCTAATACGGGAGCTACTTCATGTCCTCCCATTACATTACTTACATGTCTGTCTCGTGAATACGGGCTCCGGGACGCCTTTCATTTCAGCATTAGAGATTAGGCCTAACTTCAAGAGTACCGTTTATGAGACTGAGGCTGGATCATTGAATCTCTTTACACGCTTGGATTTTGCTTCAACAACCAATCGAACTATCAGGTGATTTGTTTTGTATTGCCAATTGATTTGGGAAGATATTATTAATGTAAGATCAGTTTGATTTACTTCTATTTATTTAACTATATCAAACAAAACGATGGCTCAGGTACAAAGATGATATTTATGACCGTATCTGGAGACCCTACAATGCTGATGGCTGGTCACAGTTGAGTACCAACCTTACTGTTGATAATAGTAATGGTTATCAGCCTCCGTCGGTTGTCATGCAAAATGCTGTGACGCCTGAAAATGCGAGTGCCCATTTGGATTTTTTCCTGGACATTGATGACAGCTCGGTCCAGTTTTATGTCTACATGCACTTTGCTGAACTTCGCAAGCTTCAAGACAATGAGTCCAGGCAGTTTAACATTACTTTGAGAGGGCAGACTTGGTACGGACCTCTTAGTCCAGATTACTTGGTCACAAGCACAATTTACAGCACATCAGCCTTGACTGGTGGAAATTACACCTTTTCGATCCGTAAAACTGAAAATTCAACTCTTCCTCCGATCATCAATGCCATTGAAGTGTACTCTGTGAGATATTTCAATCAGTCAGAAACAAACCAAAAAGATGGTATTTTCTTTCCAAGCTCTGCTCATAATCTAGCCTTGATTCAATATATGAAAATTATACAATTTAATATTTTGTTGTCTCACGCATATGAAAATTTCAGTTGATGCTATCACAAACATCAAATCAACCTATGATTTGAAAAATTGGCAAGGAGATCCATGTGCCCCGCAAGCTTACATGTGGGATTGTCTCAATTGCAGCATTAATAATAATGCCTCCATTCCACCAAGAATCACATCCTTTAATGTGTATTTCATCACTAACTTTTCAAGTTTGAGATCTCTTTGAATATATTTATCATTTAGCATGGAATCAGGAACTTATCCTCAAGTGGGTTGAATGGGGAGATACCTCCTTACGTAGAGAATCTCACATCGCTACAGTCTTTGTAAGCATTTCAATATCCCTTGAACAAGAAAGTACTGCAATTATCAATAATAATTAATCTTATAATAAGCCATCTGTATCCACAATGTCAGGGACTTGTCTCATAATAATTTATCTGGATCGGTGCCTGATACTCTATCTGATCTACCACTGACGGTTCTGTAAGTCAGATAAGAATAATTCATAAGATAATAATATTTTTGGAAAATAATGTCACAATCAGCTCACAATTTTATCCATAATTTCAGGGACTTGTCTCATAATAATTTTGCTGGATCAGTGCCTGATTTTCTGTCTCAACTACCTTTGACAGTTCTGTAAGTCAATCAAGGATTAAAAATAATAAGATATTTATTGTCTAAGAGCAGAATTGATAAATATTTTTACTGTGCACCTGCAGAAACTTGGAAGGAAACAACTTCTCAGGTTCAGTTCCAGTTGGACTCCTTGACAGATCAAAGAATGGCACACTCAAACTAAGGTTTGATTTTCTCATGCAGCAGAACAAAATTGACCATGATTTGTGATGAAGCAGAGTTAAATTTTTATAAAACTTGATTTAATTTTCTGTATGAACCCAGTGTTGATGGAAATCCAAACCTTTGTCCTTCGACTCCCTGCAAAAAGAAGAAAAACAACAACATTGTTGTTCCTGTGGCAGCATCAGTTGTTGGATTTGTTGTCCTTGTAGCAGCAGCATTGGCAATCCTTTTGTTTCTTAGGAGAAGAAAACAACAAGGTATGGCTGCCATTATTTTTGGAGCATACAAAAAGCCAAACATCAGTGTAGATTTAGAGTTCAGTCAATAGAAATTTGTTTTATAAAATTAAGATGTTATTATCAGGTGGGAAGGTGGAGACAGAATCCAATAGTAAAATTGCATCCGAACTTGAGTCCAATAATCGACAATTATCATACTCTGAAATCCTGAAAATTACTAACAACTTTGAGAGGATCCTTGGCAAAGGAGGATTTGGAACAGTTTTTTACGGCCGCTTAAATGGAAATGAAGTGGCTATTAAGATGCTCTTCTCGGAATCAGTTCATGCGCTTAAGCAGTTTCAAGCAGAGGTACATAAACAAACTCATCAATCTCGTTAGAGCTCATTATATCTCATCGCCGGTTTGCAGAGTCAAATTTTGAGCTTGCAAAATCTTACATATCTGAAATTCATCTAAGATTTAAAAGAACATGGATTCAGGTCAAACTTCTAATGAGAGTTCATCATAGAAATTTGACATCCCTTCTTGGATACTGCGATGACGGGGACAAAATGGCACTCATTTATGAATACATGGCCAATGGAAACTTGCTAGAACATCTATCAGGTTTGTTAATTTGCAAACAAATATTTTCCTCTCAAAGAGCAGATTATTGTGCGATTTCATGACTTCAAGAGACTCTCTGTTCTACTTTGTCGATGTAGATAGCAGCAAAAATGTCCTGAGTTGGGAAGTGAGACTGCGGATAGCAGTGGAGTCAGCACAAGGTTAGATAGCAGATAATCATCATTATCATTTCATTCCTTTGCTGATTATATGATTTTAAAGGAAACTCACCACTCACCAGCTTGAAATTAATTAATCAAATTGCAGGATTGGAATATTTGCACAATGGGTGCAAGCCACCCATAGTCCACAGAGATGTGAAGTCCAACAACATTTTATTAAATGAAAAATTCCAGGCTAAGCTGGGTGATTTTGGGCTGTCAAAGTCTTTTGCAAACGAAGCTCACACTCATGTGACTACGGTTGTTGCTGGCACCCAAGGATACGTTGACCCTGAGTAAGTGTATACAACCATTTTTTTTTTTTTCCTAATCGAAGTCAATGATATTGTGACAGCAATTCCAAGCTAGCGCAAGGTCAACTAAAGCTGCAAACTGAATAGACTAGACCACGCATCTGATGTGGTACATAAGGTCATCGATTTTATTTTTGGATTTTCATATAATTAGTCTCATTGTCCAAAAACAAGTTCTTAGACTTTGATAGCCACAATCTATATAGATGTTAACTGGATTCTATAATGGGAAAGTATATCTTAAAATTAAATTCTAATATCTATTAGGAAAAAGTCTAGGATATCATCAAATGCCACATTAATGCAATATAAGTGGTGTTTTTTTTTTATTGATTTAAGATATCGTATTATCGTGCTGATGTGATATTTCGATATATTTTACTTCCTCATTAATCAATCAGAAGTCAAAAAGTAAGCAAAAGATAATGTTAATTTTACAAAGAACTGGAAGCCAAGAAATTATGGTTAAAAACTCAAAGTTTGAAACCCGAACTCTTAAGAAATTGTCATAGAATCCCGCAGCAACAGTCCAGTAGCATTGAGTAGTTTAATTAATTGATTTTTCGATGCAGGTACTTCAGAACAAACAGGTTAACAGAAAAGAGCGATGTGTATAGCTTCGGGGTTATTTTATTAGAGATAATAACATCCAGGCCAGTGATTGCAAGAACCAATGAGCACGAGAAGACTCATGTAAAGGATTGGGCGAGGACTTTGCTTAACAATGGTGATATCAAAAGCATTGCTGATCCAAGGTTGCGAGGAGACTTCGACACTAACACTGTCTGGAAAGCTGTGGAAGTAGCAATGGCTTGTTTATCTCCAGCTGGTGGTGGAAGGCCAACCATGAGCCAAATAGTGATGGAGTTAAGTGAGTGCTTGGCAAGTGAGATGGCTAGAAGAAATCCAGGCCATGGCTCTCATTCACGAGACTCTGTTGACCATATCATCTCCATGAATCTTGGCAGTGAAGTGAATCCCTGTGCAAGGTAAAATTTGGAAATGTTAAATTTTCAATTATTATTTTTCTATTTGAAGTTATATATGAAAGGACAAGATCATGGAAATTATAATCCTATTATGGACTGTATAATTGAATATATCATAATTTTTTTTTTTTTTTTGGGTATGCAATTAGATAGTAGTTCTAGTTTAACCCGTGGCGGAAGAAGGCAGGGCTGTGTTGGCTACAGCCCAGCCGAGATTTAAAAATAAAAATAAAAATAAAAATCAGTAGAGTAGAATGAGGTTTGAAAGAAAAAAGTATAAAACTTTAGAAATTTTTTTATTTTTAATAATTAATTTGCTTTTGTTTAGATTTGGGGGATTGCAAAGGCTTGTTGGCTGGCTGACCATGTTTTTAATAGATGTGAGCCTCAATGATTGGTTAATTCATTAAATAGCCCACTCAAAAAATTTAAAAATAAATTTATATACACATTTGTTTTCAAATTTATATATTTTCTCTCATAAATATGAATTGTATTCTTCTTATGAGTGAAAGTATTTTCCTTTTGTCACTCAATCCATATTAAAAAAAAATTATCATGTTCATATAATATATTATATATCTCTTCATTTTCAATAGTCGATGAATTTTACGATTTGAAATATCACAATGCACAACTTTAATAATATTCTATCTCATCCTCAAATATATATATTACAATTTTAATTAATTTTTAATATAAAATTTATATGTAAAAGGGTAAGGTTCAATATATCCTGCATAATCAAATATTCTTTTTTTTTAATTAATAAAATCTCCTCTTACTATTGAGGTTTACTAAATTTTTTGAAAATTTTTCAGCCCATCCAAAAAAAAAAATCCTAGTTATGCCCCACATTTTAGCATTATCCTCTAATTGACAAAACCCTTATTCTCACTTCTCAATTATTTACATCAACCAATATAATGGAAGTGTATTATTATCAATTATTTTGTCTATTTCAAAAGCACATTATAATTGATAGCCAATGGCTAAAGGCCGAAGACAACTACCATTTTTATATTGAACGGTTATTGCTTTGTGTTGATTGTGTAGAGATATGGTTGATTTTTTTCAAAAAAATTGAACACTACGAGAAAAATGGTTTTACGTGTCGATTGATAAATGACATGTATGTACATATGCATCATTTTTTGCGCAACTCAAAACGTCGTGACACTTATTCCTATATATGTCATTTGTTCAACCCGACACAAACCTTAATTTCGGTCAAGCAAAGCGACACTTTTGTGGATTAAAAATTAGTCTTACGTGTGGGTTTCTACGAGTTATGTGTCGTTTAGTAGCCGACACATAGTCGTTTGTCATTCGGAAGCCGACATGTAAGACATAAATGTGTGTCGATTTTCAGAGGTATTTCAGTCGACATGTATTTACTGTCATTCGATAACTGACATGTAATGAAGGAGCCAACATGTCGGTTTATTATGTACATGTCGTTTTTTGACCGACATTGAAATAAATCTTTGTTCAAAAAATATACTACTCATTCTTTTAAACTAACAAGTAGTATTTTTTTTTTATAAATCTATTTTTTTATATATTAAATATATTATACGTACAATTACACAAACAATCAAACGCTATAAACACCCATATGCTAAAGCATAACAAATAGGCAACAAATATACAAAACAATCAAACCCCAATAAGCTAAATATAGTCCAAAACACTATAAAATAAATCAAACCCAAATCCCATTAGAAACTAACTCAAAACTATAAACCGGCTCCAAACCCCCAATAGAGAGAGAGAAAGAAAGGTGGATTGGCACCTAAATACATACCAAACAAAGTTAGAAATCCAAAGTTAAACTTAGATCTAAGGAAACAAAGTTTGATTCTACAACATAATACTAATTTTACCAATCAGACCCCCTTACATATCCAAAAATCAAACTTGAATTAAACGAAATCATTTTGTTCATCATTCTAATCCATGCCACTACACAAAACACTTCTCTCTATGATGTATCTGTCTTACTGTGATTGAAGGAGGAAACATTTGAATAACCCAAATCATGCTCTAGAGTCAAGTGATAATGCATGAGTCCAATACCCAATTGTAGGCTAAAAACAAAACAAAGCAATACCAACAAAAACAAAAACAAAAGCCAACATAAGTGCATATTGTAAAAAGACGAGCAACTCTAAATCCTAGCTACTTCAACCAAAGCATTTTCCATTTGTTTCTCCCAGAAACCAACAACAAAAATATAATATCAACCATATATGTCTACTTTATATATCACAAACAATCTTACACATCCAAATTCAATTTGAAGCTCGAATAATCAACAATAAATATCAAATGTAATGTCACAACTAACTTATAGTATATGTTCATGGTTAGTTTTGCAACAAAGATTGTGCAATAGAGAGCTTCTCCTACCATGATAATGTAGTTAGCTTTTCTCTCTTCCTCTTCTCCCTCATAACAAGCATGATACTTCTCATACCTATACTTGCTTAAGCCTCTCCTTGTTCTTCTCAGTCTACAATTTAAGAAGCTTTTTAAGTAACTAAAAATATAGCGAATGGGGAATAATTAATTCACAAGCAATGAGTAATAACAAATCATCAATTAATTAATTAATTAGAGTTTTCCAATAATATATTACACATTGCAAATCATTAAACTATTATGTTTCCTTAACCAATTCTAATTAATTTTACCTCTCATGTACACATATACATATACTAATTCTTAGTAAATATCAACTACACATATCTTGTATTTTAAAGAATTTAAGTTGTTATGTCCTACACATCACATGGCAATATTTGTCCTAATAATTACTTATCAAAAGCACATTTAGCCAATAAAGTAAAATATTAATGAACAAAAGGTACTCTAAAACAAGTACCATATGGTAAATAATGAAAAAAGGTCTAGTTCAATAATACAATTTTGTGAAAAGCCCAATCAAAAGTTGAAAGCCAACATAAACTAAATTCAAAGAATCACAATGTTTTCACCAATATAGCACTAGAGTAATAAATACTCTACAAAGATAAAAGTTATAAGCAATCAAGAAATGCTTTTCTTGTAATACTGAAGCCCTGCCTATTCAGATTCATTCCCGTAATTACTTAATTTTCCATTCTTTGAAAAAGGAAAAAAATCAAAAATACTAATTTTTGTTTTTAGTTATATTTGGTACTTAATAAAAGTCAGTTTATTTTCTATGGTATGAGAGGAATGATCGTGTGTATCAGCAGCGTCATCGGACTTGTCGTCAAGTGATTGATGAGATTTTTACCTTGGTTCGCTCTCGGCTTCTAACCTTGGAGGCCAAGTATGTGATCACTCCTCAACTTCGTGCCATATGGGGTCTTCATCATTAGTTTGTTTTCTTGGACTTTATTTTACTAGATTGGGCTAATGCGCCCTTTTGTTTTTATTGTTTGGGTGATCTTGGCTATGTTGTAGTTGGTTTTGGGCCTATGCGCAATCGTCTTGTCTGGGACCTTTGGTTTTATATTCTGTTTATTCGTTTGAAGCTTTTGGGCTTTGTTATTTCTTTTTGGACTTGTGAGTACTAAATACTCTTCTTGGGGTATGCCTCTCGTATATTGTACTATCTTTTTTCTTTTTATGTGAATAGTAATTTTCCAAAAAAAAGTACTTAATAAAAGTACTAGAAAAAAGTCACATATTCCTTTAATTGTAAAAATTTTTATATCGTTTTTTTAGGATATTAGCTGAAAGATAATTAGTATTTAGTTATTAATAAATTCATAGTTCATCAAAAATAGACTCCGAATTATTTATGTTTGATTGATTAATATATATTAAAAAATACCAAATATTCTCTCCATAATTATTTATATATAGTTTATTTCTAAACGTATTTTTGAATGGACTATTCTTCCAGTTCATTCAACAGTATAAATTGCTGGGTTGATTGAGGAATTATTTGAAAAATCACTAAAATTGCACGTCCACAAAGCTTTATAGGAAGTCACATAATATTTGATTAAATATTAGTTGATCTAACAACTCTATTATTGTTATTTTGCAGCAAAACTCACAGCCTTCTCATGTTATTTGCTATATGTTTTCTATGTACAACAATTAATATGATATAATGTTTTAATGTAAAGAAAAGATAGGAAGAAACATCATTTTAATCATCCAATATCCCGCTAAAAATGTTCTAATGTGTTAATTAGATTTTGTTTATTTAATAATTAGCAAATAAAAAAGGGTAGCTTTAATTTATGTTAATTCAATTTGTTGGCACTAGCAATTACAAATATAAATAGCAACATTTCTTATCCCATGCTTCTACTAAGCTTATTATAAAACTTATTCACAAAAGTAATTATAATGAAGTGCTTATACTAAGCAAAAATAATAAAAATGAAGTACCAATCAGGAATTATCAACTAATTAAAAGGCATAGAAAGGATGTATCTCACGTAGAGTTAATAAAGTAATTTCATGAGCATCCAAACACTGTCATACATACATAAAAGATAAAAACAAAGCTTTTTAAGAAAGTAAAGCAAGAGAAGCATCAACAAGACAAAGGGATAAGTGAGAAGTTTGTGCATGTGCACATTAATCAGGACATGGACATGCCACCAACCCCTCGAGGGGCTGGGCCTACAACGCCAATTAGCCGTTACATCAATTAAGTAATGATAAAATATATTGTATGTGAAACTGATTCTAAAAGCCCTTCTCCAATTAATATTCCAAGAGCACTAGATTACCAAGAAAACCATTAATGCATGTTAATAGAGCCTGGAAATAAAAAATTTTGTTTAAAGTTGAACTAATGGTAATAAACAAAGTTTTTGAGCAAAAGTTGAACTAATGTTATATAAAAGTTAACATTTATCCATAAGTTCATATTTATGCCCATTCATTGTATAAATCTAATTAAGCATGAGCCTTTGAACTTAAAGGATGATCCATCAAAAGTTATTAGAATCGAGCATGGGCTTGTGATAAGTGTAATAAAACACAAAACAAACAGAACTAGGAACAAATGTTGGGTAATTTGTAAGCTTTAATGCATACAAATGCAAATGTTATATCCTGATTCAAAATTATATAAATATACAAATCAACCCCTAAAACAGAGTCAACAAAAAGATACTGCTAGAAACAAATTTGCTCCACTTTATCATCCTATCACGATATACAAGCTAGAAAATAGTATTAATATGTGGTAAGGAAAATATATAAATAAATAAATTATGTGGCAAGGACAATATGTCATCTTTCATGAAACTAAATCTCCTACAAAACAAAAAGCTCAAAGGTAAAGCAAGCATAAACCAGTGGTTGTAATCATAGAAATTTTGACTAACTTCAATTCATCTTCTTTTATATTTTATTTCTTTGGACGCAAACATTAATTAATGGGACCACCTTGTCTAATGTTGATTTAGCATTTATATTGAAGGATCATACGTTAAATATAAAATTAAAATTTAAAGAAACAATATAAAAGAAAAAAACACTAAAATGTATGATACATACATATTTGTATATATATTAGTGGGATGTTACTTTTAATACACACTATCAAATTACTTTAAATAATAAAATAGTCAAAGAGTAGGAAAAGGCATTATCGGACTGTGAATTGAACGATGGCCATCTTTCTTTTGAAGTTGGTGCATTCGTCTTGACTTAATGAGATTAAATAAATTAATCATCAAATAAAAATTGAAAATTAATAAATTAATAAATCACAGCCTAATTTTCAACATGAATCCGTATATCTTATTTGAGTTTTTATTAAAAGAAAACAAAACTCAAAATAGAGAACTTAAAAAGAAAAAAAAAAAACCTTTTGACACATTAAAGAGGTGAATATGGTCTCAATTTCAGGCACGATATGCAGATTAGTTGAAGACCTATAGGGATTTTCAGAACCTGCTAATTTAATATTGAAATATAGATATTAAAATAAAGACATTGAAAAATTAAGAATGACCATAAGAAAAGTTTTTATCAATTAAACCTGAAAGCTACCTTAATACTTAGGCAGAGCATGTTTGAGTGGGTCACTCGAAAAAGTTGCTACCTTGGGGATTTGAGAATGAATTCAAAATCACATCCTCTGGTCCTCAGTTAGATAAACAACTCAATATTTCGCTTTAGATCTTAATCCAAATAGACCGAAAAGGAAGGAAAGTCAGAATGCAGAACTATTAATAGAATCACTTTCCATTAGTCGGATTCCAAGCACGCCCTAAGACTCTCTCTCTCTTCAATTTCCACAAAACGCACCTCAAATTCTTGACTAAATTCTGTTGAAAATATTTATAATAAATTTAAATAATATAATCAAACAATAATATATTGAAGAAATAATAAAAATAAATTAGATTAATATAACAATATATTAAATAAATAGAACAAGTAAAGAGATAAAGTAAGAAATATGTGACCTGAGAACTTGGGAAGCATGTCAAAAACATTATTCTAAAGCCAAAGAGTCCTCCTCTCGTGTGGGTCATATTAGTACTCAAGAGCTCCAAGATACAACCCAGTGCTCACAGCCTATCTTCTCGATGAACACGATCACCGAAAGAAAATAACCTGTCTTCATGTGTCGCGGTTGCTCAAAACATAGAGAATAGTTAAAGAATATTCACTTCTAATATTAGAACCATGAGACTCCTTTATATAGTAGTCTCTTAGCTAAGTAAGTTACAAATTAATTTTTTTGTAACTCTTAAGCCATAATGTTCTCAATAAAAACATGAACGTTACAAACAATAAGTGTCGTAACTCATATTTTTATTATACTTGTAACGTGTGAAATTAATTTCAAAATAAATTTTGTAAATTATGATGTAAATGTTTGTTTTAAACTTTTTATCTCCAACAGTTCACCAAAAACAAAAACCCATAAGAGCAAATGCAAGAAATATCAAACTTCGACAAAGGGATTTAATTAAAATAAATCACAAAGAGAAAACAAACCATCGGTTTCTTGAGTCAAAGTGGTGACCCCTTTAACATCAAAAGTTCCCCTGAGAACAGTGATATGAGAATAGGAGAAAAGGGGGTGGAGGTGGAGGAGACGCGAGCCCACCACCATAGTACTGAGCTGGAGACGTAAAACATGAAGGAGCTCCTCATCAAATGAGGCCGAATGAAGATCTAAAATATGGGTCATTGCCAACGAAGATGCAGGCAGTGGAGGCGATTGAGAGAGGGTGAGAGGAAACTTCCATCATATACAAGAAGGAATTAGAGAGTTAGGAGTTAGGTTATTGATTTTGTTGAGAGAGAGAGAGAGATATAGGGAAAATTGAAAAAATAGACACAATTAGAGACCCCTAATAAAATTTGGACACATCCTGAAAAATTTTCATGCTATAGACACTTTCTCGACAAAAAGACTAAAATACCCTTATGTATTCAATTTTTTCTCAAAACCTTATTTATCTTTTCACACAAATATTTTCGTACAACTCTCGAAATGCAAACTGACACGAGCATTGGCTGAGGATAGAAGCAAGACGACGCAGTGAGAATCACCCATCGACACTGAGGTATGTTTATTTGTCAGTTTTTTCGTAGTTTTACTGATTTATTTGGTTGTTTTCTGTTTTGTTAGATTTGATTTAGTTTTTAGGGAATCTTAATTAGGGATTTGAGTTTCCGTCAGATTTGTGAACTTATTTTGTATTTCTAGGGGTAAATATAGTGTTATCATATGATTTTTATGATTTGATGTGTATGAAAACTGTGAAAACTGACTAGTTTTGTTGCGAGGTAGACGATGGCGAGTGTCGGATTTATCTCGACTCCACTTGACACTCGACACTGACATGTCCAGTCGTGTCAGATTCACAACCGATATTCGATATCAGTCTATTTTCAAAAATATCGAGTGTCGGATGCATCATCCGACAACTCGACACAAGCTTTCATCCGACAAGTCGAGTGTCAGATACATGGAAACCAACATACAGATGTCTCGAACCATGTATGTCGAGTTAGTCGAGCGTCGAGAGTCGTGTGTTGAGAGTTTAAGTTTGTGCGTCGAGTAGAGTGTCGAATGTGTCGGTTGTCAGATGTAAATTTAGTCGAATTCGTGTGTCGAGTATGCGTGTCGCATTGGTCGAGCGTCGAGTGTCGTCGAGCGTTTGGGCAAAAATCTCGTTTTTGTGACTTTTGTAAGCAATTTCGTAATGCTTTTTTGTCTACAGACCTTATATGATATGTCTCTATCATACAAGAAATGAAAACTTTATGCATACTTATTCTATACAATGGTTCTAAGACTATGTAGGAGAATGGTGGTTATTTGTACACCATTGAGAGGGCGAATCCATTGATAATTCGTAGGTGTGCTACCTATAATTAGTTGGTTGACTGTATTAGTACTGAAATGGGTTGGGATCTTCCTAAGCATAAAATGAGTTTAGGGGTTCAATTTCCTTTTAAGGGTGCTCCGCCAATGCGGACTCCTATTGAGACTGACAAAGATGTTTGTTTCTTTATACAACATTGTTTGGAAGACCAACAGTCATAAACATGGAGCACACTCGCCTCTACTATACCATAAAAATGTATACAACCGAAAAACATGAGAAACATGTATATACTAATACAACCAGAAAAATATGTATTTACAAGTTTTCGTACCACTATGCATGGAAACCATATGCGACTATACAAAAAAATGTCACTATACAATAATGTGTAAATATACACAAACTATCTATCCAAAAAAATGTGTAACTAAACATAATATAAACATAATATATACAATGCAAGGTGATATCATGGTATAATCGTACTGGACTGCTGCTCAACCTTCGTTGAATTAACGTCGGCATGCCTAATGGTGGTCGTAACATCCATTGACACGACATCAACAGTCTCGATAGTGGCCGCAACATCGGCAGGCACAAGATCAGTAGGCGTTGTGAAGGCCCCAACCTCGGAGGGCACCGTGACAGTTGTGGCACCTCCTCTGTCTGTGGATGAAGGCGATTGACCCAAAGTTATACCGCCATTCTCTCCTGCAGGTATTTGTCCGTGAATGCCTTAATGGCTATCAGTGGAACGCCCTCTGCTAGAAACTCAATGTACTTCAAACAGTATACGCCATATGCTCCTCCCTCAACCTCCTACTGTGGCACCTAGGTCTCATCCTCGATGCGCATAATGTCGTATAGGGTTGCAGGATAGTCAGGAATACCATAAACATCCATTGACACCATACGAGGTATCAGCTCAGTCAAGCACCGGACTGTCTCTCTGACTGTGCCTGTGGAAGTATGCCCAACAGCTGAGTCGTATATGACAACGTTACGGCGATTCAATTTCACCTCAGCTACCACCCAATGATCACTGCCGATGTTAACAAGGGGATAGAGCTGAAAAGGAAATTGACAACATAGAAATCAATCACAACATTTCAAATAGAAGGGCACATACTAACTCTGTGAATATAAATGTTTTCACCCTGTCCACTTTGACCCATGGTCTTCCAACGAGGGGCAACTCTACCAAGACAAACTAGACCATTTCAGCCTTGTTCACCCAGTTAATGTCATCCAGTTTGTCCAAGTATTGTTCCTACAACGACTTCACTTTCAACTGCAAGTTTATGAGTTTGGTTAGTGCATTGAAGGAATCAGAAATTATCTTTAAATTCAGATATTTATGAAATAGGTACCCAAAAAGTGGTGTCCAGGAAAGCAGACCTCTGAACACCAGATTCGACCATAGCGCGAGCTCTGCAACTTAGCATCCACAAGTAGCTATCCATGTGCTGAATATAGTAATAGTTATCAATATTAATTCCAAATGTATATCGCAATATTGGACAGCAAGAGATAGACTTAAACTACCTAAGATGCAAGCCACTCTGACCGCCTTAGCAGCGTCTTGAAGAACTGACGATCAGCGCTGCAAACTCCTAAATCAATATCAACCTCGACATCCCTTAGTCATGCATCGAATGCATCGACATTAGCAGTTGCTAGGGGGCACGTGGGTTAAAAAGTGGAACCCAAGTCCATAAGATGACACCACTAGATTCATCCACTGATGGCTGTTGATATTGTCTCTCTGCTGGCTGAGCAACAGAGGCCTCAGACTGTAAATGCTGATCGTCTTTGACTTTCTCCTAAGGCTAAACCCTCACTCTCTTCCTACCTGATGGACTGACAAAGGGACTCCGCTTATGCTTTGTCAGAGGTAGGCGATGACCTCGACGTGAAACTAAGCCCGTTAGAGGAGCATCGGCTGCACGAACACTCGTGTCCACGGAATTAGGTTTCGTTGACTGCTGACCTTCATCGTCATCAGTCAAACCTCCGTCAGAATCTCCATCCGAATCCTGAAATATAGCAAACCTCAATGTCAGCTTAAGCACAAAAATCACATAATCCATTTTGTAAATATTGTAACGTACCGTGTCAGCGTATCCGAAGTGGCCACCCAGGTGTACAACAGCCTTATGCAGAAGAACTATCTCCTCCCGCATTTCCGTGTTCTTCGCCCGTAACTATGCAAGCTCATGCCTAACTGTGCTCTAGAATTCATCATGGATCGGCTGCGCCTATATGTCATTATTAACAAGAGCCTTCATAAACCAACAGAGCAGCAAATGTAAACGGATAAGAATATGAATGTAAATTCTCATTACATACCTGCGAGCTTGGAGGAATATCGTGTACAAAAGGAAAAATGTCACGATAGGTGGTCGCACGATCCGACGTCAGAATCGAATCGCTTGGATGTCCATAGTTGTAGAACGGCTCTGGCGTAGGACTGAAGGGGGTACTGCCTCTATCCATGTCTGCCCCCATGTCAGGCCTATCGACTGGACTATGTTCAACGTCATAAGTTCTGGATGGATCCTCATGACCGCGATGAACGTCTGCTAGACGTGTAGGACATACGGGTGAAGCAGGCAACGAAGACCGCATACGAACATCAAATGCAGGACTGGCTATGTCTTTTGCTGGCCCTATATCAAGTCTAACAAGGGAACTACGACCAGCAGGAGGTGGAGCTGATGGACCCTCTGTCGGAAGTAGCTCAATGCTCTCAATGGACAATAATAGAGCATCTACAGCTGTCGCCCAAGCCACATGTGCACCTGTCCGGATGCCAATCACATCAGTGAGCCTTATATACCACTGTGTTGGCTACTCCTCCTCAGACGGCTTTAGAAAGACGAGTGGATGAGCCTGCGTCAACAAATAATCCATCATATTAAACAGTGATTCGGTGTGAACAAAAATAACAAAAGTTCATAAGACAGGGGAACCGTACGTACCAGCCTCCTAACCCGCAGGACATCATGTTTGACTATGTGCTCGAACGGGGTCTTCATTGTCTCCCACTTAAACAACCGCAGTATCCTCCCCTCACAGTCCTTGCCCATTTGCCCAAAAGTCGCGCTAATGTACGACACAGCCTCGTACAACTAAATCTTAATAATAGAAGGGTTATTTAGTAACACTATGTATTGAAATTTGTACGCCAAAGAAAATAATAAACACGTTAACACACATGTTTTGCAGTATGTACCTGAATCGCGTAGGAGCACCCTTCTAAGTTATATCTCTCTACCTGCTTCGTCTTCGCTTGGGCTCGTTTCTTGTATTTTTCTAACCTCCTGACCAAAGCGTTCTTTATTCCTTAAGTGTCTTATCAAAAGACACCGAACCCCATTGATAATTATTAAAATTATCTAATATGTTGACAAAATTCAACCACACATGGAAGACAAGTCAGCGTCGATCCTGTGCCATGAAAAACTGCTCCAGCACATAGTACAATGCCAGCTTCACAGCATTCTCATCTGGCATACGAGACACATTCAAATGCTGAAGTCTCTCATAGAAATCCTTAAGCTCCATGTCCTGGCCCTCGAAGTATGTATCCAACAAAGTACACGGATTCAACACAATCGGTATTGGTGGCACCGTGGAAGCAAATCTTAATCCGGTAACCAAACCAATCTCGTGGGCAGAAAAAAGAATCAGTCTTCTTGGAAAGAAGGAAAAAAATAAACATAAGATGACAATAATAGTAACCAAAAAAAACTATAAATACGAGATGCTCAAAAATAAGATTTTTTAACTACATTGTATTTCAAAACTATATTTTTATCTTGAATAAGGAACCACATCTCTTGATCATAACCCACAGTGTTAACCTCCGATAGAAGCACATTGTGCACCATTGAGATGAAAAGGACAGCTGACGGATGTCTAGGATAAATCCAAAACATGTATCACGAAACATGTCTTTTTGCCTCGCAGTTAAAAGGTGTTCGAATCCATTCTATACAATTTAAACTTGCCAAGTTTGTGATCACCGCATGGTAGTGCTCATCATATAGTGTCTTTCGGGTGAAGGACAGTCCAAATTCACTTGCCATTTGCTTCAACCTGCAAATACAAGGCAGTTATAGTTAAATATGATGCAAAAAGACAAGAAAAACAGAGCTAAAACAAGCAACCTGTCAAAACGCTCGACATAACTCGACACAACTCCATGCGCTCGATGGCTCTCGATAACATAAACCGATAAAAATCCTGTCGGACACCTCAAACTGACTATACGACTTTGTCGGATGTCGGATTGTTCTCGACAGAAGCTTTCATCCGACATGTCAAGTATTGGATACATGGTTCGAGACATTGATATGTCGGTTTTCACGTATCTGACACTTGACATGTCGGATGAAAGATTCCGTCGAATTTGACACTCAATGTCTTCAAGAATAGACTGATATCGAGTGTCGGATGTGAATCAGACAAAACTCGACACGACTCGACACTTTACATGTCGAGTGTCGAGTTTTGTCGAGAAAAATTCGACACTCGTCATCGTCTACGTCGCGACGAAACCAGTCGGTTTCCACAGTTTTCATACACATCAAACCACAAAAATCACATAATAACACTAGATTTATCCCTAAAAACACAGAATAAGTTCACAATCTGACGGAAACTCAAATCCCTAATTAAGATTCCCCAAAAACTAAATCAAATCTAACAAAACAGAAAACAACTAAATAAATAAGTAAACTACAAAAAATATGACAAATAAACGTCCCTCAGTGTCAATAGGTGCTTCTATCTATTTCATCTTGCTTCTATCCTCAGCCGATGCTCGTATCGGTTTACGTTTCGAGAGTTGTTGAGGGGTTTCGAAAATATTTGTGTGAAGAAGGAAATAAGGTTTTGAGAAAAAGTTGAATACATAAAGGTATTTTAGTTTTTTTATTGAAAAAGTGTCTTTGGTATGAAAATTTTTCAAGATGTATTAAAATTTTATTAAGGACCTCTAATTATGTCCATTTTTTCAATTTTTTCAGAAATATTAGCTAGGGTTAGAAAGGAAGAATAAAAATGGATTGATTAGAGAGTAGAGAGAGTAGGGTATGCTTTATTGTTTAATTATTGTACTCGTCACTTAATAAAATTGTGATAAATAGTATTTGCTCATTCTCTTGGTAGAGTGACATTTATCAATCTACTTAAGTTAGCCTAGAGTATACGTGTCATTTTTCTCCAAATTTACCAAAACAAAAGTGACACCTAAGCCTATTTTTCTTGTAGCGAAAATTTTGTCTTGTCAGTGGAATCCACCAAATACCTTTGGAAAATATAGTTGCTTTGTACCTAAATTATCAAATAATTTGTTGGGACGACTAAGTCAGACTAATATACATAACTTTTGTAATCCTATTTATCTCTCTCAATTACTTTAGCCTCGAGCTCTCTCGATTACTTTCTAAACATATAATCTCTATAATATTCACAAAAAATATGTGATAATTTTGCTATATTTTAAACTAATTCTCAAAATGGGTAGCCTAGCTCTCTGATCAATTAACTACGGACCACTAGATTGATTGCACCGTCAAGACCAAGAGTCAGCGGAAAGAGAGAAGATGAACAATAGCTAGCGAAAAGTCAAATAATCAACACGCCCATGTGCAGCATTGATTGCTAGGTCCATCAGAAGTTAACATAGACCTAATACACACAATATTTTCTATCAAACTAACAACATATAATTTTGAGAAATAACCAAATCATCCTGAGGTTTACGTTAATTACAATTGTATCATTAGAGTTAAATATATGCAATAACATTCTTCAAACTTAAATTCAAGATGTGTTCGTAGAAATATAAAATATTTGATGTCCCAATTTTTTATTTTTTTACAATTGGATAAAATATAAAAGAAGTAAAACAAGTATGTTGTTCCCGTAATAGGATCACTTGCTGCATTGTCCGCACTGTTAATTGAATTGAGGATCTTCTTCACCCTTAGAACAAGGAACAACCAAGGTAAGAGAGACTTTCCTTAAAAAAAAAAAAAAAAATCATTCAGGATATGATTACAGTAAAGTAAATAGTTATATTGTAGCCCATACATTGCTAAAACAGGGGACTTCATGTTAGTGGTTAATTTAGAAGGCTTGTATTGCCCTGACAAACCATTGTACAATCTTCTTATAACCTGCACCATATTGTGCTTCCATATTATCAGCTGTGGAGAAGGTGAAAATTGAATTGGAAGGTAAAAATAATTCATTTTCATAAAAAATCCAGCAACTTACCTATCCCGATATCCTAAGGATTACCAACAATCATGATAGAGTTCTTGGTCGAAGAGGTTTTGAAGCGATTTATCATGGCTATCTGGATGACACTGAAGTAGCTATGAAGAAGCTCTCTCCATCATCTGCCGATACAAGAATTTTTTGTATATTTGTCGTTTTGTAATTTTTTTATTTGGCGGTTTTTAAAAAGAAAGTGAGAAATATGACACGGGTATGGAAACCAAACCTACCTATTCATCTTATTTGTCACTTTTTGTCTTCATTTAATTACATATTTATCACATATTTATAAAAGTATGACAAGTATATGAATATGTAATCTTTACCTTTTCCCTCTCCCATTTCCCTCTATTTTTTCATTTCCCCCTATCTTCTCAATTTTTCTTTTCAAGTATGTGAATATAATATTTTGAATTTTAATAAAATAAAGAAGTTATAAATGTCAAAATATTGATTAAATAATATAATTTGATGTTTCAATTAAAATTAAAAGTTTTAAAATCCTTAAATAAAAGATAATATTATTGTATATATGAAAAAAATTTAGATATTAAATTATAGAAAAGTAAAATTTTAAACATAGAAATTGTATGAAATAAATAAGATTATTTTATAATTTTAAAGTCATCAAAATCACATTATTTAAATTTTTTTGATAAAAATAAAAGAATTAAGAATCTCAAATAAATTTTATTTTGAAATAATATAACATGTGTGCTTAAGTAAAAATTATTATAATTTATTTTAAAAATGAAATTGAACTAAATAGAGCTCGAAAAAACCAATAATATCAACACGACGTCGTTTAAGTTGAAATGAGCACCAAAACCCACTCTTGGTCTATGCTCTCCAGCATTTTACCTCTTGCCTTAGCCGCTCAAACTCATGGCTCTCATCCTTCTCATTACCCTCATCGTTCTCGTCCCTCTCATCATCATCATCAACTGATCTCTTCATCTCCATCATCCTTCGTGTCCGCAGCTATTCAATGAAATTTAAAAAAAAAAAATTTACTATATTTATTTATTTGTTAAGCGTGTGACTGTGAGTGCGGTGTAGTCCTGGCGGCGCCTTCTCACGCATTTTGTCGACTCAAACGAAACGCTCATTCACTTCACTTGTATTTGGTAAACTCTTTAAATTTTTCAGCTACAACACTTGCATTTTGGTTTTCTTTTGCTGCTTGTATATGATAATGTATGTTAGATCAAAAGTCTATCAAAAAGCAAGTTCTTTACCTGCCCATTTTAGCAGCTACAAGTACAACTTTTTAATGCCTGTCACCTGTTCGATCAAATACCCCAGCTGGGTATCTTTCTTTCTTTCTTCTAGCTAGTTGCTCATTCTTTAATAGTTTAGTAGGCGACTATCTAGATTTTATTTCATTCCACATTTCCTTTTACATCTTAAACTTAGATTTCGTATTTCTTTCGTTATTTTTTTTTTCAGATTACAGGTTCTGACTAAGTCACTGTCAAAGCTTAACAAAAAGCAATCATGGATGGTATGTTAAATCTGCAGCTTTTTTTTTTTTAATTATTATTCTTGTTACCAATTGAATAGAAATGTGTAAAATGCACGAGAAATCTTAGTCACATTCTTTAGTTTTTGTTATCTGCAACTCAAACACCTGATAAATTACTTATAAAAGATGAGCCTATTTCTATAGAATGATTGGTTGACAGTATCTTTAGATATTGACTTTCAAGAGTGTCATTTCATCGCTGTATAATCTATTTTTCAAATGGTTTTTTCGATTTTTTTTATAACTCTGCTTGCTAAGTAATGTTTGCTGAGATTTTAACTTAAAGTTTGTAAGGTTTACACCTTAATCTTTTATGCTTTTTACAAATTCTTTGGCACTTTAAAACAACTAATTACCTTTTGAACTTATAGTTTGGTTATTTTTATGAATTTGTTGTTACTTCTGTGGACTATAGTTGATTCACAGCCAACCATGGAGGAAATTATATTGGTCGATGATGATCTAATGATGGGACCAGCGTCTCCTATCATCCCACCAAAAATTGCTTCCCATGTGCTTGAAGGTGTTGATTTATGTGAAGGGATTCTAAGAAATCTATTCTTGTGTAAGTCTTTTGTTTCTTTTGGTTGGATTAATGGTCTACGAAATTTAGTTTTTAAGAATTGTTTTATATTTTATCAGTGTTAGGAGAGTGTCATTCCATGGAGTATTTTGTAAGCTGTACATCAGTTTTACAATATATTTAGAACTGCTGAAACTAGGTGCTGTTTTTAGTTAGGTCTAAATAAACTAGATATTTAACAAATTCTTGTAAATCTATGCAGAAGGTGAACCATGTATTGTAATAGCTTTTATGACTCCAAAACAATTACTGATTGGTGT
This sequence comes from Boswellia sacra, assembly GCA_013180625.2. Taxonomy (NCBI): domain Eukaryota; kingdom Viridiplantae; phylum Streptophyta; class Magnoliopsida; order Sapindales; family Burseraceae; genus Boswellia; species Boswellia sacra. Next base: position 445,544 of record SNVD02011200.1, read on the forward strand.
GAATATTAATGCAATCTAGTTTTGGAATGAATAATTGTGTCAACATTGAGTTATCCAGAGTATCTCAAATGTACAGCCACCACCTTCATGGGCTTCAGCCTTTGGTTCCAATTTAAGATGGATCAAAATACTTTTTCAAAAGTAATTTATCCTTGCTTTATACTATAGGCTTGCAAGTCAATGATATTGAGCCATTCTATCAGGAAGAGATTGCTTTGTATCGAAAATGTTCTGAGAAGAGGGTGAGATAATGTTATTTATATTTGTGTCTATTCTATTATTGGTCTTTTTTTATTTAAAGTGTGTTTGTCTTTCATGTTGGCTTTTTGTTGGTTTGCAAAACTCTATTTCAGGATAAGGAACTAAGGCAAAGACTATAGGATAGTGAACACAGATTGGGTCTATCAATGCCTCTAGATCAGGCAAAGAAAAGAGCCGCTCAACTTGAATCAGAAGTCACATCATTGGAGAGGTGATTTCTGAAGTGATGAGCTACTTGGTTCAGATATTCATGGGCTCATGACAGTTTGTTAATGATGGTCTAATAGAGCAAGCATATTGGCTCATGACTACCTCATGTTTATCATATATACCTTTCTCTTAGATAAATACCAGTATTTTGAAAGCTAATGTATAAGACAGACTAGAGTAACTCACCAACCACATTTATTTACTTAAATTGCATTTCCCAACTGTAACACGCTAAAGGAAGAACTTTGCTACACTACTCTCTAGTGCACTATAATTATTCTCCCCTTCCCTTTTTTATGGATATAATTGGTGAATCCTCTTCAAAAATCACTCATACTTATTACTCTGATATCTGTAGGCGCTTGATTCTTGCTAGCGGAATTGAAGGAGTTGAAGGATTTTGTCAGAGATGGAGTTTACACGGTCATCTTACGGATACCAAGTAATGTTTATTTCAGAGATACATAAATCCTTGCAGCTGGTATAGAAGGCATTATTTGTTTGCTCTTACTTCTAGGTAGCTTACTACTAAGGGTTTCCACGTGCGAAAGATACAAGGAGTTTCATGCAGAGGTATGAAATGGACTAATTCACGTAAAAATCATGAGGAAATTCACTTACAACTGCATTTGGTCTTCAATTGCAGCTTAAACTTCTTATGAGAGTTCATCAAAAAAATTTAACAAGCTTTATCGGGAATTGCATGGAAGGCACCCATATGGGGCTCATCTACGAGTACATGCTAACGAAAACCTGGAAAAATATATGTCAAGTCACTTAGAACTTGTTACTACTTAAATACTGGAGCAAATTTATATAAAGATTTGGAAGATTTTACATCAAAGCAAATCTTTTTTGATAAACCGGTGGGGAAGAATATATCTTCAGTTGGGGAGAGAGAATGCAAATAGCAATGGATGCGGCACAAGGTTAGTCATTGTAAGCGACATCAAAAATTTCTCGTTTTTGAATACTTAGGGTATGTTCTTTTTCGTTTCCATTTTCATGTTTTCTGTTTTCAACGTTTTGAAATTCAGGGGATAATTGTGCGTTTTTATTCCCAAAATTCATTTTCATAAAACACATTTTGTTCCGTTTTTGCCCCTGATTTTGTCCCAAGTGTTCCCAAAATTCATTTTCATAAAACACATTTTCATAATTGTGCGTTTTTGTTCCCAAAATTCATTTTCATAAAACACATTCATTTTTATATAAGAACAAGTGTTTTGGATTAATGTCCAAACGCATTTTATATTTTTATTTTCAAAATTTAATGTCAAGGATTCATTTCTAAACGCATATCTTGTTTTTCTTTTCAGAATTTCAACTCAAGAATTCATTTCCAAACACGTATTTTTAAAACCATTTTCAAATTTGTATTTTACGAATTCATTTCCAAACGCATATCCATTATTTAAAACTCATTCTCTAAATCATATAAATTTATTTTCCAAATCATTTTGAAAATAAAAACACACAATTCAAAAAAGAACACACCCTTAATTAGAGGGTAATTTACATCGGGGACTTTGAAATGCATGATTGGAGTATCTGCTTAATGGTTGTAAGCCACCAATAGTCTACAGAGATGGGAAGCCTTCAAACATGTTATTGAATGAAAAATTCTATGCCAAGATAGCTGATTTTGGCTTATCCCACAAATTTTCAACTGAAAATAGTACTAATATATCAACAAAACAATTTGCTGGTACCCCAAGGTACCTTGACCCTAAGTAAGTGCTTCGCTAATAGTGTTCCCGTGACATTTATTAACTAATTTCCAGGTTTCCAAATTTCTTACCTCGTTTGGCTTGCAGGTAACTTATGTACAACCGGTTAAATGAGAAAAGTGATGTCTATAGTTTTTGAGTTGTTCTTTTCAAAATAATCACAACTTGACTAGTTATCAAAAAAAATATGCTTTGAGAATGTTCACTTAACTGAATGGGTTAAATCCATAATTGCAGAAGGGGATATTAGAAAGATAGCTGATCAACGTTTAGGGGAAAATTCAATGTCACTTTTACTTGGAGAGCCAAACTAGCACTTGCTCGTGTATCTAACGTTTCCTCTGCGAGACCAACTATGGCCAAGGTTATGATGGGATTGAAGGAGTGTGTGGCAATAGAAATTGCACGAAATAGTGAAGGCCATTACAAATTGCTCGACAGTTTCAATGTAGACACTGAACTTTCTCCCTTAGCAAGACAGTGCATAGATATATGCTCTCTAGAAATCTTGATGAACTGTGGTCCAATCAAGGAAAAAAAGTAATTATAGGGGAGATTGTCTTGCTCATTAAATTTTTTCTGTGTGTATAGACATTCTAGCATCGCCCCTATTGATGGGCGAAGCGCAATGACGGTAATATTTAAATTGAAAGGTACTAGAAGTTTCATTAAATTGAAAGGTGCACATATTATTGATAAGACTAATTTTTATACATTATTTTTATCCTTTATCTTGGGTTTTATGTTTTCCTTTTTATATTTGATTGATGAATTTTGTCTAAGTTTGTTTGAATTATATCTAAAGGGATTTTAGGATTATAAATTCGATTAAATGAAGGTAAAATTTTATAATATTATATTTCATGTGGAAGGGTAATTTTGGAAGGCTTGTGGAGGAAAATGAGTTGGATAGGAATTTTAAAACATCCAATTTGCACTTTTGGTGGAGCACTTCTACCAAGCTGGGTGGATTAACTTTTGAGGGGACAGAATGATCATGCTAAGGGAATCTCTAGGAGAGGTAATGAAGATGTTTTTTTTTTTTTTGGGTGTTGGCTAGAAGAGGGGAAGTTCAGGGAAGAGTGGGAGGATTCGGACTGAGGCAAAAAAACGGTGAGCAGAAAGGAGATCTTTGGAAATTCAAACTTGGAGAGAAATTGCTTGGAAAGGATAGGCAAAAACCAGACAGCCATCACCTTCATCATCAAAGATTCAACTCCCCATAGCTAGTTTTTCTATCCCTATCTTCACTTATGTTTAAAAACATGTTTAACTTTGTGTTTGTTTGTAATATGAACTAATTTCCATTTTCTAGGGTGAAGATGTAGCCATATTTTGATGTTTAATTTCTCTTGATTTTAGTTGATTGATGTTTATTCCAATACTGTTGAGAAATTTAATTATATGCTTAATGTTTGTGATTTTCTGGCCAATTGTTGCATGAATTGAGATGTGGATTGAGACTGAGAAGTGATGTTCACATTAGTCCCTAATTATTTTTTCATAAATCAAATGAGATAGAGATATGAATGTGATTTGTGCAATCTTGTATGATTTCTTTTGTTTAATGGTTAATAATAGTGAGTTAGATGAGACAGAGATGTGATTTTAACCTATTAATATATATTATTATTGCTTGAGAAAGAATAATAATCAATTTAGTGAAATCGATTGGCAACAATAGGAATAAATATTGGTTAATTAAATAAGAGAAGTTAAATCGATTTATTCTGGTGAAATCGGATCCCTAGATTTTTAATTATAAATTTCTTCTTGCCAGAATTTCTATGAGTGTACGTAGTGTTAATTTTAATTTAATTAATTAGAGGTTAATACAATTTCATTATTTAGTAGCATCAGTCCTCGTGGGACGATAGTTATACTCTCATTTTATTACTTGTCCACGATATCGTATACTTGCGATTTTACACACAATTATACTCTATGTGTTTATTATTGATTCATATATGAGTAGTGCTGCTCTTATAAGCTCTATATACAACTCATGTATACAGACTAATGTAGCATTATTCATTTATTCACACATCAATATCATTTATTAAATTAGTAGATTTTATATATTTATTATTTCAATTACTTTATGACACATCAGTTTGTATACAAGAATTTGTACAAAGAATTTATATATTACATATTATTGAGATGTGGTGAATTTTCTCCACAAATTTTCTTCTTCTTCTCAGTGGCATTACTCTCACCAAATATCATTGAAAAATATTGTCACTTTGTCCTTAAATTGTCAAATACGTTTGGGACTAAGTGAGACTACATAAACGAGTGTAAAAAAAAAATAATATACATGACTTCACTCCAATACCTTTCTCTTAATTAATTTTACTTTTGAGATTTCGTTTACTTTCTCTTATTTCACTCCTCTTTTCTTCACCCTTTTATCAATTAATATTAGACTAAGAACATACACTCTACACTATCGTTTGATATAGGCGTTTAGTTTTTACAGGAATGAGATTCAGATTATTGGAAAAGTGATTATGAGAATTTGATATCTGGAAAACTAATATTACTATGTTTGATTTTTTGATTTTATATAAGAATCCTGTCTTTGATTACCATGGGAATCAAGTTACTGTGTTTGGTTATACACAAAAATGTGTTAATTTTATTTAATATGTTAATAAATTTTATAATTAAAAATTTTTTAATATGTGAAAAATACTTACTTTATTTTCATATTACAGTATGAAATAAAAAAATTTAATATAAGATTTTGACGATTTGTGAATTTATTAGATAAATTGTTATGAATGTTATATTGACAAAATATAACACACCACCACTGTTTTCTTTTATATATATAAAACGTCTTTTTATTTTCCTCTCTCCTTCTTCTTTGTCTGTTTTCGCTAAACCCACCGCCACTACACACAAACGGTGCTCCGACGCTGCCATCCACCACAAGCCGCGCTCTGTCTGTTTTTTTCCTTCTTTTATTCTTCTCCGTTTGTTTGCTTTGCCCCATGCTGTCTTCGTCTAGTTGCCACCACTCAAAGCTCTGCCCATGCCCAGTCGCACAGCACCACCACCATGCAGAGGCGTCGCCATGCAAGGAGAGAGAGAAAAGAGAAAGGCCGAGGCAGAGGCCGTTGCCACTGCTACTATCCACCAACCTCTCTCCTGTCTCTCGTTTTCCTCTTGTGGAGGTGGAGGTAGTTGTCCCTGATTCTCCTCGTCCTCCTCTCCCTCTCTTATTCCTCTGTTTTTTTTTTTTTTTTGGATTATTTTCTTTGCTTGTGTGTCGATTAAGCAATAGGTTTTTGGGTTGGGATTGCAGTTGATGTGTTGTAGATGGTGGTGATGATGAATCAGTGAGGGAATTTTGTTTGGTTGGTTATGTTTTATTTGATTGCTGAGGAAATTTAGTAGTGGTGAGGAATCATGAAGATGAAGATGGGGGGATGTAGATGGGTTTAGGATTCCTGGGCATCCTAAACTCAAGTGTAGAAAGTGTTTCGGAATTACCCCATCAGACAGGAATCTAAAACCCACGGTACGGTAACATTCCTAGGTTTAAAATTTGTAATATGGCTTCCAAACAAGGGTTAAGAATTAGATTCCCGTTCCCACATTGACAGTACCGCATATCAAACCGCCCCTATATATTCACTACATATTTATCATTTTGTTGGACTTAGAAGTAATTCTCAAAGAGGATGGCCTAGTGCGTGTGACCTCGTCTCATCTATTGATCGCTAGATTTAATGCACCGAGATGAGTAGGGGTCAGCGGAAGAAAGAGATGGCTGTGTGCGGAGTCATTGCTAGGTCCCCTCTGAAAATGGTGTATACGTAATAACAACTAATACATACAATAATGATAACCATTTTCTTCGTATATAGATACTTTTTTGAAGTTCACATATCAAATTGGGAGCTATTTTTTAGAGAACGAGGTTCAAATTAATTAAATTTCTTCCCACTTGCAAAGTGTTAGCTGTCATGATGGAATTATATGAGATGGTCCATCCCAGTACTTCGATAATTTCGCTGAGACTAACCCTTATTTGACCATTTCGTTGTTTGAATTCTGCTTCATGACGTGCTCTAGACTGCATTGACTATAATTAAACTTGATGGCTTTGCACATCCATATCTCTAACAGTACTGATACCTTTCTTTATCACCGTAGTCGATGTAGTTTACCAATAATTAATGACTTTAATAAGATGTGAAGAGTATTAATTACTTAATTAATATCACCTTATTTGACAATTTCGTTGCTTTAATTGTGACTCCTAACGTGCTTTAAACTGCATAGACTATAATTAAAATTGACTATTTCATGTATCTCCCTGAAGTCACTCTTTATACCATATAATATAATTAAAAAATATTTTATAAATATTTACAATCACACGAGTTCCTCTTATGTTTAAGTTTTATTATTGTATTTCATAAATTGTATTATTTTTTAATTTTTTATTTAATCATTATAAATTACATCTTTCTATTTTTTCTTTCAAATTTTGTGATTTATCAACTAATCTTTTAAAAAAATAAATTCAAAAATTTTTAGTGAATAGTATTAACTAACTCTTTTGCTAAAAATATTTTTAGTGAAATTAGGAAAATTTCAAAAAAAAAAAAAAGACCCAAGTTTAAGTGTGATTTGCAAAAATGACATTGTCCTTGAAAATTTGTATGCCATAACCCTCTGTCAAGTGTCAAACACTATTTGTCGATTGTCAGACACTATCACACTGTAACACTCCATACCTTAAAGTTCCAGAATGTGACTTAACATGCAGATCAACTCAAAAATAATATAGCACCTACCTATGTTTGTCAATGGAACTTTATCATTGTCTTGTCAAAATCCTCCAAAACCTGAGCAACCATAATTATCTAAGGCACACAATAAAATTTAGTGAGTATATAACTTAGTAAGTAAACCAATTAAAAAAATACTATCGTCATCAATCAACAATAAATTTCGAGTTACTGTATGGTTACTATTTATTATTATTATTACTACTGTTATTATATTGTTGAGATATGGTGGATATTTTCCACAAAAAATTTTGTCCTGTCAGCGGAATCCATGCACCAAATACCTTTGGAAAATATTGTCGCTTTGACCCTAAATTATTAAGTAATTTGTTGCGACGACTAAGACTATAAAAAGAGGCGTAAAAATGAGAATAATATGCCTAACTTTAGTCATCCTATTTCTCTCTCTCAATTACTTTAACCTCGAGCTCCCTCTTGACCGTCTAAACACTTAAAACTCTAAAATATTCACAAAAATTACATGATAATTTTAGAGGGCTTAAAACTACTTCTTAAAGAGGCGAGGTCGCCTACCTCTCCCATCTACTAACTGCGGACCCTTAGATTGATTGTGCCGTGAAGACCACGAGTCAGCGGAAAGAGAGGAGATGAACAATATGAGCTAGCGAAAAGTCAATTAACCACGGCACCCATGTGCGGCATTGCTCTAGGTCCATCTGAAATTGGCGTATACGTGACACGCACAATATTTTCAGTCAAACTAAAAACATATATACATTTTTGGAAAATATAAAAAATAATCCTGAGGTTTACATTAAATACAAATGTATCCTTAGAGTTCTAGAAATGCATGTAATAACATTCTTCAACCTTAAATTCAACATGTTTACCTAGAAATATAAAATATTTGATGTACCTTTTTTTAAAAAAATAATTGGACAATCTTTCCTTTGAAAAGTTATATCAATTTGTTTACAAATATACAATTACATGAATTTGCTTTAATGAAAAATATATTAAAAAAAATAATCATGCAAAAATAATTATTTTTAGACAATTCTAGGTTATTGAAAATCATTTGTAATTAATGTAGGCATAAACCTCAAAGCATAATTTCTTAGGTGATTTTGAACCTAAAATGTCATGAAATTTTACCATCACATCATATTAATTTATGTTTATGTGAACTCTATAATAGTTCAAAATTTTTTGGATTATGTTTTAATTTCTTACATATAAAATGTATATAAAATATTTTTACACTCATTAATATATGTTGAATTTAAGATTGAGAAATATTATAGTATAGTTCTTGAAACTTAGGGACGAAAGGGTATTTATTGAAGCTCGAATAAATTAAACTACATCTTTCAGTCTGTCCAGGGTGAGCTTCATAGCAATTTCTAAGTAAAACAACGGAAACTGTATATGAAAGTCATGATTTCACACAGCATTAGATATATTGACTTGCAGTGCACGACGACTAATGGGTCTTTTTTTTTTTTTTTTTTTTTTTGTCAAACAATGTGATATAGAAAGTGAGTAGAACCCATATATATGTTATTCCTGAGAGCAACTAAGAGCTGGGAGATGGAGAAGTTAAGGAGTTTCCACTATGCGTTGCTTGCCGCTTTCACTCTTGCAGTATTGAGTCATGCCCAGGATCAATCAGGTTTGAACTCTAAATCAAAATTTTACTTATTGACTCTTATGATATATGCATGATTATGTTAGATGCTTATGTTCTGGAATTAGAAATTTTCAATAATAATTAAAAAAAAATTATATTTCATGTTTGATATTGCAAAGCCTTGCTATGCTTCGAAGGTTCTAATACCATAGGTGGATCTAGCTTAAATTTCTCTTACCTTGTTCACTTAAATAGATTATTGTTATACTCTCTTTTAAATTGGAACCTAATTTTAAATTTTGTTTCTCTAACCATACCCCACCTATCTCTTTTGGCTCTGCTACATAAGTCCTTTTTCCATCCAAATAACATAATTTGCAATCGTATAAGTTTCTCTTGTATTTAAGTTATTTTTTTATAATTTTATTTTGAAATCAAATTTTAGATTTTTTTTAATTCTTGTTTATTATTTTGGTTTAAATTATATCTTTTTCATTACACTTTTATGTAGTTTGTAAGTTATTAATATGTTGTTATTAAAAGAATACAAAAATCAGATACTTACTAGGGAAAGGTAATAATTAACTCTTTTCTAACTTTTATTGAAGGTGTATATTATTTATAATTTTTAGTGAATGATAGCATACATACATCCAGAATATATTTTTGACAACATTGATAATGAGACAATAACGTAATATTTTTAAAATATAAAAACTTGTCGGGGATAATTATAAAAGTATTTTTATTGAATAAATTTTTTGTATAATTGAGATTTATTTAATAAATCTTAAACATTAAAAAAGTATTAAAGGTGTCCCTCCTTTGGTAAAATTCTTGGTCCGCCGCTCGTTCTAACATCACTTTCTCTGTTTGACTGCACGTCTTTGACAAATTCTCTCCATCTCTCCTCAGGCTTCATTAGCATAGACTGTGGGATACCAGCAGGTTCGAGCTATAATGATAAGGTTACTGGCATTACATATATTTCAGATGCAAACTTCACTGATACCGGAATAAATAGGAGTATACTGCCCGAATTCCAGACCAGTGACCTTGAAAGGCAATTTTACAATGTCAGAAGTTTCCCTGAAGGCACAAGAAATTGTTATACCATAAATCCTGGTCAAGGAATAAACGCTAGGTATTTGATCAGAGCCCGTTTCATGTATGGGAATTATGACAACCAGAATAGTGTCCCACAATTTCATCTGTATCTGGGAGTTGATCTATGGGAAACGGTAACACTGGAAAATTCCTCCAGCACTTTCACCGCTGAGATCATACATGTGCTTTCAACAGATTATTTATTTATCTGTCTCGTTAATACGAACCAGGGAACACCTTTCATGTCATCGGTAGAGCTTAGGCTTTTGAATAGTAAGATTTACGCCACTCAGAGTCCGTCTGAATCACTTTTACTCCAGGGAAGATATGATTTTGGTTCTACGAGCAATCAACCAGTCAGGTAAAACATTTTATGATGATATCATAGTTATGTTGTTAATGAGTCCCTTCTTTTTTGGGTTATTTTAATGATTTGGCGTCACAATAGGTACAAAGATGATATACATGACCGCATTTGGATGCCCAAAAACTACCCACATTATTGGGAAATATTGAGCACCTCGTTCCCTACTGATGTCCAAGCTCTGAATGCTACAAATTTCCTACCACCACTTGTTGTCATGGGTACTGCTTGCAAACCAAGGAATGATAATGATGACTTGTTCTTTTCCTGGGCTTACTCCAAAAGTCCAGATTCCAAGTATTACTTTTACATGTACTTCGCTGAAGTTGAGGTCTTAGGCAAAAAGACAAGAGAATTCAACATCTTCTACAATGGAAATCACTTTTTTGGACCTGTTACTCCTTACTTACTCCCACAAACTGTCTACAACACATCGCCAGCGAAGCAAAATGCAAAAATCCAGCTTAAACTCAGCAAAACTAACACATCAGACCTTCCACCGATTCTCAATGGCATTGAGATCTACATGGTACAGGAATTCTCGCAATTGCAAACAGACCAAAATGACGGTATGCTTTACCGAACGTATATGCAATAAATTAAATACTTATTTGCTTTATACTACTTATATTTCTAATCAATTATTTTAACACTTTCGAAATTAATAGTTCGTGCTATAATGAATATAAAATCATTATATGCTGTGAAAAAAAACTGGCAAGGAGATCCATGCACCCCAAAAGGCGACTGGTGGGATGGCCTTAATTGCAGCTATAAGAGTATCTATTCTCCTAGAATTGTATCCTTGTAAGTTTCTATTGCCATCTGGAGGTACCCAAGCGCTGATATTTCACTTTAATTAACAGAATGCTGATAAAAATTGAACCTGTAATTAGGAACATGTCTTCAAGTGCATTGGGTGGTGAAATAGCTCCATATTTTGCTGAATTGACATCGCTAGAGTATCTGTAAGTCTTCAATCTGACATTGGCTCTCCAAGTAAACTATTAACTAGTTCAAGTTTTCCTACTAGCCGCTATTACTGTTAAAAAAATTGCCGGTCATATACAGGGATCTGTCAGACAATAGCTTAAATGGAACTGTGCCAGGTTTTTTAGCTCAACTGAAATCTTTGAGAGTCCTGTAAGTTATTATTATTGTTGTTGTTGTTAACTACTTCATTATTAATTGAAATGGGAAAAATCTTAGTAGGACACACTTTAAAAGACTACTCAAATTTTTGATTTAACGTTACAGAAACTTGAAAAGAAACAAGCTTACAGGATCACTTCCATCTGAACTCCTGGAGAGGTCGAAGAATGGATTCCTTATATTAAGGTTAATTTACCCCACAATATACTAAATTAGCGAGGGATTATATACGAGTATTGTTAATAATTTCCAGACTGACTTTTGTCATTATCATTCAATTGATGCAAGTGTCGAAGAAAATCCAAATATTTGTCCGTCAGCTTCTTGTCAAAGAAAGAAAAACAAGTTTGTTGTTCCAGTAATAGGATCACTTGCTGCATTGTCCACACTATTAATTACATTGGGGATCTTCTTCACCCTTGGAACCAGGAAGAACCATGGTAAGAGAGCACTTTTATGAAAATAAAATAAAGGAATTATCATATAAATATATATTTTGTAGCACCTTATATTGCTAAAACGGGGGTGGTCATGTTCTTAATTAATTTGTAAGGCTCGTATTTCCCTGACAAACCATTGTACAATCTTTCGTATAACCTGTACCATGTTGTGCTTCCATATTATCAGCTGTGGAGAAGGTGGAAACTGAATTAGAGGATAAAAATGATTCATTTGCATCAAAAATCCAGCAACTTACATATTCTGATATTCTGAGGATTACTAACAACTACGAGAGAGTTCTTGGTCGAGGAGGTTTTGGAGCGGTTTATCATGGCTATCTGGATGACACTGAAGTAGCTGTGAAGATGCTCTCTCCATCATCCGCCCAAGGATACAAGGAGTTTCATGCAGAGGTATGCAGTGGACTAATTCATGTAAAAATCATGAGGAAATTCATTGACAACTGCATTTGGCATTCAATCGCAGGTTAAACTTCTGATGAGAGCTCATCACAAAAACTTAACAAGCTTTGTCGGGTATTGCATGCAAGGCACCAATATGGGGCTCGTCTATGAGTACATGGCTAACGGAAACCTGGAAAAATATTTGTCAGGTCACTTAGAATTTGTTACTACTTGACATTGGAGCAAATTCATAGATAGATTTAGAAGATTTTACATCAAAGCAAATCTTTTCTGATAAACAGGTGGAGAAGGATATATCTTGAGTTGGGGAGAGAGACTGCAAATAGCAGTGGATGCGGCACAAGGTTAGTCATTGGAAGCGCCATTAAAAATTTCTTGTTTTTGGATACTTAATTAGAAGGTAATTTTTATCGTGGAGTTTGAAACGTAGGATTGGAGTATCTGCACAATGGTTGTAAGCCACCAATAGTCCACAGAGATGTGAAGCCTGCAAACATCTTACTGAATGAAAAATTCCAAGCAAAGATAGCTGATTTTGGATTATCCCGTATATTTTCAACTGAAAGTGGTACTAATATATCAACAGAACAGTTTGCTGGCACCCCGGGGTACCTTGACCCTGAGTAAGTGCTTGGCTTTTAGTGTTCCCGTGACATTTACTGACTAATTTAAAGGTTTCCAAATTTCTTACATAGTTTGGCTTGCAGGTACTCTATCTATGACAAACTAAATGAGAAAAGTGATGTCTATAGCTTTGGAGTTGTTCTTTTCAAAATAATCACAACCCGACCAGATTTCACAAAAATATCCTTTGAGAATGTTCACATAACTGAATGGGTTAAATCCATGCTTGCGGAAGGGGATATTAGAAAGATAGTTGATCCTCGTTTAGGGGACAATTTCAATATAACTTCTGCTTGGAGAGCTGTCGAACTAGCACTTGCTTGTGTATCTAACGTTTCCTTTGAGAGGCCAACTATGGCGGAGGTAGTGATGGGATTGAAAGAGTGTGTAGCAATAGAAATTGCTCCAAGCAGTGAAGACCATGACAAATTGCTCGACAGTGTCAATGTAGACACTGAACTTTCCCCCCTGGCAAGATAGCGTATAGATATATATTCTCTAGAAACCTTGCTGACTGGTTCGATCAAGGGAAAAAAATAATTACAGGGTGGATTGTATTGCTCATTTGGAAATTTTTTCTTGTAATTGAAGTAATCAAACAATCAGAGAATAACGTGATCAACAATGGCTTCTACTACGGGTGGAACTATGCTTTGGCCTAAGGGGGTCGGGGTCCTACCAAGTCAATAAAAAATTATTAAATTTCTTTAAGTATTATATTTTTATATTTTATGTATGATGTGATTTTTCTATTTGGACCTCCCCATACATTATATATTACTACATTCATACAAAAGTATAATTGCTATTAATAAGTGGGTTCACATACTTTTTTATATATCTTATTTAGTTTATTGAAATATTACTTAATTTATGATAAATTTTTTCAACTACTTAGTCGCCCCCTCCCCCACCCTCCAAACAAAAATTTAACCCTAGGTTCGTCATTGCCTTCAGCCTGTTGGATCCAAAAACAAGCAAGCATTTTAAATTGTTGATATTCATCCAATCTTAAAAATTTAATCAGCCCTAGTAATCAACACAATGAGAAAAAAATAAGGACGTGTTTGATGCGCTAGTTAGGATAGCATTGGACAGCATTACACACATATACTGTGTTTGGCGTTGCGATGATTGAGCATGGGATAGGGTAAGGGCGCATAAGGGCTGTATAACTCCTGCACAGAATTGTCCGAAATCAACTCGCCTCTACCCCTAGTATTAGACCTCATAACTCTCCCTCTCCCATGATAGTATCACCAACTCTTTTCCTCTGCAAAAATCCCAAAAAAAAAAAAAAAAAAATCAAAACTTCGTCTCAACACAATTTGGGATGACAAGGAAAAAAAGAAATATATATAGAGCAAACTTTACCCGTAATAGACCTCCTCCTTTCCTTCCCTACTGCTGTAAGCCTCCCCCACTGCTGCCCCTGTTGCCAACTCCAGCTAAGAAATCTCCATGGTAGCAGACATCATCCCTTCCTCCCCCACCGCCGCAATTAGGCTCCCCTATCACTGCCTTTGCTGCCAACTCCAGCTAGGAAACAGATCGGGCATGACGTGGGGAAAAAAAAGCAAATAGAAGAAAAGAGAAGAGCCGCTACACCAGGCTGCAATTGAAGTTTATTTAACAAAAAAAAAAAAAAAAGAAGGCAAATGGATGAAAAGAGAGGAGAACAAGAGAAGAGAAAGAAGACTGCAACTTCAATCAAGAAGAAGAGACGAAAAGGAAAGGAAAAGCAAGGAGAGAGAGATATTATAAAATTAAATATAGTATTTACATTAAATAAATTTTAATAAAAATAAATAAATATTGCAAAAATTAAAATAATTAATTTTATATTTATGTATATAGATATTTAATTAAATAAATTTTTTCATCTTTTTTATGGTTAAAAATTTTAAATTTATTAAAATTTAAGATAATTATTAGTTTGAATTTATAAAATTTTACTTTTAAGTAAAAAATTTATATGATTTTGATTGTTGTTTATTTTAATTTATTATAAAAGTTAACATTTATGCTATGCAGTGCTATTTAACATTTATAAAAATAAAAATTAATATTTAATTAATTTATCAAAGTATTATTTAAAATTTATACTATACAGTGATAAATTAAACATAATACGTTGCATCAAACATGTGCTAGAGGATTAAAAAAAATGCTTCGGGGAAGCAAGGATCAATATAAATAAATCAGCACTAAATAAGTCAATGTTATAGTTACAGCAATTTCGAAGTCAGCAGAGGGTCAGCCAAAGCTGCAAACTGAATAAGCTAGACCAGCACACATTTGATGTGATTCATAAAGTGCTCAGTTGTTATTGAATTTTCATATAACAGGTCGCATTGTCCAAAAACAAGACCTTAGACTTTGATAGCCACAATCTGTATGGATGTTAACTGGATTCTGAAATGGGAAAGGATATCTGGTAACAAAATTTTATAAAATATAATTTTATTTTAATGTAAGAATATTGGTAGTGAATTGGATCCACCGGCCGGCAACATAATATTTGGAAATTTTAAATTTTCAGTTATTTATAATTTTTATTTCAAATTATATAAATGAACAAGATAATATATAGAGTAATCCAAAATATAGACCTTGTATCTTTGTCAATTATATGAATATATGTCATCATTTTTTTTCCCATATGCAGTTAGCCAGTAGTTTAATTTATTTTAACATTATTTTCTAATTGACAAAACCCTCTTACTTGATGATTTACATCAACCAATATATGATCGATTGAGAAGTCTATTATTTGGTCTTATCATATATATTACATATTCCTTTAGTTAACAACAATAAATATTATCAAATTATTTTCGTACAAATTTAAGTTGACAACTATGTTATTATTTAATAACATATGACATTAATTTGTATGAAAATTTTACATTTCTAATATTTCTGTTTATGGAACCCTTTACCATGAAAGTAGTAATCCATATCGCAAGAAAGTAAAAGCATGTCGATCAACATTTGGCAACTTGACTGATGTCCATGGTGGTCCATTGCATGAAAGTTATTGTCCTTATAAACGCAAAACCAAACCAACACCGAACCATATAATAAATATAATGAATTTGATGGCACAAGTTGTAGTGGGCTGAATAGAATTGGCTAGGGATCCGCCAAAAGTCATTTTCTCTACCATTTCTAATGCTAGTATTTAGTGTCTATTTGATATTCAAAAATCTATTTATCAATATAAACACTAAAATAGATATGATTTTGTAAATTATATTTACTTGCTAAGATATTTAAGTTAATTATATCATCAAATATTTGAATTACAGAGATCTATTAATAGATTTCATAATTTATCATAGATCAATAAAAATATCTTAAATAATGAATATAAATAAGAAAAATTTTCGCCAAACAGTGGCTATCATAAACCGATAGACAATACATAGGGTGCATCCAACAATAATGTCATCGCCAAAATAATCGATGATGACCAATCTGTTAAAATACATTAATAAGTACCTCGTTTTACAATTGAACAACAAAATAATATCAATTTTTCTTAAATGGTCGACTATCATCCATCATTTTGACAATTGAAAAATCATAAAAATACATATCCATGTTGTAGTTATATATAACTTGACAGGCAACGGAGCCACGTTATGGTCTGAAGGGGCCATGCCCTCCCCAGCCACTAAATGGCCTCTTGCCACAGGCCTTAATTAATGCTTACTGTAATTACTTTTATTAGTAATTCGGAGAATTGGCCTTACGAAGATTTTATAATATCGTAATTTATTTAGATTTTCATTTGACTAATTTACACTATTCGTGATGCTAATAAATTATTTAATTTCTATTTATATGAAATTATCAGTTCGTGCTATAACGAGTATAAAATCAACATGTAATAAAGTGAAAATGAACTGGCAAGGAGAACCATGCGCCTCCGAAAGGGGCAGGTGGGATGGCCTTAATTGCAGCTATGAGAATGCCCATACGCCTAGAATTGTATCCTTGTAAGTTTCTCTATGCCTTCTAGATATACCCAAGAGCTATATAACTATATTTGACTTGATTAAAATCCTAACAAAAATTGAACCTGCAATTAGGAATATGGCTTCGAGTGGATTGTCTGGGAAAATTGCTTCGTATTTTGCTAATCTGACATTACTTGAAATTCTGTAAGTATTGGATCTGAAATTTACTTTGTAAGTATTCAATCTGAAATTGAATTGTAGTTGCAAGTTTTCATGTGAAAATAATAGTAACAATAACAATAATAACATGTAACCTTTTAGGATATAAACAAAATAAAGTATTGATGGAATAAACTGAATTAAAAAAAAAAACCTAATTTATGAGATTTAGATCTTTTTTCTAAAATAAATTTTTAAAAAAATCCTATTTATCTAACATAAAAAGAAACCTAAACAATATGAAATTCGTAAATTAATTAAAAAATTCCTAAAATTTCGAAAATAAAGATAAACGCCCAATAAAAATACATCAAAATAAGTATGTTATATCACTTGTCCCATGAGAATTCAACACAATAATTCAACATTCATACGAAACTTTTACATCAAGTTGCATCATCATTTAATATAAAATTTGGTGTAAAAACTTGAGATCCATTGTATAGGTTTTGTATTGAATATATAATTATAATATTCACATCACTTGAGATACTGAATTTTGGATATAATTTATGAGTTTAGTATTAGTGAGAATAATTAATTTCCAACTATTTCTAAAAGGATGCTACATATTATTTTACTAGCCACTAATACTGGTGCAAGAAAATTGCTCGATATGCACGGGGATGTCTGCATGACAATAGCTTAACCTGGAATACTGCCGGATTTATTATTATTATTATTAGTTTAGTACTTCAGAATATATTGAAATTGGAAATATGATCTTAATGAGATACATTACGGGGCAATTCATGTTTTTTATCTGACACTTCAGAAACCTAAGAAGAAACAAACTTGAAGGATCACTTCCAGCAGAACTCATGGAGCGGTGGAAGAATGGATTGCTTATGTTAAGGGTTATTTACCTCAACATCTGCTACATGGAAATTAACATATATATATATATGAGGGATTATATGCAAGTAGTTGTTATTGGTTTCAAGGCTGACTTACTTTGTTATCGTCCTATTAATCACGAAAGCGTGGAAGAAAATCCAAATATTTGTCTGTCGGCTTCATGCCAAAGATAGAAAAACAAGTATGTTGCTCCAACAATAGGATCACTTGCTGCCTTGTCCGCTTTGTTGATTGCATTGGCTATCTTCATCAGCCTTAGAAGAAGGAGGAACCATGGTAAGAGAATTCTTTTATTAAAACAAAATAAATAAGAAGTTAGGGGTTAATTGGAAAAAGCCATATTTCTGCGGTCTTTGAAAATTAGATTTGTATAGCCATCTACACCTTGTTGAGTGGTGAAGCCCTTCAGCTCGATAGCTTATTTTGGTTGTTAAGTTGTCAAGTTCTTATCTAATTGATTATGGAATTTAAATTTTTAAAAAGTAATTTTTTTTTAAAAAAAATCTGTTAATTGTGTTCTTCCTGGCGTGATTTTCAAAAGTTATTGTACACATTATATTTAAAGAAAAACATATTTTTATGGCATCTTACAATATTACGAACGGGAGTTGGTGTTAGTTAATTTACATGTATAATGCTTGTATTGCACACTCTTCAACTTAATAATGAGTTAACTCAAACTTGTATTTACAACAAGATATGGTGGGAAAGTAACGATATTCTTCTTAATAGATATTTGTTTTGTAAACTTGTGTGATGACCTTACTATCAGTTGTTGAGAAGATAAAAATTATCCAAGAAGAAAAAAATGATTCATTTGCATCAAAAACCCGGCAACTTAAAAGGGTTTTTGTAACAAATTTACAAACAAATTTACAAGGGTTCTTGGTATAGGAGGATTTGAAACCGTTTATCATGGCTATTTGGACAACGCTGAAGTAGCTGTGAAGATGCTCTCTTCATCATCTGCCCAAGGATACAAGAAATTGCTCACAGAGGTATCCAACTGTAGAGTACATGCAAAAACTATTAGGATTCACATTTCTTTACAGCTGAATGTGGCTTTCAATTGCAAGTTAAACTTCTGATGAGCGCGCATCATAGAAATTTGACAACATTTATCGGGTATTGCATAGAAGGCACCAATATGGGGCTTATTTATGATTACATGGAAAAAGGAAGCTTGGAAAAATATTTGTCAGGTCATTTTCCAAAATTTATGTGACCCTGAGTAAGTTCTTGGTTATTATTGCTCTGCCCATATAAAAAACATATATAACTGCATTAGACGTATGCGTGTAGAATAATCAAGGACATATATAATAAACAATAACATGATACTCTCTCATTAATTAAATGTGTATGTGTTTATACATATCCAAGGTTCTTCCTCGACAAGCTTCATATAAATTTTATGCTAGTGTTTTCTAATCATAGACGAAATATGAATGAAAATTTGTTTTCATGCTTTCTGCCTTAGGTACTTGGTCAAGTCCAACCGGTTGAATGAAAAAAGTGATGTATATAGCTTCGGGGTGGTTCTTTTAAATATAATTACACCAAACGGTGATTATGAAGTCCCGAAATATTCACTTAAGTGAATGGGTAAACTCACTGATGGAGGAAGGAGGCATCAGAAAGATAGTTGATCCACGTTTAGGGGACAATTTCAACGTTAATTCTGCGTGGAAAGCCGTGGAATTAGGACTGGCCGTGGAATTAGGACTGGCTTATGCTTCTCACACTTCTTCTAAAAGACCTACCATGATTGCGGTAATGATGGGATTGAAAGAGTGCTTGACGATAGAACTTGATCAAAATGATGAAGCCCTTTGCATAAATAAGATCACCAGCATTAATCTGGATAATGTATCTACTCCTCTGGCAAGGTAGATGTACGTATCTTTAATTTCTTGCTAAGAGTACTACATGGATCTCATCTTATAGCTAATGCTTGGGTGGTCGAAGCTATGTAATAAAGTATATGACGCATCCATGGAGCTGAGAAGAGAAAGACCATATCACATTATGTTGATATTGTCAATTTGTTTTTTAATTGCTAGGGAAGTATTTTTGGTTTTCGCTTGCTAGTTTGGATGTAGAAGTTGCAACATTAATTGTTATTTTTGGCTCCTGGCTCATTTTCCCTTGAAAAGATAAAACAGTTTAGTGTACATATTATGTATAAACATGTGACCGGTTAGTTCAAGTGACAAGGGTAGTGAGTTGGTAAGGCCACAATGAAGTTCTGGGTTTGATTATCCACAATAGCCTTTTTTCATGAGGTAAGTAGGAGACAGTGACTATAATGACATTTTCCCATGAGGTAAGTAGGAGACTGTGACAGTGGGTTATGATCGCACTAGTCTCTCTCGAGAATTAGTTGTGGTGCATAAGCTGGCCCAGACACCGTTACAAAAAAAAAATGTATACGCATGTGGCAGTAGTGATACACAATTTCTTACAAATTAGATATTTAAGATATTATCACATTTACCCTTATGATATTAATTGAATTTTTAATTATTAGCATGTATTTCTATCCAACCTCAAGTCATTATATGCCGATTCTTATACCAGTTAGAAACCCAATCAGATATGCTTTTTAACATTTCTGAAAGAAAATCGAAAATAAGTAGGGACAGGATCGGTAGCCCTCTAAATTACACTTTTTTTAATCAATTTCTGTCCCTTAGATTTATATAGATTAATGGTAGGATTTGATTATATGATAAATAAAGATTAAGACAATCATTAAATGCACGTAGAGAACAAATAACAATTAAGTTATGCAAGTAATGATCCTTTTTTTCTCTCCCATCTTTCTTCTTGTCTTTACATCCTCTCTCTCCTATAATCCAGAATCACTAATTTTTTACTTATTTTTCTACATTTCGCGTTGTGTCTGGATGTAATTTTTTATGATGCTGCCCATGAAAGTTTTCTAAGGAGCCAAATGGATGTTTACAAAATTTAAGCTCAAATGTCCGAACTTCAAATGAATTAATGAATTATAATGATGATAAAAAAAGAATTACGGATAATATATACGGACAATTTCAATTCATCCTTATAATGAATTAATTTTTTTATCATCCTTATAAATTTAATTCATTATATATTATTGTTTGAGTAATTAGTATATTTTTAGGTAATTAAGAAATATTATCATTTATTATTTTATTTTAAAATTGTTTAACGAATAATTTAAATTATACTAAATTACAAGAGAGAGAGGATAAAAAGACTAAAAAGAAGATTAGAGAGAAAAAAAGATCATTAGTTTTTTACTTAATTGTTATTCATTCTATATTTATTTAATAATTAACTTAATATTTACTTGCTATGTAATCAAATCTTAACCATTAATCTATATAAATCTAAGAGATATAAATTAATGTCAAAAAAAGTATAATTTAAAGGAATTGTTGTCTGCTGATCCCCTGCTGCACACACATATATATAGGGGTAGGATCAGCTGCCCCTCTAAATTAAACTCTTTTTTACATCAATTTATAACCCTTATATTTTTATAAATTAATAGTTATGATTTGATTACATGACCAGTAAATATTAAAGCAGTTATTAAATATACATAGAATGAATAATAATCAGGTTAGACAATTAAGATCTTTTTCACTCTCTAGTCTTCTTCATCTTGTCTTTACATCCTTTCTCTCTTATAATTTAGGCATAATTTAAATTATTCTTTAGACAATTTTAAAATAAAATAATCAATAAAAGTATTAAATTTTCAATGGACACCGTATTAATCTATCTAAATCTCATACTTAGACGCCGACTCCCAAAGCCAAACTCCCATAAAAAGCTATTGATTATTTTATTTTATTTGTTTAAGGAATAAAGGATTTATGTCCGCTGATTGTTTTACATCGTATTTCTGTTGATTATTACACTCATTCTTATTACTTCCATTACACAACAATCAAAAGTTAACAAAAGAATCATGCAGGCCACGAATTTATAAATGCAGACCTAAGAATTATAGTTAATAGATAATAGAATGAAAACTATAGAAAAGACATTTTAGTTGGTTAAAAACTCTCATTCAATAATTAATATTTAATTAATTTTTGGATATATACTTAACAAGTCTATAACTAATGTGGTACACCATATTTCCATTAATTGATTATTTTATTTTAAAATTGTCTAAAGAATAATTTAAATTATTTCTAAATTACAAGAGATAGAGGATGTAAAGACAAAAGAAAAAAAACGAAGAGAGAAAAGGATCATTAAATGTCTAACTTAATTGTTATTCATTCTCTATACATTTAATGATTACCTTAATAGTTATTAGCCATATAATCAAATCCTAACTATTAATCTATAAAAGTCTAAGGGTTATAAATTGATGTAAAAAATAGTGTAATTTAGAAGGTTGTTGATCCTATCCCCCATATATATATATATATATATCTAGAGTCACCATCCAAAACATTTCATCAAATAATTATTGTCCGTGTGCAATTAGCCATATATAGGAGTTTTATTTTAACCTTTTTTTTTACAAAATTTATGTACTTAATACATCAACCAACTATGATTGAGAACTGTATTGGGTCCCTTAAGTATAATATTAATCATATTATCAGGGGCATATCAGACTTAAAAATTTGGAGAACAAGGGCTACTAGAGATAATATTTGGATTAAAATTTAAGTAATTTTCCAATAGAATCTTTGAAATTTTTAAACAGTAATAATATACAACCCAACTTAGTATCCCAATTTTGTATCCCATCTATGATGAAGTTGAAAATTATTTAGTAAAATTGATTTTTAAAATATTGTATTTTTAAAAATTTATAAAGATAGTTTGATAAATTTGATATTCAAAATCTAGCTGTGAATATAAACACTAAAATAAATATATATAATTTTTTAATGTTTTAGACCATCAAATATTTAAATTGCATTTAATATAATCAAAAGATATAAATTAGTTATAGAATTCATAATTAAATTATAAATTTATAAATACATTAAAAATACTAAATAAATAAATAATAAAAAATTTCATTGAGTTGGGCCATGGCCGACAATATATGGCACATCGTGATCTTCCCACGGTTGAAGGCCATCGATTATTTTGGAGATTCGGATGCCACCAAAAGCATATTGTGGTTGATGGCCGAAGATCATTGCTATATTTAAATTGAAAGGTATGAACAACATACTATATTATACGTTAAACATAAAATTTTGAAAGGTATGAACAGCATATGAGAAGGAGATCCCCGAGCCAAAGTATTTCCCAATAACGGCACGCTCTCAGCCCTCCTGGCACTTAGCGTATCAACAAGGGAACTCTTGTGGTTCTGAGATCAACTTCAAAACAGGATCATAATCATAGCAAGGAAAATAAAGCAAGTTGTGAAAAGTATTTTTTAAGATAGTTTTGAGAGATAATACTTAAAAGTTTTATAAATAAGCTCCTCTATCTCTCTGATCTCTCTAAGAGAAGTTGGAGCATTTATTTATAGTAGGGAGAGGGCTGAGTACCAATCTAGTTTATAGGACACTTGTACATATTTTTATTGGACACGCCTTTTTATAAGATAAAGAGATACGATACTTATCTCTTTTAACACTTGGATATTCTTTCCTTGGACACGTTTTCTTAGATGACAAGTATCGCTTTTCTCAAGATAAGATACTTATCTTTTACATATAAAACAAAAGAAATGAAAGTAAAAAGGAGTTACTTTCCTTTGAAAGCATGCCTAATAGGACAAAAGTCTAAAGCTACTTTACATAAAGTTATTTTACAAGTGTCACATAATCTTTGGCTTTTGAAGATCATCCTTATCACTTTGGAGAAGTAGTGATATTAAAAATTTTTGGATATTCGTCTGAGTCATCATCATTATCTGAGTCCCACCATGTTAACATGTTAAATTGTAGGATGTCATCTTCTTTGTCTTTTGTTTGAGTTGTCGAAGATTGCTTTTCCAAAAGGTTAAGATAAGGTTCATCCAGGCTGTATGGATCTTGCGAATGTTGAAAGTATGATGGATATGACTGGCTCTGAGATGGTTATGTGGCATATTCTAAAGGCTAAGTTGTAAGAATGGATCATTATCTTTTTGGGCCTGTTGAGATTGAGAACTTTCTCCTTTTTCCACGTGGTTATGCTTAGAATAATACAGTTCTCTATAATGTATGATTTGCTGAGAGTAATCTGGAGGATATTGTTCCAAGGTGCATCATATTCAATGGATGACCAAATCTGTGAAGGGATCCTTGAATAAATTTCTGAAATTCTCATTTAAAATTCTTTGAATTCACGAGGATATGATTCTCATTGTTGTGTAAGGCTATACGGAGTCAAGCTATATTCCTGCACATGAGAAAGGAACTACAAATTTCTGTTACTAGTAATGCTTGTTCTTTTAAAGATGTAGATGACGTAATGTGATGCTCTTTGGCCTCGGAGATTGAAATTTTCTGCCTTTGATGCTCGAATTGATTTTTTCACCATGAAAGAGGATGAAACCATTCAAGAAAAATGTGAAAACATCCGAAAGTAGTGTTGAGGTTTTATGACAATGCAGAAGGCTTGTATATGCCATCTTGTTCAGTATGTAGTTGAGATTGAACTCAATTCCAATTGAAAATTGTTGCATGAGATGCCAGAGAACTATAAGACTTCTTAATTAAAATCCCTTTCAATATTTTTGACTTGATAAATCTTCATGTTTGGAAAATCTGGATGAATTTCAACACTCCTAAAAGGGAATGGACCATATTCAATGAGGATGTTATCCTGATATTCCATCATTTGTTGATGATGAGACTGTTCTAAACATTGGTTTGCCATCAAAACTGGAGCTTCTGGAGGAACGAAATCAACTTGATTTGTTAAAAAAGTAGTAGGACGCATCATGTGAATTATTGGAATAACCTAAAGAGATTTGTCTTGACTAGTCTTCTGTTGTTGAGGCTGGGATAACATATCTATAAGAACATTGTTTGTTCCTTTGATATGTTTAACATTGAAGTTGATTGTGAGAACCATGTTGACCATGTGAGTAACTGAGAATGTGGCAGTTGCTTCTGCTTGAATTTCAACATTTTTGAAAATGAACTCATATCCATTTCCACTATAAAGTAATGGCCGATAAGATGAAACTAAAATTTTTCAATGCCTTTCGTGACTGCAAGAATCTCTTTTAATGTAGAGTAATAATGGATCTCTGAGCCAAAGAATGAACCACTTTTATATCCACAAATATTTCTTTTCCCATTCTTTTCTTCAAGAAGGATTGCTGCCCAACAAAAATCACTAGCATCACACTACAACAGAAAGGACAATTTACGGCGGGTCAAAACCGTCGCAAAAGGGTTTTTACGACGGTTTTACGGCGGTTTCTGTCCGACGTAAAAGCAACTGCAGTAAAAGCTTTTACGGTGATTTTTGCCCACCGTAAATAACTTTATACGGCGGTTTAAATGTTCGTCATAAAAGGGTTCTATGAAATTTTGTGACACTCTTTTACGTCGGTTTATGAACCGTCGCAAATATTATCTATTTGTTTTTGTTTTCACATATTTTTTTCATTTACAGTTCACAGCATGCATTTAGATATAACAAAAACAAAAGATAAATAGAGCAATTAAATATACAAATTCACCTGTGACAAATCTCTCAAAAGTGGCAATAACTGGGTCCTCAAGCTAAATTATTTCCACAAGTTACTCAGACCTATTTTCTTATGTCCTGAAAGCAAACATTAACAAGGAAGAAAGGCATTAGATTTTCTAAATTTCAACCATGAGCCAAAGATCTGCTGCAAAGAACAAGAAAATTAGTAAACTCATAACAAGAACTTGACTTGAAGCCAACCAAAATATAATTCTAATTCTAAAGAAGACAATAAAAATCAACAATAGTGATTTCATTTAGAAAAAAGACATTTGCGGTGCTAATTTAATTGATTTAGCTTTAAACTAGAGACTACTACTAAATATTTTTTTTTCCAGTGATTAAATTTTCCTCTTAAAATAGCTCTCTGCTTTTTTAACATTATTTAATTACAATCAAGCTACTGGTTTAACATTATCCTGCTTCTTTTCTTTGTGGGAACAGATTCGTAATAGAAACTTCTTGAGGAACAACCAGAAATAGATAATTTGAGTAAAGACTGGCATAAACCTGCATATTGCAATCCACATAAAATGGTTTATATGACTGAGGATCACTTAGTCAATTTAAATTATTATCTGCTCCGAACACAAAGTCTGATCATTGATGACACCAATACTCAAACATCATCAACCAAAACCTGATAATGATTAATCACCTATCGCACAGTTGGTTACTTGATTAATGTCAATTCTAAAACCAGATAAGAGCACAAAACATTGTTAAATCCCATATCTAGCATTGTTGTGAATAACAACACAATGAAATACATTGAACAACATACTAATAAAACATCTAAAACTTTCCATATATGTCCAAACCACCTTCCAAACGACCCAATTTTGTCACAGCATTACCTGCTTACAAATTTTCTCCAAACTAGCAAACTCCCCGCAGCAAACTAAAATAACTAGACAACAAATCACTAACACAAATAGGATGCCACATCTAAAATACTAAATTCAAATTTCCCCTCTTTCAAGAAAGACCCAAATCATTATTCACATTCAACTTTCCAACAAAGCAAACAGATCAAGAACAAAAATTGAACACGGATGAGAGAGAGAGAGAGAGAGAGAGAGAGAGAGAGAGTAGTACATGATGGGAAAACTAGTAGAGATCTCAGGGCAATGCATCTTCACTATCACACTACTACAACATCAGTAATTCATTGATCAACCTATGCGGAAAACCAATCACACAACCACTCCACACCCAATCGAACAACCACTCCACACAATCCACAAAATCACACACCAATCAACGAAAATTAAACAAAAACCACCCAATCACACAACCACTCCACACCCAATTGAACAACCACTCCACACAATCCACAAAATCACGCACCAATCAACGAAAATTAAACAAAAACAACCCAATGACACACTGCACAACACACCACAAATCGCATACCCAATCAAAAAAAACCAAAAACCTAACTTCTTAAATCAAATCCACACACAACACGGCTTACCTATCAACGAGGCTCTATCACGCAGAAGCGAGAGGAAGGGAGACCGAGAGAGAGACACGGAGGGAGACCGAGAGGAAAAGATGCTCTATCACGCAGCAGCGATGGTGGATACGGTGGCAGCTACAGGAGCAATGGAGGTAACAACGGTGATAGAGAATAAAAACAGCATGGGGGTGGTCGATTTTGCGGTATAGAGAGACGCGGAGGGAGACCGAGAGGAAAGAAAGATGAAATTCGCAAATAGGGTTAGATGAAATTTGGGAAATTTTTATTACTTTTATACAGCAGTTTATAAAACTGCTGTAAATGAGTTTTCACAAATGCCTTTTACGACGGTTTTTAAAAACCGCCGCAAAAGGGCGCAGTATATACCCTGCTTTCTTGTAGTGTCAATTTGCAAAATTCTTTTTTCGATAGAGGGAATTTGTAAAGGAGGAATATCTTGAGCAATCTTCTTAATCTAAGACATTGCAGTAGTTTCTTTTGGTCCCTAAGAGGGAGAATTTTTCTTGAGCATGAGTTGAAGAGGACGAATCACCATTGAGAGTTTAGGAATGAATTCTGCCATAAAGTTGATGATACTTAGTACTTGTTGAATCTGTTCCATGGAACGATTCTTATCGGGAAAATCTAACAGTTGCTTTCCAATGTGAGGTTGAAGGCGATATTTTCCTTCTGAAATTATCATTCCGAGAAAATCAACTTTTGGTACCATGAAAATACATTTCTTGGGAGAGATCATGATACCATATTGGAGAAGGATGGAATGCATCTGCTGTAGCAGCTTCAAGTGTTCTTTTGTTGTTGATGAGTATAAAAAGAGATCATTGATAAACGCATGAAAGTGCACTGTTAAGCATAAATAATTAATGTTAATTGGTCAATATTATAAAACTTTTATGATATTTTAGCATAATTATTTTGCTTATGCCTTTTTTATATTTGTTTCATTTCTTTTGCATTTTCTTTAGTCTTTATCTTGAAATAAAGTGTTGTCCCTAAATTGTGACTAATGGAAATCATTTTGCAGGATTATAAAATGGACATAACTCTCAATCTATGGATCAAAATGAAGAGATTCTTAAACCTGGAGCAACATGACTCAATCTTACACAAAGTTGAAGAACAATCAAAAGCCCAAATCCAACATTTGATGGGCCGAAATTGAGACACAAGAAAACCAAATTGTAGTTGTTGCTCAGCCCAACCCATGTCCGGTATTTGGGCCATATCTCAGCCAATACTTGTCCAAATTGCTTGAATCCAGTGGCCATGGAAAGCTAAGACATAATGCTACAACTTTCATGTTTACCAGAAAGCCCAATTCGATCAGTTTGGTGGTCAAAAATCTGCTACAAGTTGGTGGAATGTTTGGTGGCCGAAAATGTGGAAGGTTTGGTGGAAAGTTGACCAATGTTCGGTATTTGGACCATATCTCAGAGAATACTTGTCCAAATTGCATGAATCTGGTGGCTATGGAAAGCTGAGACAAAATGCTACAACTTTCATGTTTACCACAAAGCTCAATTCAATCAATTTGAAAGTCAAAAACGTGCTGCAAGTTGATAAAAAGTTTGGTAGACGAAAATGTGGAAGAATTGGTAGAAAGTTTGGTATAATAGTTCCATTTCATCACCTATATAAGGACAACTTGAGGAGTTGAATGGGAGAGGCTGAGAATTTCATTATATCATTGTGTATTACAATTCTCTCTTGTATTTCTCTTTACAAATGATGGGAATGAATTGTAAGTTAGGCTAGAACTCTTGGTAAGGCTAGAGATGAAATTATATGTGTAGTTTGTCTACTTCTCCACTTTGATTCTTCCTCAAGGGCTATAAAGTATGTATGTTTGTTATGTTTTAAACTCTTTCTCATCTTGTGATTTCTTTTTAAATCCAGAAATTATACTTCTCAATTTCATATAAATTCAGTCATGCTTTCTTTATGTGATTCGTGTTGAATTATAATTGTTACTGGTAGTTTCGTTTTATGAGTTAATCTTTTACTGCAATATTGTCATGTGATATATTGTCGCTCTTGGATAACTTGTAAGGATGAATGTTGTTGATAAATATTACTTGTAAAGAGTTTATGCATATCAAATACATGTGTTTATTAATTGTGCTATACTATACATATTTTCCGATTGATTGTTTGGGATGTGAAACTTTCAATTGAGTTATAATTGTTGAATCAAAGTGGGGATTAGATTTACAAAACATATAAATGATTCTCGATGCCTTACCTCTTAATTACCATCGATTGTTTTCAATTATTAAATATTGTAATATCTTTAGAACCAATCACTTTAAAGTTAAATTTTACATCTTTGTTATCTTTTTAATATTTTTGTTTTACCAACCTATTTTGTCGAAAGCCTCCTTGTGGATACGACACCTCAACTTATACTACAATAACCGCGGTATATTTTGGGCGTAATCAAAATTTGGCGCCGTTGCCGGGGAGGTAAAATAGGCGAAAGACGGTTTGTATTTTTCATTTCTTTTTCTTTTTTTTTTCTTCTTTGGCCTAACTTGGCCTAATTTGCCTAATTTACCTAACTTTGACTAATTTCCTAACTATACCTAACCTTATTTCTTTTACTTGTTTGCCACCTTATTTATTTTCTTTTACTTGTTAAAGGACGGCTTTGCTGCCTTATTTTATTTTATTTTACTTGTTAAAGGACGGCTTTGCTGCCTTATTTTTTTTACTTGTTTATTTTATTTTACTTGTTAAAGGACGGCTCTGCTGCCTTATTTTATTTTACTTGCGCATTTTATTTTTCTTGTTAAAGGACGGCTTTGCTGCCTTATTTTATTTTTCTTGTTAAAGGACAGCTCTGCTGCCTTATTTTTTTTTTACTTGTTAAAGGTTGGCTTTGCCACCTTGTTTATTTTATTTTATATTCTGCATATACTTGTCAAAGGTTGGCTTTGCCACCTTGTTTGTTTTATTTTCTTTATTCTATTTATACTTGTCAAAGGTTGGCTTTGCCACCTTGTTTATTTTATTTTATATTCTGCATATACTTGTCAAAGGTTGGCTTTGCCACCTTGTTTGTTTTATTTTCTTTTTTCTATATATACTTGTCAAAGGTCGGCTTTGCCGCCTTGTTTCTTTTAATTTTTCTTTTTCTCTTATTCTCTCTAATTTTTTTTTCTTATTGCTTTTTGATCTTATTTGAGAACTTTCTTGTGTGTAAAAAAAAAAAAAAAAGAGAGAAAAATAAATTGTGAGGATGTATGAAGCAATCTAGAGACAAACGAGGGAGATTTATGAAAAAATCAGAATTAGAACCACAACAAGATTTTGCAACCGAAGATAATCCAAATCTGAGTTCATCTTCATCTTCTAATTCTGATACAATGAGTCAACATGAGGATAGCCCCGTTAAAACTCTAAAAGATTACTTACATCCTACCCGCACAACCACACCATCATGTATCATATTTCCACCCAACATACCAAAACTGGACTTCCACCCTGGGATGATACACCTTTTACCAACTTTTCATGGTTTAGATAGTGAAAACCCTTATGTCCATGTAAGGGAATTTGAAGAAGTAGTAGGCACCTTTCATAGTCATGCCAATGCCATAGATTCTGTCAGGTTAAAATTTTTCCCTTTCTCCCTAAAAGACAAAGCAAAGAGTTGGCTATACTCTTTGAGGCCGAGATCCATAGGAACTTGGGCAGAAATGACCCAAGTATTTTTCAATAAATATTTTCCACAACATAAGACTAACGACCTAAAAAGACAAATTTCCTCTTTCTCCCAAAAAGATAGTGAAACCTTGTACCAAACTTGGGAGAGATTCAAAGAGTTGTTAAACATGTGTCCTCATCATGGGTATGAAAATTGGCGCTTGGTTAGTTACTTCTATGAGGGACTCACAATTAGGGAGCGCCAATTTGTTGAAATGATGTGTAATGGGGAGTTCCTTCAAAAAGACCCTGAGGAAGCCATAGAATTCCTCAAAGACTTAGCTGAAAAAGCCCACACATGGACTGGACCTAGTGCTACAGATAGCACAAATAGGTCACGACCTAGTGGAATTTACCATCTTAGGGAAGAAGACAAACTTAAAGCCCAATTAGAAGTCTTAACTAGGGAATTGGAAGTCTTGAAAACCAAAGATAGGAAGGTCACCCACATGGTTGCTAAGGTTGAATCACAAGATACATGTTTTGTTTGTGGAGAGTTGGAACACTTAGCTCAGGATTGCCCAACTTACAGTGAGATGAGAGGAGTGTACGAGGAACAATGTAACACCTTAGGGATGTACAAAAAGCCTTATTCACCCTATTCTGAAACCTATAATCCAGGTTGGAGAAACCACCCAAACTTTAGTTGGAAATCGAACCCCCAAAACAACAACCAATGGAAGCAGGAACAACAACCATCCAAGTCTTATCAAGCACCTCAATACAATGCACCACAAGTTAGGAATTCCTTACAGGACACCTTACAAGCATTTATGGAGGCCCAAAATAAGACTAACCAAAAATTTGAAACAGTTCTTACACAAGTGGTGGAAGAGAATAAGGAGATCAAAAGTCAAATCACTAAGCTAACTAGCGCTTTGACCATACAAGAGCGAGGTAAGTTTCCATCTCAAACTCAGTCTAATCCAAAAGGGCAACATATGGCACAAGCTTCTACTTCTGACACACAAAATCTTGAAGAGGTAAATGCCATCACTACTCGAAGTGGTAAGATCTTAAATGAGCCTACATTGCCAATCAACACTACCATGGAGAACAAAGATGTTCCCCTACAAAAGGAGGACATTTTTGAGAAAGAACTTGAAAAGAAATTTTCGATCCCAGTGCCTTTTCCCCAAGCTCTCAGATCTAATGGGAAAAACTCGAAAATTCAAGGTGAGATTCTAGAACACTTAAAACAAGTTAAGATTAATCTTCCCTTGTTGCATGTAATTAAACAGGTTCCGGCTTACGCCAAAGTTATCAAGGATCTATGCACCATCAAAAGAAAGCACCATGTCAAGAAGACTGCATTCTTGACGGAACAGGTAAGTGCGGTAATTGAACAAAAAGTGCCACCCAAGTACAAAGATCCAGGCTGTCCTACAATTTCCTGCCAGATCGGGACACATGAATTCAGTCAAGCATTGTTAGACTTGGGAGCAAGTGTCAATCTCATGCCCTATTCTGTTTACTTACAATTAGGACTTGGAGAGATCAAACCCACATCCGTAGTTCTACAATTGGCAGACCGATCAATCAAGAAACCACGGGGAATAGTGGAAGATGTTCTAATACAGATTGATAAATTTTATTACCCTGTTGATTTTCTTGTTTTGGATACTCAGTCTGTAGTCAATATGGAGTCCAAAATCCCTCTTATTTTAGGGAGACCTTTTCTTGCCACTGCTAACGCTTTTATTAATTGCAGGAACGGTCTTATGAAGTTATCATTTGGGAATATGACTCTTGAGGTGAATATTTTCCATATTGGAAAACAACCACGAGAGGAGGACGACTGCTACCATTCATACATGATAGGCACACTTATCTCAGAGGAGGCTTATAGAAAAAAGGATTCTGACTCTTTAGAACACCTTCTTAATTCTGATTTTGAAGATTTATTTTATCCTGATGATTCGACTAATGTGTTTGGTGTTTTTGACTCACAGGATAAAAGGACTCGATTTTGGCAACCACGCTTTGAAGAATTGCCTCGTGGAGGAGAGAAGCCAAAACCCTCTAACTTGGAGGCACCAAAAGTTGAACTTTCCCCACTGCCCGAAGGTTTGAAGCACGTATTCTTGGGAGCAGGTGATACCTTTCCTGTTATTATTTCTTCAGAACTTAGTGTTGAACAAGATGAAAAATTGATAAACTTGTTAAAAGAACATATGTCTGCACTAGGATGGACTATAGCTGATATTAAAGGTATTTCTCCATTAATATGTTCCCATAGAATCCATTTAGAGGAAGGTACCCAACCTCGTAGAGACCCCCAAAGAAGACTTAACCCAACAATGAAAGAAGTGGTAAAGAAAGAAGTCTTAAAACTATTAGATGCGGGTATAATCTATCCAATATCTCATAGTCAATGGGTAAGTCCAACACAGGTAGTGCCTAAGAAATCTAGAGTAACTGTGGTTCAAAATGATAAAGGAGTGTCTGTTCCAACTAGAGTAGTAACTGGATGGCGGATGTGCATTGATTATAGGAAATTAAATACAGCCACCCGAAAAGACTACTTTCCATTGCCTTTTATTGACCAAATCTTGGAACGTGTAGCTGGTCATCCTTTTTATTGCTTTCTTGATGGGTACTCAGGATATTACCAGATAGAGATAGCTATAGAGGATCAGGATAAGACTACCTTCACATGCCCTTTTGGTACTTATGCTTTTCGTAGGATGCCATTTGGATTATGCAATGCACCAGCTACTTTTCAACGTTGTATGCTTAGTATTTTCTCAGACATGGTTGAAAAATGCATGGAGGTTTTTATGGATGATTTGACTGTTTTCGGTAACTCTTTTGATTCATGTCTACTTAACTTAAAATCTGTTTTGAGTAGGTGTGAAGAAAAAGGACTTGTGCTTAATTGGGAAAAATGTCATTTCATGGTGTCTTCTGGGATTGTTTTGGGACACATTGTTTCAGAAAGAGGAATGGAGGTTGACAAGGCTAAAATCGAGTTGATCTCTAAATTACCTACACCCAAAACGATAAAAGATGTCCGATCTTTTCTAGGGCATGCTGGTTTTTATAGGAGGTTTATACAAAATTTTTCTTTTATATCTAGACCATTGTGTAACCTCTTATTAAAAGATGCTGAATTTGTATGGACTCAAGCTTGTGAGGAAGCATTTCAGACACTAATTGCCAAACTCACCAGCGCTCCCATTATGCAGTCACCTGATTGGAACCTTCCATTTGAGATTATGTGTGATGCCAGTAACTATGCTGTAGGAGCAGTCCTTGGTCAACGAAGGGAGGGCAAACCCTTTGTAGTTTACTATGCTAGTAGGACCTTGAATGATGCTCAAATGAATTATTCTACTACTGAAAAGGAATTACTAGCTGTTGTTTTTGCTTTGGACAAATTTCGTTCTTATTTAATTGGTTCACCTATCACTGTGTTCACTGACCATGCAGCTCTTAAGTACCTTTTTTCTAAGAAGGATGCTAAGGCCCGTCTAATTAGGTGGATTCTTCTTTTGCAGGAATTTGATCTAACCATTAAGGACAAGAAGGGTGTTGAAAATGTTGTAGCAGATCATTTATCTCGTCTTGAGTTCAATGATTCCACCAATGTTCAACCAATTCAAGATGATTTCCCAGATGAACATCTTTTCACTGTAAGCCAAGTACCTTGGTATGCACATATTGTAAATTACTTGGTTTGTGGAGAAGTTCCATCTAACTGGAGTGTACAAGGTAAGCGTAAGTTCTTGGTTGAGGTACGTAATTTTTATTGGGATGATCCTTATCTTTTCAAATATTGCGCTGATCAAATTATGCGGCGTTGCATTCCTGACAATGAAATTGCTAGTGTCTTAAACTTTTGTCATAGTGCTGCTTGTGGTGGTCATTTCTCAATTAAAAAGACTTCCGCAAAAGTTTTACAGTGTGGACTCTATTGGCCTACTTTGTTCAAAGATACTAACAATTTTTGTCGTTCGTGTGAAAAATGTCAAAAGTTGGGTGCTTTATCTCGCCATCATATGATGCCTCTTAGCCCTATTCTTGTTATTGAGATATTTGACTGTTGGGGTATTGACTTTATGGGACCTTTTCCAGCATCTTTTGGTTATCTTTATATTCTTCTAGCTGTTGATTATGTGTCTAAATGGGTGGAGGCTGTGGCTTGTCGTACTAATGATAACACAACAGTGGTAAAGTTCCTAAAAGAAAAAGTGTTGTCTAGGTATGGTACGCCACGTGTCATCATCAGTGACCAAGGGACACATTTCTGTAACCGTTCTTTTGAAGCTTTGATGCGTAGGTATGGTGTTCTTCATAAGATTTCCACCGCATACCATCCACAGACAAATGGGCAAGCTGAACTCGCAAATAGGGAGGTCAAGCAGATTCTAGAAAAGACTGTTAACCCGAATCGCAAAGACTGGTCTTTACACCTTTCTGATGCATTATGGGCTTACCGCACTGCTTACAAAACTATCCTAGGAATGTCTCCATATCGCCTTGTCTATGGGAAAGCTTGTCATTTACCTGTTGAGTTAGAACATAAAGCTTATTGGGCTGTTAAAGCCCTTAACTTTGATTTGAGTGTTGCAGGTCTTCAAAGAAAGTTACAATTATCAGAAATAGAAGAATTGTGGAATGATGCCTATGACAACTCCAAGATCTACAAGGCTAAGATGAAAGCGGCTCATGACAAACAAATCTTGAGGAAAAACTTTGAGCTAAATCAACGGGTTTATCTTTATGATTCTCGATTGCATTTACACCCTGGAAAGTTGAGATCTCGATGGACTGGGCCATTTGTCGTAAAGCACGTTTTTCCCAATGGAGCGGTGGAGATTGAGGACCCCACCGATGGGCGAATTTTCAAAGTTAATGGGCAACGATTAAAAAATTATGTGGAAAGGGAAAGCCAAATTATGTGTCTCGAGGAGATCTCTCTTGTGCCTCCTGTCTATCGTAATTAATCAGGTTCTATCTGTCTGATCTGTCTGTACCATATTTTGACTTTGTTTTTGCTTTTATTATTTGGTTGTCTTTGCTTTTATTATCTGTCTGTACCATATCTTGACTTCTGTACCATATCTTGACTTTATTTTTGCTTTCATTAACTCGTTGTCTTGGTTTTATTATATGTTTGTCCTATAATTTCTGTTTTTTTTTTCTTTTGCGTGTTTTTATTCATTTCCCGGTTAAGTGGCGGATACGGTACTCCGTGATTATTTAAGTCGGTTTTCCAGTTCCCTAAAAACTGTAACCCAAAAAAAAAAAAAGTGCATTCATCTTTTCTTTCAAAATGGATACGATTCTTTCAAATCTTCATAAACATTTTCCTTTTCTTCCTCCAAATGCATTACTCAAAATTTACAAAGCACGGTTTGAGAGGCTAAAATTATTGATGCTTATGGGTTTACCTATTGATGTACGATGGTTAATTGAAGCCAAAGTCCGATTATCTGGTGAATGTTCAAAAACTCTTGTTTCTTTTATGCCTGGTTTGGGTAAAAGCTCTTATTCAAAAAAACGGAGAGCAAATAAATTACAAGTTTGTCACAAATGTGCACGATGGACCTGTAACAAGCGATGTCGCTCTTTAGGATATGTGTCTGTAAATCGAGAAGATAAGATTCAGTTCATTAAGGATGGACTGAGTAAAGAGTCTCTAGATAATGTCTTATTGACTCTTGAGACGCATTCTTGTGGACTTGTGCATCGAGAGATTTTAAGATTATGGACAAAATTTCGAGAAGAGCGAGAACGCTATAGTCTCGGGAATCTGACTCAAAACGACCCTGTTTGCCAATTTATAAGAAAATTGGATGGGAAGCATATCCCCAACTCATAGAAGGTGTTTAAGCCGTTACTGGACGTAAAACCAGAGGAAGATGTGAGCCACAATCACAACTACCTGTACATATGCATGCTTGCCGTTATTTTTGAATGCCTACTTTTATTTTATTTTATTTATTTTTATCTTTCACGTTTTTCAAATAAACAGTTGAGCTACCTATATAGATGTCATTATTGTAATACCTTTTTAGATTCTATAAATACATCTCATGTTCTTCATTTGTATATACTTAGTGAGTTGTATCAAAATGGAGGGAACCTCAGCTCGTCGATTCAAAAATATTTGTGTATTTTGTAGATCTCAGCCTGGTAAGAATATAGCTTTTATGGAAGCAGCTCATAATCTTGGTAAGGTTGTAGCTGAGAGAAAACTTCATTTAGTTTATGGGGGAGGTAATCGTGGGTTAATGGGGTGTGTGTCAACAACTGCATACTCAAGAGGAAGTCAAGTTTTAGGCATTATCCCTAAACCTTTAGTTAACATCACTGGGAAAACAGTTGGAGAGGAATTACAGGTATCATCCATGCATGAACGCATAGCTCGTATGATTGTAAATGCAGATGCCTTTATTGCTTTACCAGGAGGTTTTGGAACAATGGAAGAAATCTTTCAAGTTGTCTCTTGGGCCCAACTCAATATCCACCAGAAACCCATAGGTTTGTTGAATGTCAATAATTTCTTTGATTGTTTATTGTGTTTTGTTAATCAAGCTGTGGAGCAGAGATTTATCTCACAATCAGCACAACGGATCCTTGTTTCTGCCTCAACTGCCGAGGAACTAATTGATAAATTGCAAGCTTTTGTTTCTGAACCTGACCCTGAAGTATCTCAAATTGACTGGTTTGTGGGAATGAGCAATAAGAGCAAATTGGATCTGTCACTTCGTTTGTAACTTTTCTTACTCCTGGCTTTGTTCACAACATTTTTCTTTTGATTCAGTGTCTTTCAGGTTTGTTTGTTTCTCTTGAATAAATGAAGCTTCAGGTGATGTCTCCTATACTTTCTCTTTCTATATTTAAACATTGAGGACAATGTTTCGATCTTGTTGGGGGTAGATAGTAGACATATGTCATATTTTGCATTGTATTATAAAAAAAAAATCTATTGGTCTAAGAATGGCGGAGTAAAGAGTTCATTATCTCTTGAGACGCATTCTGGATCTATTAGATCAAGAATGGCAGAGTAGGGAGGATAGTTTTGACCTTTTGATAACGCATTCTAACTAGTTGATTTGTTTTTATTTTTAAGTTGTATTTCTTGCACAGCTATTTATTGCATGTGTTCTCGGTAATTCTTGTGTAAATGAGTTTGTTTTTCTATCTAGGTATGATTTCAAAATTGTTGATTTGAGTCATCTTTTCTATTTAGGTTATCAAAGACTGATTTCTGAAATTATTTTGAGTACAATGATAAGCCTTGTGGTAAGATGGATGATTCAACGTATATAGCCAAGAGAATTCCCATGTTTAAGTTTACATTTTTTTAATCTCACATATCTTTTGTGAGTGAGTGGAGAGGTTGAGAAAACAGCTTATAAACTTTTATTGATCCTTTGAATTGATTAATCTTTGTTTAGAGTGTCATTTCTCAGATTGAGGGATTATTTGATTGTTCAGCTAAAGGACGATTCAAAATGAAATTTCAATTCTTGTAAAAAAAAAAAAAGAACAAAAGAAAAAAAAACAAAGAAAAAAAAGTTAAAAAAAAAGTAAGTTCGATTCAATAATGTCTCATTCAAGTTTAGAAGACATTAAAAAAAAAAAAAGAGAAGTCAGTTCAATTCAATAATGTCTTCATTCAAGCTTAGAAGACATAAGTTTTATGAAGCAGTCTTGCTCATCAAGCTCTATTTATTTTTGTTCATTTAAGATGAATGAAGTCCTAATGCTGGTATGTTGTAAGAATGGTATTCTAAACAGTTGATTTTCCTATCTTTGGATCAATGTTAGTTTGTCTGTCTGTCCTTAAATGTGACCTTTTCTTGAGTGCTTATCTGTTTTCCAACTCCATGAGAAAGATCTTAGCCTTTTTAAACAGTTATTTACCCGTGAGGATATGGAGTTGAGGCTTTTACATGGAGTAATTTTCAAGGCTATATGTGTTGTGGTTCGTGGTAAGAAGGTTTTGGCTTGATTCACATGTACTCAGTTTTGGAAGTTATGATTGAAATAACCTTTATAGCAATCGTGATCTTGAATTGACATTTTGTTTGAAATGCTGAAGTAGTTCTTCATATTTCATTGACGCTTGAATTTCTAGGGACTAGCAATAAGCTGGCAGGGGATTGTGATAAACGCATGAAAGTGCACTGTTAAGCATAAATAATTAATGTTAATTGGTCAATATTATAAAACTTTTATGATATTTTAGCATAATTATTTTGCTTATGCCTTTTTTATATTTGTTTCATTTCTTTTGCATTTTCTTTAGTCTTTATCTTGAAATAAAGTGTTGTCCCTAAATTGTGACTAATGGAAATCATTTTGCAGGATTATAAAATGGACATAACTCTCAATCTATGGATCAAAATGAAGAGATTCTTAAACCTGGAGCAACATGACTCAATCTTACACAAAGTTGAAGAACAATCAAAAGCCCAAATCCAACATTTGATGGGCCGAAATTGAGACACAAGAAAACCAAATTGTAGTTGTTGCTCAGCCCAACCCATGTCCGGTATTTGGGCCATATCTCAGCCAATACTTGTCCAAATTGCTTGAATCCAGTGGCCATGGAAAGCTAAGACATAATGCTACAACTTTCATGTTTACCAGAAAGCCCAATTCGATCAGTTTGGTGGTCAAAAATCTGCTACAAGTTGGTGGAATGTTTGGTGGCCGAAAATGTGGAAGGTTTGGTGGAAAGTTGACCAATGTTCGGTATTTGGACCATATCTCAGAGAATACTTGTCCAAATTGCATGAATCTGGTGGCTATGGAAAGCTGAGACAAAATGCTACAACTTTCATGTTTACCACAAAGCTCAATTCAATCAATTTGAAAGTCAAAAATGTGCTGCAAGTTGATAAAAAGTTTGGTAGACGAAAATGTGGAAGAATTGGTAGAAAGTTTGGTATAATAGTTCCATTTCATCACCTATATAAGGACAACTTGAGGAGTTGAATGGAGAGGCTGAGAATTTCATTATATCATTGTGTATTACAATTCTCTCTTGTATTTCTCTTTACAAATGATGGGAATGAATTGTAAGTTAGGCTAGAACTCTTGGTAAGGCTAGAGATGAAATTATATGTGTAGTTTGTCTACTTCTCCACTTTGATTCTTCCTCAAGGGCTATAAAGTATGTATGTTTGTTATGTTTTAAACTCTTTCTCATCTTGTGATTTCTTTTTAAATCCAGAAATTATACTTCTCAATTTCATATAAATTCAGTCATGCTTTCTTTATGTGATTCGTGTTGAATTATAATTGTTACTGGTAGTTTCGTTTTATGAGTTAATCTTTTACTGCAATATTGTCATGTGATATATTGTCGCTCTTGGATAACTTGTAAGGATGAATGTTGTTGATAAATATTACTTGTAAAGAGTTTATGCATATCAAATACATGTGTTTATTAATTGTGCTATACTATACATATTTTCCGATTGATTGTTTGGGATGTGAAACTTTCAATTGAGTTATAATTGTTGAATCAAAATGGGGATTAGATTTACAAAACATATAAATGATTCTCGATGCCTTACCTCTTAATTACCATCGATTGTTTTCAATTATTAAATATTGTAATATCTTTAGAACCAATCACTTTAAAGTTAAATTTTACATCTTTGTTATCTTTTTAATATTTTTGTTTTACCAACCTATTTTGTCGAAAGCCTCCTTGTGGATACGACACCTCAACTTATACTACAATAACCGCGATATATTTTGGGCGTAATCAATCATCGATGTAGATCAACATATGGGACATGAAAGGTTGAAAGATTTTGATCATGGCCTTTTGAAAAATAAAAGGAGCTATTTTAATCCAAAAGGCATAACAGTCCACTAGAAGTGATGATTTGGGATACAAAATCCCGTTTTGAATCTTTCATCTTTCTAGATTCCCAGTTGCCAAAATCTCACTTTAATATCTATTTTAGTGAACACACGAGCTTTAGCAAGGTTGGCAAAGAATGTATGAGTGTTGGAAATCGGGAATTTATTGTTAGTTAAGAAGAGATTGAGAGGGCAGAAATCAATCACTAGTTTCAATTTTTCTCTAAGTTGTTCAGGCCTTTTACTGACATAGAAAGCTTCACAAACACATATAGGTTTTGAAGGTTCAATTAAACCTTAAGCTTGTAATTGATCAAGTTCTTAGATGGCAAGATTGAAATGTTCAAGACTTATTCCTCTGTGGCTAGCTTTTGTGGGGCTAACATTTTCATTTTGCTTAAAAGGAAGAGAAATAAAGAATTCTGAGTTTTTTCAAAGAGGGTTTGAAAACTTCATCAGGAATTTAGAATAGCTATTGGCTGCAAAGGTAGAAAGGATATGAGCTTTTAAATTTTGTAATGGGTCAAAAGAATAGGACGGATCTACTTTAACCCATGGATGAAAATAATTTTTGTACATAAGCCCATCAGGTTTAATGAGGACTCTTTTTGTGAAAAACTTGACTAAAAGGTCAAAACCTATAACAAGGTCTTCATCTGGTAAGGTTGACCCCAGAAATTTGTGAGCAAAAGATAATGCTGAAAAAATTTCAAGATGTACCTTTTTGCTTATGAGTTATGTAGAGAAAATCTCATTGTTTGCAACACGAAAATATTGTCGATAAGAAAGCCAGTGTTCTGAAGGAAGAATAGTTGGATTGAGAATTGAGGCTACAACTCCAGTGTTAATTAAGGCAAGCGAATTGATTGGCTTGTCAAACTCGGATGTTCCTACTATGATCGGCACAATTGGAAAAATGAAGCTTAAGATTTCATAGGTTGGTTGTATGGCAATTGGTTGAGCTTCATAAGAATCATAGAACTCTTCTTCTGAATAGTCATCTGGCTGACTGATCATAAAAAGAGGGTCTTCATCTTCTGCTTCTTGTTCTAAAAAGATTGATTCAAGGTCATCATTTGTATAAGAGATTCTTGTAATTTAAGAAATGGTGTAGAAGACCTTGTCTTTCTTTTTCTTTTGAGGACATTGTTTGCAAAATGTCCTTTTTGATTGCAGACATAGCATCTATTTGATTTCTTCTTTGGTTTCTTTCTACAGAAGAATCTTCTTGTTTTCTTGGACCACGAAGACTGCTGTTTAAATTTTCTGAAGTGCTTCTTCTTCTTTGTTGGGTAGAGAAGTCTTTTCACCTTTACATTCAATCTTGACATCTAGCCTTTGACAAACTTTTCTAAGTTTCTTCTGAAGATTGCTATATTCAGTAAGAAATTTAGAGCTATTGCAAAGCTTGTGGAGTTATTAAATCACAAATTGGAATAAATCTCCCAAGGATACTTGAGAAAGAGTCATGCCTCTAAAGGCAATAAATCTCAGAGTTTCTGATCCGAGAGGATCTGGAAGTTGGATGAGATAGACCTATTTAAGATTGGGATCATCCAATCCTCTAATGAGACAGAATCTCTCACGGACTTTCTTGAAATGGTGTTAAATATGCTTGGGCTTGAAAGAACAACATTTTAGTTCAAAAAATTATTCTCTTGCCTTATCTTCAACGTGAGCAAGACTACCCAAAAATTCTGAGCAGATATGGAACATGAACTGATTGATATCTGTAGAGCCCACGATCTGTGTATGGTCGTAGTCTTCTAGTTTTAACCACCATTCTCACAAAGAACATCTCATTCTTGCTACGAAATCAATGATAACAACCCTAACTGTGGATCCTAGACGTGACATCTCTGTGTTGCACCAAGATGTCATTTCATGAATTTTGTTTTTTAGCTGATCAGTGCTGCAGTCATCAAAAGTGAACAAAGGAGTTTTATAACAAGCAGGGCGATGAGGTTGCTCATTTATATGAATAGTATCCTCAATGGATTCATCTTCATCAGAAGAATCTTGAATAGTAGCATGTGTATAAGAAGATTGAGGATCACCGTCTCTAGTTTGCATCATGATGGGAAGAACTTCAAAATCAGAATTAGAGTTTTCAAACTCTTTAGAATTTTTAGATTCTTCATGGTGAGATGTATCTTTTGAAGTAGAAGATTGTTTTAAAATTTGAGGTTCAATGGTAAGGTTTTGAAGGTATGTGGTGATTAGATTAGGAGTTATGGTGAGTTAAGCTGGTGGATCTGGTTGAGGTTTTTTACTAGAAGAAGGCTTCTTTTTTGGAGGTTTTAGGGGTGAAGGATGCTGATTTTTTTAGGAAGAATGAACTATTCCCAAAAATAGAAGTAAGATCAGGTTATGCCAATTCTTATGGTGTTTTAGGTAAGATGGCTAGAGGATAGACAAGAGTAAAGAGTTTGTTTAAAGGATGTTATGGAGGTTGTGGAGAAGGAGTAGAAGCAATCATTCTTTCTAATCCCACCTGTTGTTGCTTTAACTAGTTCATTTCAACTTGGAGATGATCAATAGGAATACGCTGATTTAGATGTTGGATAATAACATGATGAAGATCTTTAATTCTTTTCTTTAAAGCTTCAACAGGAGTCAACACCTTTTGTTGCTGAGAATCTATTTTTGATTTAATTCTCCATATAGCTTCTTTTATTTTCTAAAGATATTGGTTTTGAACCACAGTATTTTTGGACTGCCAGTTTAATACTGCTTCTGCTTGAGTCATCTACTTAGGTTGTCCATCTGTTTTTCTGGAAGTTGGTGGCTTGACCTTCAATGCAGATTTTTCTCTAGTGACTGGATCTCCTCTGGATTTAAGAAAGCGAAATGAAGCAAGATCTGGCTGATACATAGCTATAGAAGACATAGCTATGTTTGTATGCTTCTTTGGAACCCAAATAGTTTTGGGAACATATCTTTTCAGGAGTAGAGATCTGAATCGTTGGGTCAAGATATGAAGAATCAGTAGAAGAAAGATCATCATCTAGATCATCCTATCCAGAAGGTTTTGGAGCTATCTGATGAACTGGGGCAATGTATTTGACTACCAAGTCAAAATTTTCACTTGGCTCTCCTAGCAAATAATAACCAGGAGCTTTTTCTTTGTAAGCTTTGTAGGAAGCATCTGAAGTACCAGGCTTTAGAAGTCTGTACACCCTTCTTCTGCTTGGTGGTTTGAAAGGATCAGCATGTTCTAAGCAAGTAGGACAATTGCAATAAGGATTGTCAAGCTGATGTTCTTGGAGCATATAGATCAGGTTTCCTTGCTCATCAAAGGCATAGATTTTAGCTGGAGCACAGGGAGAAATTCCAAACTGGGTTAAAAAAGGTTGTGTTGAAAGCTTCTCAGGAGCAAAGTGGATTTCAAGCTTTCCACTTGGTGTTCTTTTGAAAGATGACTTTGTGGATTGCAGAGGTTGGTTTGATGAAGAAGCAACATGAGTTTCTTTGTAGTTGGTAACCCATTTAGTGGGTATCAACTCTTTTAGCTTTTTTGGAGCAATCTGCTTTGGGACAAAAGTGCAACTTGGAACTTGGTTTGATTTTACATTAATAAATATATAATCATTTGTCTCATTTGAAGGAGTGATATCCATGGCATGATCTTGAACTCTGTACACCATTTGGTAGTGAAGAGTGGCCATGTAGGTTAGACCAACAGGAACAGCACCAACAACTTGAACTTGTAACTTCAAACATGTTCGGAGTTAGGGATCATTTATGGGCATATTGAAGTTGGGGAACATGGTAATCATAACAGTACCAACATTAAGAGTGGTTTGGACAGTTCCTAAACATGCATGCTCATAATTTGAAAATCTGGTATCTACAAGAGCAATTTTTGAAGTAACAGGAAGACCTTTATGGGCATGGTAAGTAAGAGCAAAATGAATACCTCCAAAATGAAGATAAGTAAAAC
The DNA here is from genome assembly GCA_013180625.2 of Boswellia sacra. Lineage (NCBI taxonomy): Eukaryota > Viridiplantae > Streptophyta > Magnoliopsida > Sapindales > Burseraceae > Boswellia > Boswellia sacra. Next base: position 489,935 of record SNVD02011200.1, read on the forward strand.
CTTCACATTTCCAAAGATCAATTAAATGATTTAGAATATCTATTTGGACAAACTATTCAGATTGAGTAGCAAGGAGTTGGTAAGCATTAAGCTCACTACACTAGACATATTCTTTTACTTTAGGAGGAGAGGGAATGATCAAGGTTTTTATAGTTTTATAGAAGGAAGACAGAAGGTTTTTATACACACGGTATGAGTTAAGATATTAGAAATTAAAAGTTAGAAGTTGAAAACTATCTAAAAAATACTGAATTTCATATAAACTATCCAGTTTATATGAAAAAGACTTTCTAAAAGAAGGAGTAGGAATAACAGATACAGCTTTTTCACTGACATTTATCATAACTCTGATACCAATATATTAAGAAGATCCCCGAACCAGGGACGGAGCCACATAATGACGAGTGGGGGCAATTACCCCCACTGAATTTGTAAAATTCATTTATTCCTCTTACAGTTTATATTTTAACACAATAAACCTTTGTTTTTCTAGTTTAAGTAATTTAAATTTCTAATATATCTTATAATCACTTTTACTCTTAATAGCTTCAACAATAGTTATCTATATTAGCTATTAAACTTTAATATATGGTTAATTATATCATAATATATTTTTAATTCACAAGGTCCCATATTAATTTTATCAATTTATGAAACATTCAAGTTAAGAATTAAATTACAATAAACTAACCTTCTATCAAGTTTTTTTGTATAATATGTTTCACAAAAGTACTTATAAATAAAAAATATTTTCTGCACAAAGAACCTATATATCAAATATTCTTTTTTTTCTACACAAAGAACCTATATATCAAATATTCTTTTTAAGTTTTTTTATTGATATTAATTTAACTCTACAAATAAATATAAAATAGCTTTCGAACGACTACTTTTTATAGTTTATAAATATTTTTCTTTTAGGCTCTTAATTATGCAATCTTTTTAATATAAGAAATATATAAATCTAATAATAAATATGATTTTTTTATTTTTATTTTTTATAAATAATTTTTTTTAATGATTCAATTTATCCCCACTCAATTAAAAAGCTGGCTCCGTCACTGCCCGAACTAATATATTTTTCAACAACGATGCTCTCTCAACCCCCCTTACACTTAACGCAGCAACAAGAAAACTCTTATGTTTTTAAAAACAACTTGGAAATATAATGACAAATGAAGAGCATTAAATACTCTTATAGAGGCATTAAATGCCTGAGGGCAGATTTTATAATGGTCACATATTGCTGTCTTTGTTTGAGGACTAAGAGCAGGCCGTCAGCTTTTTTGTAATCCAACTATAGTCATTTAATGCCTCTATAAAAGCATTTAATGCTCTTTTCATGTAACTATATAACAGTCTTAAATGTTCTTATATATAAATTCATTTTTTATTCAAATTAACTTGCATATTGTTTGTATAATTATTAATCTTTGAATAAATTAAACATTTTTTTTAAGAATCATAAAATTATCATCTAGCATATCTTTCTTTTTTCTTTTTATACATAAAAAATTTGAAAATTTCATTGATAAAGAAAAAAGGACAAATTAAGTGTTCAAGCCCAAAGTTGCATGCAATGAAAAAATTCTGCAGTAAAATTTTGTAATAATTCTTAAATTTAAATGGTCAAATTAACTTGCTCTAAAGTCTCAAAAAAAAAAAAATTCAATATGTTAAATTTTTAATTTATTCTCAAGGAAATGTTGTTGTTGCACGTTTAAGAGATGAATTTGAAGAAGAGTAAGATTATATTAATTTTAAAGTAGTTCTAAGTCACAAAAACGAAACATAGAAACTCAAAAAGAAAGATTCATCAAAGAGGTTCCATGTTTTGAAACTGTTATTTGCTGAATACTGATATATGAACGAAATTCAAGTCAATTTGAATACAAAATGAATTTATATTTAGGAACATTTAACACTGTTATAAATGTTAGATTATTATAGAATGTGTTAGGAGCAGCATTAAATGCTCCCGTAGAAGAATTAAATGACCATGGGCAGATTTTACTGAAAAGCTGATCGCCTGCCGTTAGCCCTTAAACAAAGAATAAATTTGGTGACCTTTAAATTTATCTAACGGACGAAAATATAAGCCTGGATATTTCTTAAAATCCGGGAGACTGGATTGGACAGAGATATGGTCTATGGGGTGGATTAATTTTCTCCACAAATTTTTGACTCCCTGTGAGTGGCATCCACCAAACACCTTTGGAATATATTGTCACTTTGTCCCTAAATTGACAAATACGTTATGAGTGGACTATGTATAAAGGGGAGTAAAAATAAGAATGATATATACATTACTTGAATCCTATCTCTTTCTCATAATTACTTTAACCTTGAGCTTTCGTTAACTTACTTATTTTATACTCCTGCATTATTTACCTTTTATTCAACTTATATTAGACTCTATAATATTCAAAAACAAATATTATTAATTTAATTGGACTTAGAACTAATTCTCAAAGAGGGTGGCCAAGTCTCTCATCTATCGATCAAAACGGATCAATTAATTAATACATCGATTGCGCCGTGAGGGGTACGAGTCAGCGGAAATAAGAGATGAACAATAGCGAAAAGTCATGCAATCAAGACGCGCCGTGTGCGGACTCACTGCTAGGTCCACTCTGAAAAAGATATACACCTAATAAGAGTTAATAAACTCGATGATATGATGACCAACAGATAAAGTTGTCTGTCGAACCACGTACACTTTTTCTATCATCTTGGCGTGTAGATGCTTCATTGAAACTTTCAAATATTGAATTACATAAATGTTTCATCGGCCTCTGCATGGTGGGCTTCATAGCAGTTTCTAAATAAGGCAAAGGAAAATAGCATGAATCATGCTTTCACATAGCTTTTTATATAAGTACCATACTGTAGAGAATAACTTTCAAGTCACTGCGGGCCCATTGACTTCTATGCATGGCAACTAGTGGGCTTTTTTTTTTTTTCCCAAAGATGTCATATATAATAACTCATATACATTTGTATTTTTTTTTCTTTGAGAACAACTAAGAGAAGGGATGAAGAAGTTGAGTTTCCACTACGCATTGCTTTCTGGTTTCGCTGTTGCAATGTTGATTCGGGCTCAGGATCAACTAGGTTTGAACTTCTAAATAGAAACTTATATATGCTTATAAAAAATTTTACCTGTTACCTGTATCGTGTTATTATTTGATTATGTAACATAGGCTTGTACTGGAATTTCGAATTTGCAATGAAATTACGAGTTTTAATTAAGTTCCGATGGCTATTCACTTCCTCTCTCAGGCTTCATTAGCATAGACTGTGGGATGCCAGCAGGTTCCACCTATATTGATAATAACGGAATAAAATATACTTCAGATGAAAGCTTCACCGACTCCGGAATAAGTACGACAATATTACCAGAATTCAACACCAGCGACCTTGAAAAGCAATATTACTATCTCAGAAGTTTCCCCGAGGGTAAAAGAAACTGCTACACCGTAAATCCTATAGAGGGAAAATTTAATGACAGGTATTTGATCAGAGCGCGTTTCATGTATGGCAATTACGACAAAAAGAATAGTTTGCCGCAATTTCATCTATATCTCGGAGTTAAACTGTGGAAAAAGGTGACATTTGAAGATGATAACAAGAGTAAAACCACGGAGATTATCCATGTTCCTTCAACAAATTATATATTTGTCTGTCTTGTTAACACTGGCCATGGAACACCTTTCATATCAGCTCTAGAGGTTCGACTTTTGAGTAGTTCGCTTTACAACGTTCAGAGTCTGACAGAATCACTTTTACTTGAACGAAGACTTTATTTTGGTTCTAATCAGATGGTCAGGTGAACAATTTATTACGATGATATCATAATTATATGCATTATAAGGCATTTGATTTTTATTAGTAATTATTATTTCCCGTCACATTAGGTATAGAGACGATATGTATGACCGCATTTGGAGGCCCGAAGACTGCCCAGCTGATGGAAAATCATTGAATGTCTCATTCCCTTCTGATGCCCGGGCTCGCATGGTGAATGCCAATCCTTACCAGCCACCACTCGTTGTCATGGCTACTGCTTGCGTACCAAGAAATTTCAGTGACGACTTGACTTTTTACTTTAATTGCTCCGGGGATCGAACTTCCAAGTGTTATTATTTCATGCACTTTGCTGAAGTCGAACTCTCAGGCAACCGGACAAGGGAATTCAACATCTTCATAAATGGGAATCACTTATCTGGACCTCTTAATGTTCCTAACTTACTCCCGATAACTGTCGCCACCCCATCACCAGTGAAGCAAAATGAAGGAATTCAGCTTAAGCTCAGTAGAACTACGAAGTCCGAGCTTCCACCCATTCTCAATGCCGTTGAGATCTACATACAAAAAGAGTACCCACAATTGCAAACAGACCAAAAGGATGGTATGCTTTATTGAACATATGTTTTTCCATTACATATATATACACATATATATGGTTGAGTTTTTATTTGTTTAATTTATGCTATCAATGATGCTATCTAATCAGTTATTATGAAATTATCAGTTGGTGCTATACTGAAGATAAAATCAGTCTATCGAGTGAAAAAGAACTGGCAAGGAGAGCCATGCGCCCCAGAAGGGTACTGGTGGGATGGCCTAAATTGCAGTTTTGAGAACAGCGATACGCCTAGAATTGTATCCCTGTAAGTTTCTATGCCTACGAGATATACCCAAGAGCTATAACCACATTTCACTTTAATTAACAGAATCCTAACAAAATTGAACCTGCTATTAGGAACATGTCTTCGAGTGGATTGACAGGGGACATAGCTCCATATTTTGCTAATCTGACATTACTTGAAATTCTGTAAGTATTTAATCTGAAATTGACTTGGTAATATTAAACTATCAACTTTGAATTAAAATTGCAATTTTTTATGCGAGAAAAAGAAAAGCTATGAAAAATGTTATTGATTGAATAAATTAATGAAAATGCTTAATGTAGCTAGCTTTTAGAGCTTTTATATTATATTATATTATATTATATTATATTATATTATATATATATATATATATATATAAACTCATTTATATCTAATATAAAGGTAAACAATAAAAAATTTATACTAAAAATTTATATATAAAATACTAAAAATTTAGGATATATATAACTTGGGAATAGTATCGATTAAAAAAGAAATTAATATTATAGATTAGCTATCCAACAATATGCTGCATGTTTTACTGACCGCTAATACTGATACAAGAAATTTGCTGGATATATACAGGGATGTATCAAACAATAGCTTAACTGGAGCAGTGCCAGGTTTTTTATCGCAACTGAAATCTTTGAAAGTCCTGTAAGTTATTATTGTTATAATTATTTTAGTACTTCAAGATAGTTTCAAATTGGAAACATTTTAATATATGTGTGTATATATATGTATATATATATATACACACACACACTCACAAACACACACACATTAAGGACTATGAATGGTTTTTGATCTAACGTTACAGAAACTTAAGAAGAAACAACCTTAACGGACCACTTCCACCCGCGCTCATGGAGAGGAGCAAGGATGGATCGCTTACGTTAAGGTTTATTTACCTCAACATCTGCTAAATGGAAATTAACATATATAGGGGAATACATTGGTTTTAAAGCTAACTTACTTTGTTGTCATCCAACTGATGAAAGCGTTGAAGAAAATCCAAATATTTGTCTGTCGGCGTCGTGCGAAAGAAAGAAAAATAAATATGTCGTTCCAACAATAGGATCACTGGCTGCATTTTCCGCTTTGTTAATTGCATTGGCTATCTTCATCAGCCTTAGAAGAAGGAGGAGTCATGGTAAGACCGTAAGAGAATTCTTTCATTTATATAAAATAAATAAAAACTTATTTTACACGTTTAATTATAGATACTTATTTTTATGGTTTCCTACAATATTAACGAAGGGAAGTTGGTGTTTATGATATATATATATATATATATATATATATATATATAATTAACTCAAACTTGTTTTTAATTTCCTAGTGATATAGTGGGAAGTAACAATTTTCTGAATAGATAGTTGCTTAGCGAACTTGTGATGAACTTATTATCAGTTGCTCGGAAGTTAGAAATCCAATTAGAAGGAAGAAAAGATTTGTTTTCGTTGAGAACCCGGAAATTTACATATTCCGATATCTTGAGGATTACCAACAACTTCGAGAGGTTTCTTGGTAGAGGAGGCTTTGGAACCGTTTATCATGGCTATCTGGATGATGCTGAAGTAGCTGTGAAGATGAACTCTTCATCTTCCCAAGGACACAGGGAAGTGCTTAGAGAGGTATGCAGCAGATCACTAATACATGCCAAAAAAAAAAGTGTTAATTAGGATTCACATTTCTTACCGTTATTGCGTGCGGCTTTCAATTATATTGCAGGTTAAACTGCTGTTGAGAGTTCATCATAGAAACTTGATAACCTTCATTGGGTATTGCATGGAAGGCGCTAATATGGGGCTCATTTATGAGTACATGGCGAAGGGAAGCTTGGAAAAATATTTGTCAGGTCACATTCAAAATTTATTGCTACTTATATGAGCATGCACCTAACTTGACATTTCACCTTCTTTCGACTTCATTTTTCCTGAAACTTCAAATTTGATAAATATACTAGCGGCAAATTTGTAGAAGGACAAGATTTTAATAAGAAAAAGTGTTATTCATGCATAGGTAGAGATGAGTACATCTTGAGTTGGAAAGAGAGATTGCAAATAGCAGTGGATGTTGCACTTGGTTAGTCGGTGAATATTGAGACTTGACTTGTTTGTTTTTGGAAGCTTAATTGTAACTTACATTTCATCAAATTAATTTGAAATGTAGGATTGGAGCATCTGCACTACGGATGTAAGCCACCCATAGCCCACAGAGATGTGAAGCCTGCAAACATTTTATTGAATGAAAATTTACAAGCCAAGTTAGCTGATTTTGGCTTATCCCGTATTTATTCAACTGAAAGTGGCTCCGACACATCATCAGAGAATGTTGCTGGTACCCTGGGATACCTTGACCCTGAGTAAGTGCTTGGTTGTTTTTTCCTTGATAATTACCAATTTGAATGTTTCCAAATTACATGTTTTGGCATCCATGCAGGTACTCTGTGCACTATCAGTTGAATGAGAAATGTGATGTCTATAGTTTCGGGATTGTTCTGTTAAAAATAATCACAACCCGACCAGTGATTGAGAAAATATCGACTGACTATTTTCACATAAGTGAATGGGTTAAATCGATGCTTGAAAAAGGGGATATCAGAATGATAGTTGACCCACGTTTAGGGGACAAATTCAACATCAATTCTGCTTGGAAAGCTGTGGAACTAGCATTAGCATGTGCATCTGACGCTTCCTCAGAAAGGCCAGCCATGAGTGACGTAGTGATGGGATTGAAAGGGTGTTTGGCAATGGAAATTGCTCGAAATAGTGAAGAGTACAATGACAGATATTTATTCGACAGTGTTAGTCAGGAAACTGAATTTTCTCCTCTGGCACGGTAGTATAAACAGATTTATACATACTCCAGGAGACTAAAATCTTTCAGATCATTGGTTCAATTAATGCAATAAAGTACATTACAGTGGATATTGTCTTGTTCATTTGTAAATTTTTTCTTGCTTCTAGTAATCTAACAATCAGATAATAACTTGATCAACATTGGCTTCTACTTGCACGTGTCAACGTATTTGCAAGTTTAATTTCTTTTCTGTTCAATCAGAATAAGTGTTCCAATTTCCAAATAAGTGTTCCAATTTCCAAACATTCTTAAGGGAATAATTTCACGAAATTGATCACCCCCTCCCTGATCTTTAACCATACGTAATCACTGAGTAAGCAATTGATAATAATTAAAAACTAATGTAATACTAATATGGTATGCTTGTTTTATTAATAAATATGTTACATAATAATTAAAAACTAATGTAATACTAATATGGTATGCTTGTTTTATTAATAAATATGTTACATATGCAAAACATAACTGAAAACTTAAAAAAAAAACTAAAATTATAAGGAGCATTAATAATGACTATTTTTTAAAAAAAAATTGACATTATAATCATTATTTGATAAATGCAGAGCTGTCAAACTCTCGGTAATTGGTTATGGAATCCAAAGTTTTTGAAAAAGTAATTCTTTTTTCAAAATCCTTCTATAATTTTTGTTATTTATACAAACATTTCAAAAGCTAACGTCATCGGAGGCTGCTCAATTTGTGTGTCTGGACCAACTGTTATAGGGAAAGATCATTGTGAAGAATCGAATCGAGGACTTCTCTGTTGGTCTTAACAACTCTCCCTTGGGCTACTCTTGCCACTTGAACCAACCTATTATAGGTTGTTTGATAACCTTACTTTTACTCAAGAGTAATATTTTATCTATAATTTTTTTAATAGGTAAATGGGTATAATAAAATATGAATATCGTGTAAATGTTAAATAATTTTCTATACCCAATTAAGAAAAATAGTTGTTTGACCTCTCTAATTTTCTATGCCTTCACTATAGCATAGACTGATAAAAGAAGCTTTATCACCCCTTTTAATTGTGTGGATGACTGAAGTCAATGGTATACTGTCTAGCTTATTTAACAATTTATGATTTGACGGACATTATCCCATTACCAAAGCACACCTTATTTGACAATTTTTGGTTTGACTTATTTTATGACGCATAACGTGCTCTTAACTGTACAGACTATAATTATTAACCTTGGAACTTTAATGTGTGTCAACTAGATTTTTGTGTGTGTGTGTGTGTGTGTGTATTTGGGTTAATAAATGTCAAAGTATTTTGCCCGATAAATAAGCATGAGTTTTAAAAGTCATCAACCTCCTTTGTCACACTTTCAAACATCGACAAAGACATGTTTATTTATAAATCTTGTCAAACCTTTTGTTAATCGAAAGACCAAAATGGCTTACCCAATACATTAGGATGGACATCTAATTAACCATGTATTTTACAAGTCTATCTTTATTTATTAATGAATGGCTCCATGGATCCGTTAATACACTATGTAATTCTCGTTGAGGGACAACTCTAAAGACTAACTAGTTTTTAGGTAGTCAACAGAGAAAATTACAAGGAATAAGTTGAGAAATCCATTCCCGCTTGTGTGGATCAGTCATTGCCAGTCCCCTCCGCCTTTCTATTTACGCCTTTTCTACCAAAATTAACGGCTTCATTCACAATCGATATGCTTGAGCTTGATACTGCGCCCCTGTGTCATATTATTCATTATATTAGAAATTCTTTCCACTACCAGCCATATATTGTTATATATCTCATATTAATTTGTATAACGAGTTTATATGTCTATTAACATTTCTGTTTTATAAACCATTTACCACGAAAGCAATAGTTTTCAGTTGTCACAATAAAAATAGAAGTGGATGCACTTAATTAATACTTGGAAGCTTAATTGACTTAGGTCAATATAGTGGTCTTTTGCATGAAAGTCAATATTATACTTAAACCTATTGCAGCAAGATTAACATCATATATGTATATATATATATATATATATAAAAGCAAATGATGTCATGACAATTGACAAGTGTAATTGGCCAATAGAATCAGCTAGAAAAATTCCGTGAAAAATCATATTTTCTATCATTCCCTATGCTGTATAATAATATTAATTTCTCAATTACTTATTTATAGGATTTTCCTGTTACTTGAAAGTCTAATAATTATCATATTTTGATGCCTTATCTAAATTATCTTAGATCAATGAATTCATATTATAATAATGGGTTGGCAGGAAGATAGCCATGCGCACTGCGAGGTATCAATAATCAAAGTCAACAGGCCCATGTGTGGAGTCATTTTATCTTGCCTCTTAAAAATGTTAGACGCAGCCACAGGTAATGCAATGCAGTCAACGAACACCTAACGAAAATATTTTCTATCAATTGCTTGTTTCAGTCTGTGCATGCTGAGCTTCATATGGCAATTTCTAAATTAAACGAAGGAAACTAAAATGAATTTCTTGCTTTCGCCCATGTCAATTTATATAGTTGTGAATACGTATACTTATATTAGTTACGTTTTTAAATTTTCACAACCCTGGAATCTTTATGAGACCTATTCATTTTATATAAATATTAAGTTTGAAAAAAAAGGTTAAAAAGTAATAAGAAAAGAGATATATAATATCAATTTATTATTAACTTATATAAAGACTTCTCTATATCTAATTTTATTTTTGACCCATCCTTTACCAATGCCTTAAACGATTAATTTGTAACAAGAAGGTGACTCAGGTCAGTGTTACTTATTTACTACTAGATATATATTATCAATTAATATCATGTTACACCTTAATAATGTCAAAAACAAAACTAATCAAATCGCATTTATTAGTATGAATAGTTTTATAATATCTGTCATATACCCTAGTTAATTAGCTTGGATAATGAATAATAACATTAATCTAATGTAGTCTATCCATGTTTAATTTCATAGAGGTGAGTTTATTTAAGTCTTCTACCGTAGCCTAGTTAGCGTCCATGCCTCTTCTATTCTGCGGTTAAACGTACCATTTTGTCGGGTTTATGATGCGTTATTCTCAAAGAGGGACGATCGACTAGCTGGTTCTTATAATGAGCCGGAGGATTAGGCCAAGTGGATGGAAATCCATTTCTCCGACTGAGAGGATTTCGAATTTGCAGCCAAGTAACTAATTGTACTCTTCTCAAGTTAATTTTTATCTTCAAGGCGATATAATTGAGTGGGAATAAGGGATATTAATTGACTCCCCTTTTTTTAAAAGATAAGATGTGTTTATATCATCCATATAATATTAATTAAGTATTTAAATCTTCATAATCCTTTATATAGAGAAAATTTCTTAATAACCCTGAAGTATGACATAAAATCACAAATGACCTCATCTTTTTTAAAATACAGAAATAACCCCAACATTAGTTGTCATGTTACTGTGAAATATATCAAATACAATTATAGTTTCACTAACCGCTGAATTCTTTTTCATTTGTTTCCAATTTAACTTGTAATAAAAATATAATCTTTATATACATATATATTTTCTCTCTCTTCATAAAATATAGGTATAAATATATCTTCTTCTTTTTTCTCTCTCTAGGATCGGATTTCTGCACACCTCTAATAATCTAATTGATTTGGACTACCTCCTCTAAGTGTGTTTCTAGACTGGAAGAATGGTGAAATCAGGAATGGGTTGGTTGGGCTTGTGCCTTCTATTGGTAAGGGGCACAGCTTTCGTTAGCAGTGGGTGCTACTTCTGTCTTCTCTGGAGGTGGATGGTACCTGTAAAAATATTCTGATGCCTAATTCAGATATTAATGATGTGTTTAAGCTTAAAAAAGTGATAAATAGATAGAAAATCAATAATGGATGAAGAAAGAACAGTAGTGAAAGAGAGATCTCAGTAGAGATACTTCTTGGATATACTTTTGGCTTCTTCTTCTCCTTTTGCTTTCCTTCCTCCCCCTTTGTTATTTACTTTTGTCCTTTTCCTCTTCCCAAGTTCTTGCATAATTATTATTCATGCTCCCCTTTTTTTATTTTTTAGGTGTGATTTATTTAATAGCTGACATAGCCACCTTTTAAACTCTTTGCCCAAGTTTGCCCAAGTCTGCCACAACCACCTAAACTCTTTGCCCAAGTTTGCCCAAGTCTGCCACAACCACCTAAACTCTTTTATCTAAGTCTGATATAACCACTTAAGCTCTTGTCCAAACATAACACAACCACCTAAACTCCCTACTCAAGCCTGACACAGACATCTAGGCTAATCTCTTCCTAAGCCTGAACTATTATTAACCTTATTTTCACAAGTCTTTTCCTGTTTTACCCTTTGGGCTGGGCCATTGGACTTTATATTTTGTTGATCTTGGGTCAATTGGGCTTAGAACAAATGTGTGACATATTCAATTCCTTCGCTCTCATTTCCCCCTCATTTTGTCCATATGTTTCTTCACCATCCCCCCTTCTCCCACCATTTTTCTCCCCCCATCTGTTAAGACAGCACATTGATTCTCCCCTCTGGTTTCTCTGCCTTCCCTCTGGTTTCTCTGCCTATTCAGATCTGATTAATTCTTTTATTTAGCTTGTAATTGCCGTTAATCTTTCTGTTAGTTTTTAGACTAGAATTAGTTATGTTTGCTGAGCTGTTGGCTCCACTAGCTTCTAGATTCATGCCAGATAAAACTATTCTATTGGCTGTTATATTTCTTTAGCTATACTAGAGACACCTGGCTTCTACTGTTTACCCTATGTATAAATAAAGAACATTCCTCTGCTGTGTGCGGCTGAGTGAAGGAAATTCATTCTTATTAAAATTTTAAGTTGGTATCAGAGCTTGCACAAGGCCAACGCCATGTCCTCTGGATCTGTTCAAGGAAGTCCTCTTAGCAACAACTCAGGTCATCTTCTCGAGCTATTTCCATTCATGGCAGCCCACCTTTTGGTAATCTCCTGAACCAATCCTTTTCAATAAAACTCGATGAGGATAACATTACTGTATGGAAGGCCATGGTCTTACCAACACTTAGAGGTTACAAACTGGAGGGATACGTTCTTGGAACAAAAACATGTCCTCCTGAGTTTATTTCTTCAAGCTCTACTTTAGAAGATGGAACTTCTTCTCAACTCACACCCAACCCAGAGTATGATGAGTGGATCACTACTGACAACCTTCTTATGGGTTGGCTTCTAGGCTCAGTCACCAGTGAAGTAGCTGCACAGATAATTGGCCAAACTAGCTCTCATGAACTGCGGAAAGCTTTAGAATAATTCTGTGGAATTAAAAACAGATCAAAAATCTCTAACCTCCGGTTTGATCTTCAAACCACTAGGGAAGGTGCTATGAAAATGAGTGAATACCTTTCTACCATGAAAAGAATTTCTGATAATCTTGCAGTAGCTGGAAGCCAAGTTGAAATGAGTGATTTAATTTCTTTCATAACATAGGGTTTAGATGCTGACTACACCCCTATTGTTGTGCAAATTCAAGCCAAGGATAATATTTCCTGGCAAGAACTGCAAGCTACTCTACTTAGCTTTGAGAATAGGCTAGAGAGACTTAGTAGCTTTACCAACCTCAATCTCAATCATGCTTCTGCTAATGTTGCTTTTGGAAAGCAAAACAACAGCAACCGAGACCATTTCAAACGAAACAACAATAAGAATTTCTCTCAAGGATTTGAAAGAGTCTCAGGCAGTAATTTATCAAGAGGAAAAGGAGGTGGCAGGTCTGGGAATTCCAAACTAATATGCCAGATTTGTGGAAAAATAGGTCATTCTGCGTCCATTTGCTTTTACAGAACTGACCTGAGCTATATGGGAACCTCAAACCGCAACAGAAGCAATTTCAACAACTGGCAAGGACAAGGGCCTCAAAGACAAAGCCAACCACCTCAGCAGACCTTTTTTGCTAACCAACCTCAACAAGCTCTTTTTGCCACACCAGAAACTGTTAGGGATGAAACCTGGTATGCAGACAGCGGGGCAACTAATCATGTCACAGCTGAACCAGGTTTCTTAAACACAAGGAGTAAGTACTCTGGTAAGAAAACATTATCTGTTGGTGATGGTAATAAGCTTCCCATATCTCATATAGGTCACTCAAAAATACATGCCCACAATACTCTGCTCAATTTAAAAAATATACTATGTGTACCTAAGATTACCAAAAATTTGTTGAGTGTTTCTAAAATTACCAGAGATAACAATGTTTACATTGAGTTTCACCCTGATTTTTGCCTTGTGAAGGACAAACAAACTCATCAAGTTTTGCTACTGGGGAGAGCTGAAGGGGGCCTCTATCAAATCTGTCCAAGGTTCAAGCATTCAGTTAAAAGTCTATCAGATGTTCATAAAAGAAATGAACAAACCTTGATTCACAACTCTCTTGATTCAAGTGTCTATAAGTCCTTTATTGTGTCAAAAAGTCCTCCGAAATTTTCTCATGTCAAAGCAAAGTCTATAGAGTCAAATAATTCTTGCAACTTCACTTTTGCAATGTCAAATTTCATACCAGATGAGGATAAACTTAACATCTGGCATAGGAAACTTGGACATCCATCAATGAGAGTTTTAAGTCAAGTTCTGAAAGCTTGTAATGAACCTTTTATTATGAATGAAAAACTTGAATTCTGTGATGCTTGCCAATTGGGTAAATCTCATGCCTTACCTTTCAAAAACTCTTCCAGCAAAACAAACCAGGTCCTTGATCTGATCCACACAGATCTTTGGGGACCTTCTCCAATTGCTTCCACTTCAAACTATAAATACTATATTCATTTCATAGATGATTATAGTAGGTTCACCTGGATTTATCCTCTAAAGATTAAATCTGAAGCTTTCACTGTCTTTAAACAATTCAAAGTGTTGGTTGAGAAAAAGTTTGAGAGACAGATTAAAAGCATCCAATCAGATTGGGGAGGAGAGTATAGGACTTTCACTGATTTTCTTCACCAGAATGGAATTGAACATAGAATTGCCTGTCCTTACACACATGAGCAGCAAGGTAAGGCAGAAAGAAAACACAGACATATAGTTGAAGTTGGCCTGACCTTGCTTGCTCAAGCACACATGCCACTCAGATACTGGTGGGAAGCATTCCACACAGCTGTGTGGTTGATTAATAGACTTCCAACTCCAGTTTTGAATGGTATGTCACCTTGGGAGAAGTTGACATAACCTTTAACCTTTGGCTGTTCATGTTTTCCATGCCTTAGACCCTATTAGAATCACAAGTTTCAGTTTCATTCAAGCAAATGTGTATTTCTAGGGTACAGTGACTCACACAAGGGCTTCAAATGTCTAAGTCCTACGGGGAAAGTCTACTTGTCTAGGAATGTGGTATTCAATGAATGTGAATTCCCTTTCAAAACTGGTTTCCTAAATACAAAATCCGATTCAAGCTCACAACCATCCATATCTGTCTTTTCTGGTCCTCTTATTCCTATTGTTAACAAGTGGTCAGGACAACAATTCAAATCTAATGAATCACAAGCAATGGACTTTCCAGACAGATTTGATCCCCAGCACTCTCCTGGTACAATCTCACAGAGCCAAAATGCCTCTCATCAACAGCCAAATACCATTAATGACCAGTTTTCTATACCTCCAAATTCATCAACTCCAAAGCAAATTCACCAAGAAAGTGAACCTGTTACCAGTGAACAAAACAGAACCTCTCCTCCTCACCAAGAAATTGTCCCAATTGCTCATGGTCATCCTATGGTTACAAGATCAAAAAGTGGAATCTTTAAACCAAAAATATATATTACTGAACAGCAGCAGGGTATAAGTATTGAAAATTCAGAACCATCATCAGTTTCGGAGGCCTTAAAATCAAAAATCTGGAGGAAAGCTATGGATGAAGAATTCCAAGCACTGGTAAGGAGTAAAACATGGACTCTTGTTCCCTACTCCTCAAGCTACAATCTCGTAGGTAACAAATGGGTGTTCAAACTCAAGTTAAACAGTGACTGGACTATACATAGGCATAAAGCCAGGTTGGTAGCAAAGGGTTTTCATCAGACTCCAGGAGTAGATTTTTCAGAAACCTATAGTCCAGTTGTAAAGTCTGGCACAATCAGAGTAATTCTTTCTCTTGCAGTAGTGAAAGGATGGAAAATAAGGCAAATGGATATCAATAATGCATTCTTGAATGGCACCCTTGAAGAGTCAGTTTATATGAAGCAACCAGAAGGGTATGTAGATTCCTCCAAACCATCTCATGTCTGCAAACTGCATAAAGCCCTCTATGGCCTCAAACAAGCCCCAAGGGCTTGGTTTGACAAATTGAAAAGTGCACTGCTGACCTGGGGGTTCACTAACTCCAAATCTGATTCATCATTATTTATCCTCAAGGAAGAAAGAACTCTCATCTACATGCTGGTTTATGTGGATGACATCCTCATAACAGGGAACAATTACATGGCTGTTCAAGGTGTTATATCAGAACTCAATAATCTTTTCTCTCTTAGAGACTTGGGTGAACTTCATTACTTCCTTGGAATAGAAGTAAGAAAAAACTCCACAGGAATGTACTTGTGTCAATCCAAGTACATATCTGATTTGCTAAAAAGGTTGAACCTAGAGCATCTAAAACCCTGCTCCACCCCTGCTGCAGTTAATAAAAATTATAGCACAGAAAATTCTGAGCCCTTTTCTGACCCAACTCTCTATAGAAGTACTATTGGAGCTCTCCAATATCTTACCTTTACAAGGCTTGACATTTCCTTCATAGTAAACAAACTCAGTCAAGCTCTTCAAGCTCCCAAGATTGTCCACTGGCAAGGGGTAAAAAGGATACTGAGATATTTGAAAGATACAAGATTCTATGGCTTTCACATTAAACCTTGTGACAACATTAATATCACAGGTTTCTCTGATGCCGATTGGGCTTGTAACACAGAAGATAGAAGATCTATTGGGGGTTTTTGTGTGTTTCTTGGAGATAATCTTGTCTCTTGGCAATAAAAAAAAAATCTGTTGTGTCTCGATCAAGCACTGAATCTGAGTATCGTGCTTTAGCTCAAGTGGCAGCTGAAATTGCTTGGTTACAATCCCTTCTGAGTGAGTTTCACTGTCAACCGAATCAATGTCCTATCACTTGGTGTGACAACACAAGCACAAGTGCCTTGGCCTCCAATCCAATGTTTCATGCTAGGACCAAGCACATAGAAATTGATGTTCATTTTGTTCGTGACAGGGTGTTGCAAAAATTACTTGATGTACGCTATGTGCCTTCATGTGATCAAGTTGCAGATTGTTTCACAAAAGCTTTGGTAGCTCCTCATTTCCTATTCTTCAGAGACAAACTTGGAGTCACTGAGGTGCCCTCCATTTTGAGGGGGGATGTTAAGACAGCACATTGATTCTCCCCTCTGGTTTCTCTGCCTTCCCTCTGGTTTCTCTGTCTATTCAGATCTGATTAATTCTTTTATTTAGCTTGTAATTGCCGTTAATCTTTCTGTTAGTTTTTAGACTAGAATTAGTTATGTTTGCTGAGCTGTTGGCTCCACTAGCTTCTAGATTCATGCCAGATAAAACTATTCGATTGGCTGTTACATTTCTTTAGCTATACTAGAGACACCTGGCTTCTACTGTTTACCCTATGTATAAATAAAGAACATTCCTCTGCTGTGTGCGGCTGAGTGAAGGAAATTCATTCTTATTAAAATTTTAAGTCCATCATATTAGAAAACCATTGGATTTTGGTGTGGGTCAGTAGGGAAACTCTTTTTCATTTAATTTTGCCAGTAGAGCTCAGGGAATTGAAAGTGGTTTATAAATACTCTCAAAAATCAACATCACCAATCCTAACGTTGCTCTCAGCCTCCCACCACCAACTCCTATGTCAATGTCCCCACCAACATCTTCCCCACCACTAATACCACTACCACATTACAACCTCTACACCATTGCCTAGTGCAAAGCCAAACACTGGCAATATTCACATGGCCAAAAAAGTATTCAAAACCAATCAAAACTTAACCCAGAAACCTGAGGTAGTTAGACACAATTATTTTGTAACCCATACACCATAAGCAAACTATTAAATAAAACACCATAGCCACAAACACAAACGACAAAAAACCCCCTATAAATATTATGCACCCAGTGTTTTAAAAAAAAAAAAAAGGCAGAAACGCAATAAACCATCACCAACCGATAACAGAATTAAAACATTAGTGCACAAAAAATTTACCAAAATTTCATGAATATTAATGGAGATTCCAGAAAGATTGCCAAGCCTCCCTAATCTTTGGACATCTAACAACCACTAATCTTCCTAATCCTCTTTCTTTCTTCTCTCAATTGCTCAAAATCAAAGAGCCGCCATAACAAGGAAATTAACCAATAAAGAATGAATTAATAGCAACCAAACCCATAATTAATCTTTCTTAATTACCCACAATTAATTGAGACAAAAAATCAATTAATCACATTATCAACCCTAATCATCCCTCTCTCTCTTGTTCACCTAGATCCATGGCCATAGCGAAGACAGGAAGTCAGATGAAACAGAGGAAACGAAAAAAAAAAAAGGGAAGGGGAGGGGAGGAAAAATGAGAATAATATAGACATTACTTGACTCCTATCTCTTTCTCATAATTACTCTAACCTTCAGCTCTCGTTAACTTATTTTATTCTCCTGTATTATTTACATTTTATTCAACTTATATTAGACTCTATAATATTCAAAAAAAAATATTATTTACCTTTTATTCAACTCTCTCATCTGCCGATCACCATGGATCAATTAATTAATACATTGATTGCGCCGTGAGGGGTACGAGTCAGCGGAAATAAGAGATGAACAATAGCGAAAAGTCATCTAATCAAGACGCGCCATATGCGGAGTCATTGCTAGGCCCCCACTGAAAACGATATCTACCTAATAACAACTAAAAAACCCAATGATATGATGAGTACCAAAAGAAAAAGTTTTCTGTCGAGCTGACTACGTACAGTCCTTTTTCTATTTTCTTGGCGTGTAGATGCTTTATTGAAGCTGTCAAATATTGAGTTACATATATATTTCATCAGTCTCTGCATGGTGGGCTTCGTAGTAGTTTTTAAATTAAGCAAAGGAAAGTAATATGAAATCCATGCTTTCACATAGCTTTTTATCTAAGTACCATGGTGTAGAGAATAACTTTTAAGTCACTGCGGGTCAATTGACTTCTGTGCATGGCAACCAAAGGGTTTTTTTTTTCTTTTCCAAAGATGTCATATAGAATAACTCATATATAATTGTGTTTTTTTTTCCTGAGAAAAAATAAGAGAAGGGATGAAGAAGTTGAGTTTCCACCACGCATTGCTTGCTGGTTTCACTGTCGCAATATTGATTCAGGCTCAGGATCAACCAGGTTTGAACTTCTAAATAGAAACTTATATATGCTTCCAAAAAAATTTTACTTATTACCGGAATTCAACACCAGAGACCTCGAAAAACAATTTTACTATCTCAGAAGTTTCCCTGAGGGTAAAAGAAACTGCTACACTGTAAATCCTATACTAGGAAAATTAAGTGGCAGGTATTTGATCAGAGCGCGTTTCATGTATGGCAACTACGACAAAAAGAATAGTTTGCCGGAATTTGATCTGTATCTAGGAGTTAAACTGTGGAAAACAGTGACATTTGACGATGCTATCAAGAGTAAAACCACAGAGATCATCCATTTCCTTTCAACAAATTATATATTCGTCTGTCTTGTTAACACTGGCCAGGGAACACCTTTCATATCAGCGCTAGAGGTTCGACTTCTGAATAGTTCGCTTTACGCCACCCAGAGTCCGACAGAATCACTTGTACTTGAACGAAGATTTGATTTTGGTTCTAATCGCACGGTCAGGTGAACATTTTATGATGATATCATAATTATATGCATTATAAGGCTTTTTATTATAAGAAATACTTATATATATGATAGATATATTATTATTTTTTCAAGTATTTTTTTAATTTTTTTAATTATTCATGATAGTTTGTCATTATTTTATTAGATATGGTTATTAAGTTATCTTCTCTTTTTTATTTTTTTTTTTCAACTCACTTATGATATATGTCTACATCTTCAGCATGGGGATATGATATGCCTGTCTTAAACTGAGTCTTTCTCATTATTTGTCAATAATTATTTCCGGTCACATTAGGTATAAAGACGATATATATGACCGCATTTGGAGGCCCGAAAGCTGCGCAGCTGACGTAAAATCATTGAGTACCTCATTGCCTCCTGATGCCCAAGCTCTCATGAATGCCAATGCCTTCCAGCCGCCACTCGTTGTCATGGCTACTGCTTGCATACCAAGAAATGTTAGTGACGACTTGACTTTTTACTTTAATTGCTCCAAGGATCCAACTTCCAAGTGTTATTTATTCATGCACTTTGCTGAAGTTGAACTCTTAGGCAACCAGTCAAGGGAATTCGACATCTTCATAAATGGGGATCGCTCCTATGTAACTCTTACTCATAACTTACTCCCGATAACTGTCGCCACCCCATCACCAGTGAAGCAAAATGAAAGAATCCAGCTTAAGCTCAGAAAAACTGCGAAGTCAAAGCTTCCACCCATTCTCAATGCCATTGAGATCTACATACAAAAAGAATACTCACAATTGCAAACGGACCAAAATGATGGTATGCCTTGCTGAACATATGTTTTTTCATTGCTATACATATTTATGGTTTGAGGTTTTATTTGTTTAATTTATGCCATCCATGATGCTAGCTAATCAATTATTGTGAAATTATTATCAGTTCGTGCTATAATGAACATAAAATCAGCGTACAGAGTGAAAAAGAACTGGCAAGGGGAGCCGTGCGCCCCAGAAGGGTACTGGTGGGATGGCCTTCATTGCAGTTTTGAGATTAGCGATACGCCTAGAATCGTATCCCTGTAAGTTTCTATGCCTTCTAGATATACCTAAGAGCTATAACTGCATTTTCACTCAAATTAACAGAATCCTAACAAAATTGAACTTGCTATTAGGAACTTGTCTTCGAGTGGATTGACAGGTGAAATGGCCCCATATTTTGTTGATCTGACATTACTTCAAATTCTGTAAGTAGTCAATCTGAAATTGACTTGGTATTAACCTATCAACTTCGTGAATTAAAGTTGAAAGTTTTTATGCGAGAAAAAGAAAAGCTATGAAAAATGTTATTGATTGAATAAATTAATGAAAATGCTAATTTAGCTAGGTTCACAACTTTTTATATTGTAAATATATATAAAAAACTAATTTATACCTAATATAACAAGAAAGGTAAACAATATAAAATTTATATATAAAAAAGTAAAACGAATCCTAATTTTTCTAAACAAAGATAAATACCCAAAAAAATTACATCGAAATAAGGATATTGAATATAAAAATAATACCATAGATCTTAAGTTTTTATCTCAAAGTTTTATATCTCATTGATGAGTAACTCGTCATGTTGATGGCTACTTAAATGATTGGCACATCATTTGAATGTATATAACTTAGGATATATATAACTCGGGAATAGTTTTGTTCAAAAAAGAAATTAATATTGTAGATTAGTTATCCAACAATATGCTACATTTTTTACTGGCCGCTAATACTGATACAAGAAATTTGATAGATGGATATATATATATATATATATATATATATATATATATATATATATCCATCTATCAAACAATAGCTTAACTGGAACAGTGCCATGTTTCTTAGCGCAAATGAAATCTTTGAAAGTCCTGTAAGTTATTATTATTATCATTATTTTAGTACTTCAAGATAGTTTGAAATTGGAGAAACATTCTAATATATATATACACATTAGGGACTGCTAATGGTTTTTGATCTAACATTACAGAAACTTAAGAAGAAACAACTTTAAAGGATCGCTTCCACCTGAGCTCATGGAGAGGAGCAAGGATGGATCGCTTACGTTAAGGTTTATTTACCTCAACATCTGCTAAATGGAAATTAACATATATAGGGGATTAAATACAAGTATTTGTTATTGGTTTCAAAGCTGACTTACTTTGTTATCATCCAATTGATGAAAGCGTGGAAGAAAATCCAAATATTTGTCTGTCGGCTTCATGCGAAAGAAAGAAAAATAAATATGTCGTTCCAACTATAGGATCACTTGCTGCATTTTCCGCTTTGTTAATTGTATTGGCTATCTTCATCAGCATTAGAAGAAGGGGGAATCATGGTAAGACCGTAAGAGAATTCTTTCATTCATATAAAATAAATAAAAACGTATTATACACGTTTAATTATAAATACTTATTTTTATGGCTTCTCCCAATATTAACGAAGGGGAGTTGGTGTTTTATTTTATATACATAAAATTAACTCAAACTTATATGTAATTTTCTAGTGATATAGTGGGAAGTAACAATCTTCTTAATAGATATTTGCTTAGCGAACTTGTGATGAACTTATTATCAGTTGCTCGGACGTTAGAAATCCATTTAGAAGAAAGAAAAGATTCGTTGTCTTTGAGAACCCGGCAATTTACATTTTCCGATATCTTGAGGATTACCAACAACTTCGAGAGGGTTCTTGGGAGAGGAGGTTTTGGAATCGTTTATCATGGCTATCTGGATGATGCTGAAGTAGCTGTTAAGATGCTCTCTTCCTCTTCCCAAGGACACAAGGAAGTGCTTACAGAGGTATGCAGCAGATCACTAGTACATCAAAAAAAAAAAAAAAAAAAAATTATTAACTAGGATTCACATTTCTTACAGTTATTGCGTGGGGCTTTCAATTATATTGCAGGTTAAACTGCTGTTGAGAGTCCATCATAAAAACTTGACAACCTTTATTGGGTATTGCATGGAAGGCACTAATATGGGGCTTATTTATGAGTACATGGCGAAGGGAAGCTTGGAAAAATATTTGTCAGGTCACATTCAAAATTTATTGCTACTTATATGAGCATGCACATAACTTGACATTTCACTTTCTTTTGACTTCAATTTCCTGAAACTTCAAATTTGATGAATATACTAGAGCAAACTTGTAGAAGGACAAGATTTTAATAAAAAAAAGTGTTATTCATGCACAGGTAGAGATGAATATATCTTGAGTTGGAAAGAGAGATTGAAAATAGCGGTGGATGTTGCGCTTGGTTAGTCAGTGAATGAGACCTGACTTGTTTGTTTTTGTAAGCTTAATTTTAACTTAAATTTCATCAAATTTGAAATGTAGGATTGGAGTATCTGCACTATGGATGTAAGCCACCCATAGCCCACAGAGATGTGAAGCCTGCAAACATTTTGTTGAATGAAAAGTTACAAGCCAAGTTAGCTGATTTTGGCTTATCCCGTAATTTTTCAACTGAAAGTGGCTCTGATGTATCATCAGAGAATTTTGCTGGTACCCCAGGATACGTTGACCCTGAGTAAGTGCTTGGTTTTTTTTTTCCTTGACAATTACTAATTTGAATGTTTCCAAATTACATGTTTTGGGGTCCATGCAGGTACTCTGTGTACTATCAGTTGAATAAGAAAAGTGATGTCTATAGTTTCGGGATTGTTCTCTTAAAAATAATTACAACCCGACCAGTGATTGAGAAAATATCGATAGAGTATTTTCACATAAGTGAATGGGTTAAATCGATGCATGCAAAAGGGGATATCAGAACGATAGTTGATCCACGTTTAGGGGACAAATTCAACATCAATTCCGCTTGGAAAGCTGTGGAACTAGCATTGGCTTGTGCATCTCGCACTTCCTCAGAAAGGCCAACCATGACTGAGGTGGTGATTGGATTGAAAGAGTGTTTGGCAATGGAAATTGCTCGAAATGGTGAAGACAATAACAAATATTTATTGGACAGTGTTAGTCTGGAAACTGAATATTCTCCTCTCGCACGGTAGTATAAGCATATTTATATATTCTCCAGAAGACTAAAATCTTTCAGGTCATTGGTTCAATAAATGCAATAAAGTTCCATTGCAGTGGATATTGTCTTGTTTATTTATAATTTTTTTTCTTGCTTCAATTAATCTAACAATCAGATAATACTTGATCAGTACTGGATTCTACTTGTATGACGTATTTGCAAGCTTGATCAATACATATTATTAATTTCTTTTAAATAATATATTGCGTAAATAGTTTATATTAAGTTTTACTATTTCGACCTCCCCAAATCTTTTATATAACTAAATTCATGTAAGGATAAAATTGATATTTTGAATTGATGGATCAATTAATTTTATTATATTTAATAATTAAATATTTTTTAAATAGAAAATAATACTTCCTAATTAAATAATATTTTTTAAGTTTTTGTCAGAGAACAATTATTATCCTAGATATTAAAATAATAGAAAAGTAATAAATAGTCTAATTGCTCTATTTTTTACTGCTTTTTATAATCATAAGGATAGTCTATTGTAGGGATGGGTATTTAACCCGATTGGTCCGGGGCCCTAATGAGACTCGTCCAAACAGGGCGGGGCTTTACCCATCCCATTGGTAGTTAGGAGCGGGTCTGGATCCTAAGGAGTGCTGCCCTGGCTGAGGCAGTTCTGGGGGCGGGTCTAGCTTTTAACCCCATTTGAACTGCCCTACCCTGCACAGTATAATGATGAATATGAAAAATTATAAAATATAGGGACTCATAGAATTTTCAAGGATGATTTTGATAAGTTTTAATATATATATATATATATATATATATATATATATATATATATAGATGCCTTGAAATTGGACAAAATATATAGAGAAAAAGTTTTTAATAGAGTGGATCCACTCTACTAAAATTTGTTGATATATAAAGAAAAGATTTTTAAATGTCGCGGGTCCACTTCAATAAAAAATTTTCTATACATTTGCAAATGGATGGGACAAGGTGGGGTTGGGAATGGATCCATTGAATTTTTTTTTTTTTTTTACCCTGCCTCATTCAGGGGCAATGGGGTAGGGAAGGACAAAATATAATTCAATGTGGCAGGGATGGATATCTACTGCCCCATACCTGCCTAGCCTCAATCCTGTTCGAACCCTTGTCTATTGTACAACAGTAGATGATAGCTTGTCGATGGGTAAAGTGTCTGTAGATACTCGTTGAGCTCCTCATTGTCCCAATCTTCATATGCAAGCTCCCTGCTCTGCTAATTGTATTTTCGATTATGTATATAGGTTTCAGAACAAAATGAAAGATGAATTTCTCATTGATACTTTAGTTGTTTATAACAAAGAGAAATTGTAGAAAAATTTAGCATATAATCAATTATATATATATGTGTGTGTATGAAAAAGGTCAAATTCTTGTTTAATACATGACTACGTTGATACAATTTTAATACAATTTATTACATTTTTAATATATGTTATTGATATTATTAATATTATTTTACTATATGACATTTTATTAGTCAAAAACTCTCATCCTTCTTCCCTAACCCCAACCAAAAAAAAAAAAATTCATGCATCTGCCATTGAACTAGATAAGAATATAAAACGTAATTGGAATTTAAAAAAAAAATGACAACAACAAAAATTATAAGGAGTCGTTGAAAATGAATTACTATTTTTAAAAAATTGATATTATAATCATTATTTGACATAAACACATATTTTTTTATTTTTTATTTTTTTTTCTACAACCTAAAAGAGACGTGGAGCTGACAGGCTCTTGGTAAGTGGTAATGGAATCTAAAGTTTCTGAAAAAAATTATTCTTTTTTCAAAACCCTCCTATAATTTTGGTTATTTATGCAAACATTCCAAAAGATAAGGCCATATGAGGCTGCTCAATTGCAAACTGTTTTGGGTTTTGGTTCAAATCCAATATTAGTTCATATCCTCATTTTTACTCAAAGAGTAATGTTTCATCTACAATTTTTTTATATAAATTGATATAATAATATATTAATATCTGTTAACAATAATAAGGGTAGCTTTGTAAATTAGCATATCAGGGACAATTTAGTCAATTAGTTAAATGGTTGTTAAGGTTGTTAATAGTCTGTTATGTCTGTTAATAATATATATAACAGACTTCTAAAACAGAAAAAGTGAATGAGAAGAAACAGTAAACGTATGAATGTGTGTTGAATCATTTTGCTCTCAATCTGATTTCAGAAACATCATATTTCAACATGGTATTAGAGCTTTAAGATCCAATGGGAGATTTTCAACCTAATTCTTTCGAAATCTTCAATCAAACACTGGAATTGATCCTGGCCGGAGTAGTAAATCCAGTAATGAATTCGTCAAGTTATCAAAATTCGACAAGTTCTTTATCTTCAATCCTTCCTATAGTGCTTCCAAGCTCTTCGATCAAACTTTAGAGAACAAATTATGGATTCTGGAAAACTCAGATCCTTACTACACTAAGAGCTTTCGATCTTGAAGGTTACATCACAGGAGAGAAATCATGTCCAGCAAAAGTGATTTCAATTCGTTCCTCTCAAAATCCAGATGAGATCTCAACTCAAATCAACTCTGAATTCTTCAATTGAAAAAGAATTGATCAATTTGTTCTCAGCTAGTTACTATCATCAATCTCAGAATCCATGTATAGCAATGTATTTTGATGCACATCAGCAATGGAGGTTTGGAATGTTCTTGAAAAATTATTCTATACTGAATCTAAGGCTAGATCTCTGCATTTAAAGCATCAACTTCATAATACTAGAAAAGGATCTATGCCTATATCTGAGTACATATCAAAATTGAAAGACATTGCTGACACTTTGATTGCTATTGGACATGAAGATACAGATCTGGATTTACTTTTCTATGTTCTTGATGGTCTTGGACCAGAATATGATGCAATTGTGGTTAATCTCACTTCAAGATCTGGTAATATAACTTTAAAAGAAGCACAATATCAACTTCAAAGTTATGAGATGAGGCTGGAAAAATTTAATTCATCACAAATTCTAAGCCTAGATCATAGTGTTAATATAGCTGCCAGACAGTCTCATTTTGGAACAAATACATTTGCTGGCCATAATTCTCAGTACTCTAATAGCTCTAGACAATCTTTTAATCAAAGCTTTAGGGGTCGAGGAAGGTACAAGTTTAATGGTAGAGGTTTAAGCAACTCCAATTTAACTAGACCTGTTTTTCAACTCTGTGGAAAAACAGGCCATACTGTAGTGAAATGTTTTCACAGATTTGACATAAACTACCAAGGACCTCCAGCACCTCAGCCATCTCAAGCTCTTAATGTCAACCAATCATCAAAACTAGCATCCCAAAATTCTCAGACATCTCAAGCATTGGTTGCTTCTCCATCAATTGTGCAAGATCCTGTTTGGTATCTAGACACAGGTGCCACTGATCATATAACCTCAGACATGAACAAACTTGCATCAGCAAGCAAATACACAGGATCTGAGATAGTTCAAGTTGGTAATGGTACCTCTTTATCCATTGCTTATATTAGTTCTGGTTATTTACAGTCTTCTAATTTCTCAACATGCTTTAGACTTCACAAAATTTTAGTTGTTCCTGCAATCACTAAGAGTTTACTTAGTGTTTCTCAACTTGTTAGAGACAACAATATAAATGTTGAATTTCATGATCATGGTTGCTTAATTAAGGACAAGGATACCAGACAGATTTTGCTGGAAGGATGCCTCAGTAATGAATTATATCAAATCTCAACAGATTCAAGTCCAAGTTCATGCTATGCTATAGCAAATAAACTTTCAACTCCTACTTCTTTGTTTGCCTCTTTAATCAACAATGTCAACTTAGTTGATTCTGCTTTGTCAAATGTAAATGATCAAATACTTTGGCATAGGAGGTTAGGTCATCCACATTTGCAAATAATGCAAAAACTGTCCTCAACTACTCAGTTGTTCAAGTGTACAAATAAAGCTGAATGCTTCTGTGAGTCCTATAAATACAGCAAACAGTGTCATAAAACCTATCCTAGTTCAAAATCTAGAGTTGCCAATCCACTGGATATTGTATATTCAGACCTTTGGGGTCCTTCTCCAATAAAATCAGTTGAAGGTTACTCTTATTATGTGAGTTTTGTGGATGATTTCAGCAGATACACTTGGATATTCCCTCTCAAATCCAAAGCTAAAGGGTTTAATATCTTCAAGCAGTTTCTAGTACAAGTTGAAAGACAATTCAATACCAAAATGAAGTGTCTGCAGTCAGACTCTCGTGGTAAATATAGACCACTTAATTCTTACCTCAAAAAACTTGGAATTATGTTTAG
Organism: Boswellia sacra; assembly: GCA_013180625.2. Lineage (NCBI taxonomy): Eukaryota > Viridiplantae > Streptophyta > Magnoliopsida > Sapindales > Burseraceae > Boswellia > Boswellia sacra. The sequence goes on from SNVD02011200.1 coordinate 517,656, forward strand.
ACATCCATGTCCACATACTCATCAACAAAATGGAGTTGTGGAAAGGAGACATAGACACATTGTAAACACTGGTCCTACACTACTGGCTCAAGCTTCCCTGCCTCCATCATTCTGGTGTTTTGCTTTTCACACTGCAGTCTTTCTTATAAACAGATTGCCATCAGCTTCTTTAAAGTCTAAGTCTCCATATTCTGTTCTGTTTCATGTTTCTCCTAACTATAAATTATTCAGAATATTCGGATGTGCTTGTTATCCTAATCTAAGACCATATCAGTCTCATAAATTTTTCTTTCATACATCTACATGTGTTTTTGTTGGCTATAGTTCAGCTCACAAAAGTTATCTCTGTCTTTACTCCTCTGGCAGAATATACATTGCTCAAAGTGTATCATTCAATGAACACATGTTTCCATTTAAGACAGGTTCATTTCTTCACTCAACATCTCCTTTAAATTCTGAACCTATATCAGGACCTTGGATACTTCATTGTCAACAAACTGTTCACAATTCTTCTGACTTTTTCCCATCTAATGGCTCCACTGACTCTAGTCAGGTTTCAGAATTTTCTGGTGTATCACATTCTCCTGAATTACCAAATTTAGGTTCACATTCTCCTGAACCATCAGGTTCAGTTTTACCTATAGAAATTCCCACTGCTGTGTCACAGTTGGCATCTAAACCAGCTTCAGTACCTACATCTAATACTCATCCTATGGTCACTAGATCCATGGTTGGTGTATTTAAGCCTAAATCCTATGTCTATAACATTGATAAATCTGTCTCTTCTTCACTTGAGCCAACTACTATTCAATAAGCTTTAACCGATCCGAAATGGTATGCTGCTATGCAAGTTGAATTTCATGCTTTACGAACTAACCAGACCTGGTCACTAGTTCCACTATCTACAGACATGAAAGTAGTAGATCACAAGTGGATTTTTAGAGTGAAATACAATTCTGATGGCTCAATACAAAGATATAAAGCCAGGTTGGTAGCTAAGGGTTTTCAACAAACTCCAGAACTTGATTATTTTGATACTTTCAGTCCTGTCATTAAGCCTTCTACCATCAGAGTCATTTTCTCATTAGCTGTTACTTTGAATTGGGATATACAACAAATAGAAGTTGACAATGCTTTCCTTCATGGAGAACTTCAAGAAACTGTTTATATGACTCAACTTGAAGGATTTGTAGACGTTTCTCATCCTACATTTGTTTGTCATCTTCATAAATCCTTATATTGATTGAAGCAGGCACCTAGAGCTTGGTTCGACAAGCTCAATAGTACTCTACTTCAGTTAGGGTTTCAATCATCAGTTTCAGATACTAGCCTGTTTATACTTAGAACTGCCAGCACAATTACATTATTATGTTGATGACATTTTGATTACTGGCAGTGATGATGCTCAAATTAAGAAAGTTGTATCAAATTTGAGTCAACAGTTTGCACTTAAAACACTTGGCTCTATCAGTTATTTTCTTGGATTTGAAGTTAAAAGATCTAAGGATTGCATGTTACTCACACAAAGGAAGTATGCTATTGATCTTCTGAAAAGATGTAACATGCTGGAGTCAAAGGCAATTCAGTCACCTATGGAAGCCAATTCGAAGCTATCATTGAAGGACAGTGCAGAATTTGAGCAGCCTAGTCTATACAGAAGTACAATTGGTGCATTGCAATATATATCAATGACCAGGCCTGACATATCATATGCAGTAAACAAGCTAAGCCAATTCTTGCAGTGTCCTACAATCAAACATTGGCAAGCCTGCAACAAACTACTCAAATACATCAAAGGAACTACTCATTATGGCTTGATTTTTAGAAAAATGTAGTCATTCACTCTAAGAGCTTACAGTGATGCAGACTGGGCAAGTTCCCTGGATGATAGAAAATCAACTTCAGGGTGCTATGTTTACCTTGGAAACAATCTAATATACTGGTGTTCAAAGAAACAAAAGGTGGTAGCAAGGTCTTCCACTGAATCAAAGTACAGAGCAATGTCTCTTGCAGCAACTGAAGTCATTTGGTTACAGAGTTTGCTATCTGAAATTGGGATCAAACTGAGTGACATTCCAATCATGTTTTGTGACAACAAAGGAGCAGAGTCCTTGGCTTCAAATCCTGTGTTTCATGCTAGAACAAAGCATGTTGAAATTGATGTACATTTCCTTAGAGAAATGGTGCTGGAAGAAAAGTTAAAAGTGCAGCATGTATCTACAGAATTTCAGAATGCTAACATTCTTACAAAGCCTATCACTAGAACCAGGTTTGAGTTCCTTCGGGAAAAACTGAATATTTCTACCGAAGAATGTGTAGACCTGAAGTAAAGATATGAATTCCAGCAAGCTTACAGAATGAAGCAATTTTGATACAAGTTAGCTAGGATGCCTATCGGAAAGCCTAGCTACACTTGAGGGGGGCTGTTAACAATAATAAGGGTAGCTTTGTAAATCAGCAGATCAGGGACAATTTAGTCAATTAGTTAAATGGTTGTTAAGGTTGTTAATTGTCTGTTATGTCTGTTAATAATATATATAACAGACTTGTAAAACAGAAAAAGTGAATGAGAAGAAACAGTAAACGTATGAATGTGTGTTGAATCATTTTGCTCTCAATCTGATTCCAGAAACATCATATTTCAACATCGCATATAAATAATTTTCTATACCCGATTAAGAAAAATAGCTGTTTCACCTCTCTAATTTTTTATACCTTCATCATAGCCTAGACTGATATATACAAGAAGGTTTAATGTGAAGGTCATTATCCCTTTTAGCACTTTGAGTGGATGACTGAAGTCAATGGTATACTCTGTAGCTTATTTAACAATTTATGGTTTGAAGGATGTTATTCCATTATCAAAGCAAACCTTATTTGACAATTTTTAGTTTGACTTATTTTATGACGCATAATGTGCTCTTAACTGTATAGACTATAATTTTCAGACTTGAAAACTTTAATGTGTCTCAAATAGATTTTATACTGTATATGTAATTGGGTTAATTTCAACAAATGTCAAAGTATATTTTTGCCCGATAAATAAGCATGAGTTTGAAAAATCATCAATCTCTGTCATATTTTCAGACATGGACAAAAATATTTTTATTTATAAAATTTGTCAAACCTTTTGTTAATCGAAAGACAAAAATGGCTTGCCTAAATACATTAAGATGGACATCTAATTAACCATTTATTTTACTCGTTTGTCTTTATTTATCAATGAATGACTCAATGGATCCGTTAATACAATATGTAATTCTCAAAGAGGAGCAACTCTAACGACTGACTGGTTTTTAGCTAGTCAACCCAGAAAACTGCAAGGAATAAGTTGGTAGAAATCCATTCCTGCCTGTATGGATCAATCATTGCTAGTCCCTTCTGCCTTACCATTCACGCCTTTTCTACCAAAATTAACGGCTTCATTCATAATCAAAATGTTTGAGCATGATACTGCGCCCTTGTGTCATATTATTTATTATATTAGAAATCCTTTCCAGTAGCAATTATTTATTGTTATGTCATATTCATATGTACAGCGAGTTTATATGTCTATTAATATTTCTGTTTTATAAACCATTTACCACGAAAGCAATAGTTGTCAGTTGTCACAAGAAAAATAGAAGTGGATGCACTCAATTAATACTTGGAAGCTTAATTGACTTAGGTCAATAAGTGGTCCATTGCACGAAAGTCAATATTATAGCTAAACGTACTGCAGCAAAATTAACATCTAATATAGATAGCAAATGATGTCACAAGTGTATTTGGCCAATAGAATCAGCTAGAAAAATTCCCTGAAAAATCATATTTTCTATCATTCTCTATGCCATATAATAATATTTTGGTACTTGTAATCAGATTTTAGAATTACTGTCATATCCTTAAACACATTTTATTTGACAACAGCACTGCAGCACTCTAGCGGTGGGGTTATGTCTTCCTATTTCTAAAAGATGAGGTCATTTGTGCTACTCAGTCATACCTTAAGGCTATTTACGAAAAATTTCCCTTTTATGTATAAACCGTTACGTGAATGCCTTTTCCGATCTCATGTACAATGGTCAAAAAATATAAATGATTAATTAACAGGGAAGTATATAATGATTAAAAAAATAAATAAAAATTAAAAGAATAATAAGAAAAGAAATCAGTCGCTATTGGGCTTCCCACTTCCCAAATTAGTAGTCTCTCACACTCTCTCTTTGTATACATATACATATTGAGTCTTCTACTTAATTATATACATCTGAGAACGAATAGACTAAGAAGGTGATGGAGAAGTTACAGAGTTTTCACTATCCATTGCTTGCAGCCGGTTTCACTCTTGCAGTATTAAGTCATGCTCAGGATCAATCAGGTTTGAAATTTTTAACTTTCGTGCAGAAAGCATTTAGTTAATTTGGCCATGTATTTTACGTAGGTTTAATCACTGGATATGTATTTAATCCTCATCTTTCCATTTTTTCTCAGGTTTCATTAGCATAGATTGCGGGATAGAAGAAGGTCATCGCTATACTGACAAGAACACTGGCCTAGAGTACGTTTCAGATCAAAACTTTACCGATACTGGAACACCTGGGCGTGTATCTTCCGAATTCATAACTCAGAACCTTGATCAGCAATTTTATAGCGTCAGAAGTTTCCCTGAAGGTAAAAGAAATTGTTACGCGCTTGCCCCACCTGCTGGAGAAGGCAATGCGTATTTGATCAGAGCCCGTTTCATGTATGGAAATTATGACAACTTAAGTAAAGTTCCAGAATTTGATCTGTATCTGGGACTTAATCACTGGGAAACGATAATACTGGACGAAGCTTCCAGTACGTTCTCCACGGAGATCATACATGTCCCTTCAACAGATAATATATTTGTCTGTCTTTTGAAGAGGGACCAAGGAACACCTTTCATATCATCGCTAGAGCTTAGGCCTTTGAATAGTGAGATTTATCAGACTCGAAATTTTTCTGAGTCACTTGTACTACAAGGAAGATACGATTTAGGTTCTACGTCCGGTCAGTCAGTCAGGTAAATCATTTCTATAATATTAAGATCAATCAGTATACTTTTTTCCCCCTGTCATAATAATTAATTTGAAATTTTGTCTCAATAGGTACCCAGATGATATATATGACCGCATTTGGATGCCGCAAATTAACGCTGGAATGGAGACATTGATGCTCGATGATGGCCAGAATTTGAATGCTAACGATTTCCGACTCCCACAAACTGTCATGCGTACTGCTGTCAGACCAGTAAATGATGATGAGGACTTGTTCTACTGGGAATTCGCAACAGATCCAAATTTCAAGTATTATGTATACTTGCACTTTGCTGAAGTTGAGGTCCTGGACAACCAAATCAGAGAATTTAACATCTATGAAAACGAGAAGTGGGTTAAGGGACCTCTTATTCTTGATCACTTAGATGTGAAAACTGTCAATACCACTTCGGAAAAAGGAGGAAGAATGAAGATTACTGAAATCAGAAAAACTGGGAGGTCAGACCTCCCACCCATCCTCAATGCCATCGAGATCTACGTACACAAGGAATTCTCAGCAGTCCAAACACACCCAAATGATGTTATGCTAAGTACTCGAAGATTTATAGGTTGAATATCTCAGATTCTTCCTTCTTTTCTAGAAAGAGACAACCGCATATCACATATAAATAGTAACAAATCCGTCCTGTAATAATCCATGTTTTACTTTATGTATACAACTAATTAGATTAGAAAATTTGTTACAACACGTTTGGTAAATTAAAAAAAAAATTAATTTATATATTTTGCTTTCCAAAAATAGTCTATAGTTGCTTTGTTAAAAATTCCAATGAGTCATGATTCAGGCAAGCTCGAAGCGTCAAACTAGTGCGCTGTGTAATACTATTGACCTGAGTCAACCATGCAAGCACTAGAAATTGTTAATAAGCTACTTGACTCAAAAGTTACAGCTATCATGGACATTATTATTTGAGTAAAATTGATATGTTCTTCATAGTGACGGACAAAGGTATAGTAGAATTTTAGAAAGGCGAAAAAAGCCTGGGTTGGACTATCTGAAATATGTAAGATCAGCTGTTTTGCCTTTGAGCGGGCTCAAAACAGTTTGCATGTGGGAGCCCATTACGTTGATTTTCTTTTCCTTTGTTCCCCTTAAAGCATCTTTTTTAATCTCTTATACAAATGTGTGATGCTATACTGCATTTCTGTTTTTACAAAGTGATAACACATCGTTTCCTTAGTACTCACGCCAGCAGAAGAGATAACCAATTAATAAGGCCGCAACTACTAATGATATTGGACGAATTGATGTTATTACTGATAGCCAATAATGCAACTGTATTAACCGAATGCGTAGCGTAGTATCACGATTAGGCAGCATAATATTTTGACTCGGCAGAGTTGGAGCTTCTTCACACCGTGGCGATTCTCCCTCTGTATCATCATCATAAATTCTGTGCATTAATTATAATAACTCTTCCAAATAGTTTAAAAGTACTCTTAACAATAACATTATGAACAAAATTGCTTTTTTATTTTTCCAAAATTAGTTAATTAAACCTTTTGTTTTTCTCACCAAATCTCCCTTAAATCTTAAAGTATTCATTTTTAAATATAAAAGTTAAATTATTTCAAAAGTATTGGGTCCCTTCCCCTTTGTTGTCAAAATAGAAGTCATTTACGGCAAGGAAAGTTTTCATCACTTATGAATAATCATCATCCGGTGACAGTGCGTCTGCTGGAGCTTCCTCCATACTGACACGACCCGCCCCTAGCTACACGGGCGAATCATTCCTAAAACTGTGGACTACAACTGTTTCTTAATTCTTTTCTTTCTCATGGAACAAACTTGAAATAATTTTCATTACATCCACAAATGAAATTTAAATAAAACAATTTAACTATTACAACCTTGACCTATCCTTGCACCATCACGTGGCTGGGCCTCCACACTTCCTAATTAGATCACATTTTGCTTTATCCTGGGGGGAAATTTTAAAAAAAGAAAGAAAAATAAAACAAAGATGTGAGTATAAAACTCAGTGAGTGGGGATAAAAAAATGTATTTATAAATAAATCCAAAAAGAAATCATATTATTATAAAATTAATATTTGCTTTATATAAAAGAAATAGTCTTTATAATCTATAACTTTCATATCATTTAAAATGTCATAAAACTTTAAAATAAATAACTATTGAATGACTAAATGCATCAAAATACTAGTTATGGTTAAAACAATAAAATAAAATCATCTTCAATCGTATAATACGATGCTCTTGATGATCATGCTAAAATCATCGCTTCAGTTATTTACTATGCAAAACATAATTTTCTTAAAAATCTTCTTCCAAAAGAAACTATTGTGAATCATGCTTCTTTTTCAAAATAAACATATTCAAAACACTTTTCATTATACTAAACAAGTACCCCTGGAACTGTCTCATTCTGCCTGGCGAGATCTAACATCGCATAGGCAGAACTATCTGAATTTTCTCATACCTGGTGAGATCTACATCACGCAGGCAGAGCTATCTGTACCTGGCGAGATCTAACATCGCACAGGCCTGCTATCTAGTCATACGCATGCGTAGAGCTGCCCCCAAAGGGCTAAAGCGCCCAGATCACACGGCCCAAAGCCTCTATGTGTGTCTGAACGGGCCCCAAAGGCCTCTATCTTTCTATCTGAAATCTGCTGTCTCACTGTCTAAGTGAGCTGGGTACTAGCTTAGTATAATATAATTAAACTTTCTTCTTTTCTCTAAAACTGATTTCTTTTCAAAATTTGTGAAACTTATATAAGCTGAAACTCATAATATCTGAATCCTTGAAATCAAATTGCTATAAAAAAAATATGATCATAATTGTTCTGCTTTTACACTTTCTATAAAATGGTAAAATATGCATCTATAATAATATAGAAAACGATTCATATAGAAAAAACCATGAATCTTTCTTAAAAATGCTAGATCATTGTTTAAAACTAACTTTGCAACTAAAATTTATATCTATAAAACCATTTGGAAAACTAGATTTGAAACATCTTAATAATTGAAAGCAAACATAATAAATGAGTCTATTTACTCTCGAGAAATAAAAAAGAAACTAACTTGAATTCTTCTGAATTTGCTAAAATTCTCAGAAATTCTATTAAATGTTAAATAAACATAGCTAAATAAATACTAAAAACATATTTCTAATTATCCAGAAAAATAAATCTTCTACTCTTTCTAAAACTTTCTAAAATATCCATAAAATAAAATACTTTTCATCTCACTATAAACCATAATTTATATTTCTATCTCAAAATCTCATACATCATACTTTAACTCAAATTTTTTTTTTCTTATTTTTTTATTTTTTTTTTCTTTTTAATTTGCTATTATTTTGAATATAAAATCACTTATCATTTTGTTAACCAAAATCACAATTTCTTCAACATATGTATTTATTTAAAGAAAATAACCCAAAACCTCAATTTTCTATACTAATTCATCTAATTATAAATGTCTCTTTTCCAATCATAAACAAAAACTTTCTACTTCCCACCAACATATAATATATATACATTCATGCTACAACTTTCACTTTAAATTTATTTTTCTCTTGTACTCCAACTTATTGAAACAACAATTACTATATATATTCAAAACTAATCTACTAGCACCACCCATAACCATCTCTTCTATCCAAAATCTAATACTTTACACACACTTATTTTCAAAATACATAAATCATCATTATCTATTCTAAAAACTTTTAATATAACTCAATTAATTAAATTAATAACTTAAATCATATGAAAAGCCATAAATTTAATACACTTCAATATAATATGAAATTCTCAAAACATAACCCACTCACAAATTTGGTTGCACAACTCGGTTAGCTCGGATTTGATTCCAAAATCAACATTCCGCTTATCCGGCCACATTCTTCAACAAAGAATTAATCCTTCATTGTCCTAATATCATAAAAGAGCTCATCACATCATATTCAATTAGTAATCAACTTGAATATTTAAAATTCTCAATATCCAACTTCATATCTTAATCCAATCAATCCTAATTAATTGTATTTCTACACTTCTTATACAGAGCAGTCCTTATTGTCTGACTTTTAATAAATAATTGACTTGTCAGAATGGTCTAAAATTTTATACAGACCTTCTACACATACATATCTAATAACATATAAAATTTTATAGCATTCCAAGTTCATTAAGTACCTCAAAATCCTCATGTTTCTAGATACAAAAATTCTGTAAATTCATTTCCAGAACTGACCTCTCCATATTCCAAAATACATGATAATTTGTAATAAATTTGTAAAATCACAAAAATCTACAGATTTAAACTAGACATATACACAAACTCGTATCACAAATTTCATAATTTTTGAAGACCTCTAGATACCTCAAATTACTTACCCAAAACTGATTTTCTGCAGAAAAATTAAATTTCCAGCAGTAAACAGTAAACTTCGAAAATTCATATAAAATTGTATACTCAACATTTTTCAATGAATCCAACTTCAAACAAATCCTTAGGATGTCTATTTTAACATATATAAATTTGAGAATCAGATTCAAAGCCAATAAATTACAGAAATTTTCGGAATTGTTACTGTTCACAGAACCCTAAATTTCCATAATTGTCATCAAAACTTAAAATTCCTTAAAACAAATTCCATAAAAATCAAGAAGAGTGTGAAATACCTTCAATAATACTTCCAATTTCATCATTGTTTTTCCTTCTCTCTCTAAAAATTCTAAAACATCCAAAGATCTCCTTCTATTTCAATCATCTTACATGAAAAATACGAAAATAACTTAATATTGCCTTGAAATTATGAAAATTACCTGTTTTTTTTTCTTCAACAGCCCCAAAATCCTCTTCCTTCTTTTCTCTCTTTGCTTCCCCGTTTCCTTCTCCCCTTCTCTAATTATTTCCCATTTAATTGTGAATAAAAATGAAAGAAATAATTATAGGAAATGGGCTGGGTTAATCTAATGGGTTGGGTTGCTATATAACACTCACTTGGGCCAAGCTTGTATTTAACTTAAAAGTCCATGGGCCATTTCAACATTTTTATGTAACGACCCATCCCCCGCCCGATCTCTCCCGGGCGCACACGGACCCCCCTGCCCTGCCTCCGGGGTCACAGGTACATGGCCGGACACTCTAAGGTATTGTCCGCTCTGGGGCCCACCGGTCCCGCACGGTTTTGTTCACTGGGTATCTACACCCAGTGACGCCTCCCCCACTCGAACCCAAGACCCCAAAGGTCATTCAAGTTCAAAGTGAGTACCATTCGGGCAAGACTCACATCAACCGCCACGTCATCTACCATGCCAGCAACACGTCAGCGCACTTTCTGAAACATCATCAGCCATGTCAGTAGCCCCGTCAGTAGAAACGTCAATGCCTTATCTGCCATGTCATCCTACCACGTCAGAGCCATGTCACGGCCACGTCAGCACCAACTTTCTAAAATTACAATTTGATCCTGTAATTCTAATTTTTTATTTTTGGCCCCATAGCTTTCTAAAATTTTTAGTTTAGTCCCTTAGATTTCAAAACTTTATATTTCCTTCCACAAAAGGAATTTTTGAGCCTTAGAAGAGGCTATTCCACCATTTTTTTACCGTTCTAGATGCAACGGTGAGCTCGGATTTTTGAAATTCAATTCCAATTTTTTGAAGAATCATCTGGAGCCATGATTAAGGTAGCAGCTACCAACTACACACTATGGAGGCCCAGGATAGAGGATCTCCTTTGTTGTAAGGATCTATTTGATCTTATAGAATTCAAAGGGCAGAGACCTGAGACTGAAAAAGAGGCAGAGTGGAAGAAGATAAACAGAAAATGTATCGGTCAGATTAGACAATGGATCGACCATATCATCTTCCACTATGTAACCAAGGAAGTAGATGCATATTCTCTCTGGACAAAATTAGAGAGTATGTATCAGGCCAAGACAGTATGAAACAAAGCCATCCTGATAAGACGACTTGTAAACTTGAAGTTGCAGAGTGGAACTTCCGTAGCAAAACATACAAGTGAGTTCCAAAACTTGGTAAATCAACTATTAGCAGTTGAATTACAGCTTGAAGATGAAAAACAAGCTCTTCTACTTCTTAGCTCCCTTCTAGACTCATTTTGGTGGTCTCCATCAGTAATTCAGCCATCGGAGGCAAACTTACCTTATCAATGGTTAAGGATGCCTTGTTCAATAAGGAGGCTAGAATGAAAGATATAGGTGCCAATCAAGAGCAAGTCTATATCACGGAAAATCAGGGAAGATAGTCTCGAGGGGATCAAGACTGGAGGAGAGGTAGAAGTAAAAGCAGAGACAGGTCAACAGACAGAAGCGGTAAGTCGACAAATGGGTGGAGACCTACGTACAAATGTTATCACTGTGGTCAAGAGGGTCATTTAAAGAAAAATTGTCGCATTTTACGGAAGCAGAAGTAGGAGAGTTCACAAGCACAAAGCAGCGAAGAGCTACGAGTTATAGTCATAGAAGATGTGACCACTTGTGCAGAAGAGACATGCTTACACACAGCAGACCAAGGAGTAGAATGGGTGATAGATACTGCAGCCTCCTACCATGTCACTCATTGCAAAGAGATCTTCACCAGATACAAAGCAGAAGACTTTGGCATAGTGAATATAAGAAACAACAGCACTGCCAAAATTATGAGAATTGGCAATGTTCAATTCCAAACGAACGTCGGATGTACAATAGCCTTGAAGAACATTCGTCATGTACCAGATCTTTGACTTAACTTACTATTGATAAAAGCTTTTGATCAGCAAGGTTATGAAAGCTGTTTCACTAATGGTACATAGAAGATGATGAAGGGGGTCGTGGTGGTTGCTCGAGGAAAGCTATGTGACAATCTTTACAGAACTCATGTAAAGATAGATGGAGAAAGCCTTAATGTAGCAGAACATATGGTCTCTTAGGATTTGTGACATAAAAGGTTCGATCATATGAGTGAGAAGGGTTTATCAATCCTTGAGAAGAAGGAGCTGATTATCATTTCTAAGGATGCAGTATCTCATCCTTGCATCTATTGCTTGTACGGTAAACAATGAAGGATGTCATTCAGCTCCTCACTAGTGAAGAAATCAAAATTATTGGAGCTAGTACACTCTGATGTTTGCGAACCTCTCAAAGTCGAGACCTTAGGCGGTAACAAGTATTTCTTAACCTTCATTGATGATGCCTCTCGAAAGATGTGGGTGTATTTTCTCAAGACAAAGGATCAAGTTCTACAGAAGTTTAAGTTATTTCACACCATGGTAGAACGTGAAACAGGTAAGAAATTTAAATGCCTCCGATCAGATAATGGAGGCGAGTATACCTCCAGAGAGTTCGATGCTTAATGTGAAAAATACGGCATTCGTCATGGAAGAACTATCCCACGTACACCATAGCATAATGGAGTAGTTGAGAGTATGAACAGAACTATCATAGAACGGGTCAAGAGCATGCTCAGATTGGCTAAGTTGCCCAAGCCATTCTGGGGGGAGGCAGTTCATACCACCTGTTATTTAATCAACAGATCACCGTCGGTGTCACTAAATTTTGAGATTCTAGAAAAGGTATGGTCTAATAAAAAGTCCTTCTACGATCACTTAAAAATGTTTACTTGTCTGCCCTTCGCACATGTATCCAATGAGCTCAGACAGAAGCTCGATGGAAGAACTGTTCCATGTGTACGTCTTCATTGGTTATGGAGATGAAGAATTTAGATACAGATTATGGGACCCGAAGGAAACGAAAGTCATCTGAAGCAGAGATGTGGTGTTCCATGAAGACTAAACATTTGAAGACGCTGAAAAACTAATAATATCTAAAAATCCCACTATCAGTACCCCAAATATTGTTACAGATTCTACCCCAGTATCAGATGCCACAGAAAATGATGAGGTACCAGAAGAAGTTCTAGAAGCAGATCAGGAGGAGGAAAATGAAGAGATTGTTGAGCCAGGGAGCCACAAGCACTTGTAGAAGCTATTGTACCTCCTGAAGTCGAAAAACCTCAGCTAAGATGATCTGAGTAGGTCAGATTCTGTTGAGAAAATATCTGAAATCAGAATATACACTACTTACTGATGAGGGGGAGCCAGAAAGCTTTTGTGAAGCTTTATCTCATCCAGACAAAGAATGTTGGCTACATGCAATGCAAGATGAGATGATTTCTCTAGAGAAGAATAAAACCTATGAACTGGTTGAGCTCTCTGACGGAAACAAGACACTGAGTAATAAGTGGGTGTTCAAGCTCAAGAAAGATCGAACAGGAAAGGTGATTAAGCATAAAGCCCGGTTGTTGGTAAAAGGATTCCTTCAGAAGAAAGGAATTGACTTTGATGAAATCTTCTCACCGCTAGTAAAGATGTCCTCAATCCGCGCCATCATTGGGTTGACCGCAAGTCTAGATTTAGAGCTTGAACAAATGGATGTGAAGACAACTTTTCTTCATGGAGACTTGCATGAAGAAATCTATATGAAGCAGCCAGAAGGATTCGAGGTTCGAGGAAAAGCAAACCTCATGTTCAAGCTGAAAAAGAGATTGTATGGCCTTAAGCAAGCACCATGGCAATGGTACAAGAAGTTTGACTCCTTCATGGTAACTCATGGGTACAAATGAACCGCTGCATGTTTAACATGTTATTCAAAGGTTCAACATAGATAGTGCTAGGCCAGTTAGTTTGCCACTGGCTAATCACTTCAAGCTGAGCAAGAGATCATATCCCTCATCTAAGAAAAAGATAGAGGACATCGCGTCAGTATCCTATTCTTCTATTGTCAGAAGTTTAATGTATGTCATGGTGTGTACAAAGTCGAATGTTGCTCATGCTGTAGGAGTTATGAGCAGGTTTCTTTCCAACCTAGGGAAAGAACATTGGGAGGCAGTCAAGTGGATTCTCAAATACTTGAAAGGTACTTCAAAAAAATGTTTGTGTTACGGGAGAGTTGATCCAGTCTTAGAAGGCTATACAGATTCAGATATGGCCGGAGATTCTGATAGTAGGAAATCTACTTCAGGTTTTGTCTACACTTTTGCAGGACGAGCTATGTCTTGGCAATCAAAACTATAGAAGTGTGTTACACTATCTACAACAGAGGCTGAATATATTACCGCAGTGGAAGCTAATATTGTGGTTGAAGCATTTTCTCCAAGAACTTGGGATGAAGCAAAAGGACTACAAAGTACACTATGATAGTCAAAGTGCTTTGGATGTGATCAAGAATTCAGTGTATCATTCTCGAACGAAGCATATTGACATTCGCTATCATTGGATACACGAGGTGATGGATAAACAACTATTGAAACTAGTGAAGATCCACACTGAAGAAAATCCTGCAGACATGTTAACAAAGGTAGTCACAAGAAACAATCTAGAGCTATGCAGAGACATAGTTGGATTAGAAGCTGTTTGATTATCTTTATGGTTATTCCCTTTCACATGTGATGGAAGGGGAGAATTGCTGGAGTCTTCCCTCCTATGGGAGGTAGGTGACCAACTCCATGAGGTAGGTGGCCAACTCTTGTTAGGTGACCAACTTCACCTAACACGTTGAAATTGTAATGCATAATCCTCCTATAAATAGAGGACGATTCTGCAGAGCTATTCAATCCAAAACAAGAGAGTTTTAGGAGAGGTAGAGAGCCAGAGAGTTCTAGGAAAGTGTGTTAGGGGAGTTTTTGTATAATTCTTGTATTCTAATTTTCTTTGTATATAAGAGTTATTTTTCTACCAGAAACTGTTTTAAGTGTACATTGCATCCCAACAAAGACTCCAAGAAGGATGTTTGAATGCATAAGAATTGTGTGTGAGGGATGTAAGCAAAAATAAAGTGTTTGAAAGCTGAACAAAGAGAGCTTAGAGTAGTTCTAAGTTGAGAGTGCAGTGGGAGAGTGTGTAAACCGAATTCTGACTAGTGCATTCATTCCCTATCCTTTCTGTGGAGTAGATCATAGATCGAACCATGTAAATTCTATGGTGTTCTTGTTTAATTTTCTACATTTTGATTCTAGTTCCTATGCTTGCATGATAGCACAAAAAATTTCTAGATTTTCTGTCAAAATATCAGCCCACTCTTGCTATAAATTATCTCCAGGTTTCATCACAATTGGTATCAGAGCAAGATGTCAAAGACCTAAATATGGATTTTCTCAAACAAGATGTCCTATTGGAAGAGAAGATCTCGAAGTTGCAATGGCAAGACAGATTTTGGTAGGGATGGAGGGACGTTGGGACGAGTGGGGGCAATTGCCCCTATCAAATTTGAAAAAAGCAAAAGCTTCTACGTGTGAGCTTGTAAATATCTTAGGCCATTTCATATTTATTGAACCTGCCAATATTTTTTTTTTCAAATTTGGACTTGTCTCATGTATTTTTGGGCTTCAATAATTCATTTCTAAAAAGTGTAGCCCACTTCAACTTTTGATTACTGCCTAATTTGATAATACTTTAGCCCACTTCAATTTTTATATTACTTACTCAAATTAAAAATATTATAACTCACCTCACTTTACTCTTTCTTCCCAATTCTTCTAAAGCACGGTCCTCACACATCATTCTCATAGCCCGGCCTCTCACCCTCTCGCCTCTCCTCTCACTGTATCATGTGAACTCACTGACGATAGCTAGCCCTTACAGTATTTGATTCTCACTTCTATTACTTTATACTTTCTTTGCCTTATTTAATTACTTTTAGTTATAGATTTCCTACAAAGCAACCCCACTTTGGACATTTCTCCATCAAGACTTTAAATTTGAGGTAAACTAATAGTGTTTTTCATTCTCTTCATTCCTTCATTGTTATTTGAAAACTTATTTTCACTTATCTATTTGATTTTTTTAATGGTATTATTGCTTTGTGAAATCTGCAATGTTTAATAATATATCTAATATTTAAATTATGTCAATTAGTGATAATCCAAAGTTTTAGTATTTTTGGTTCGAAAATAATGTATTTGCTAATAAGATGAATATATACAATTATTCATTAGTTTCATAACACATTATATTTAAATGATAGTTAATTATAATAATCTAATGTTTAAAACATAACCTATTTATTAATTAGTTTAATATATACATGTACAATGTATTCATTAGGCTAATAACATATAAAAAATTTAATTGATAATTAATTAGTGAAAATCTAACGTTTTATTACTTTTGCTTATAATATAATCTATTTATTAATTAGGTTAATATATAAAATTATTCATTAAGCTAGTAAGTAGCCTCACAACATATATAAAATTCAATTGATAGTTAGTGATAATCTAAAGTTTTATTACTTTTGCTTAATTAGAAAGATAATCTAATTATTAATTAGTTATCTACACACACACACACACACACACACACACACACACACATATTTATTCATTAGATAATTAATGAGTCATAATACAAGGGTTTAACTTTGCTTAGAAACATAATCTATTTATTAATTAGTTGAATATATTATGTTTATTCATTAGATAATTAATGAGTCATAAGCTAAGGTTTAATATTTTTGCTAAGAAAGATATTATGTATACATTTATTTTTTTTATGCTAATAACTTTTATAATATTTAATTGATAGTTAATTAGTTATAATCTAAAGTTTTATTACTTTTTGTTAGAAATATAATTTGACTATTCATTAATTTAACATTTAAATTTAATTTTGAAACAGCGTAGAAAAGTATTTTTAAAAAAAAAGAGTTGCCGCTCCTTCTGAGAAAAATAATAATGGCCCAAAACAAATATTGATGGGGTAGAAATTGATTTATCAAATCTTCTAGTTGATCCGGGTTTACGTCCTTGAATTTTTTATTATAATCCTAATATTCGAGACCAAGTACAAAGAATATATTGGCAAAAGGGTCCATGTCAACCAAGGGGCCATAATTTTCCTTTTAAAACATTTGGAAAAGTGTCTCGACGATTCATTCCTAGTTGGTTTGATAATTATGAATCTTGGTTGGAATATAGCATAGCAAAAGATGGGACTTTTTGTCTTTGTTGCTATCCGTTCAAGCCGGATGTTGGAGAATAAAGTGGCAGTGACTCATTTGTTGGTGATGGGTTTCAAAATTTGAAAAAGAAAGACAGATTAACAATTCATGTTGGAGGTCCTAATGGTGCCCATAATCAAGCTTTAAGAAATTGTGAAGCTTTACTAAAGCAAGGCCAACATATTCAAACATTTTTTCATCGACATTTGGACCAAGCTCACATTGAATACCGAATTCGCTTGAATGCATCAATTAATTGTATTCACTTTTTTTTAAAACAAGGGCTTGCATTTCGGGGCAATGATGAATCTGAGGATTCAAACAACAAAGGAAATTTTCTTGAGCTTTTAGCATTTCTTGCTGACCATGATAAGAATGTTAAATCTGTTACATTGAAGAATGCTCTCGAAAATCTCATATTAACATCACCAGATATTCAAAAAGGCATTGTAAGTGTTGCTACAACAGAAACTGTCAATGCTATTATTAGTGAGATAGGTGACTCATTGTTATCCATTTTGATTGACGAGTCTCGTGATGCATCAATGAAAGAGCAAATGGCCATTATGTCATGTTATTTAGACAAGAAAGGAAATGTGGTTGAGTGTTTTATAGGTATTGAGCATGTTACTAGTACTACTGCAGTCTCACTTAAGGCATCAATTAATGAATTATTTTCTGACATGGATTAAGCAAATCTAAATTAAGAGGTCAAGGTTATGATGGAGCAAGTAATATGCAAGGTGAATTTAATGGTCTTAAAACACTTATTATGGAAGAGAATAAGCATGCTTATTATGTTCATTACTTTGCTCATCAACTTCAATTATCTCTTGTGGCAATGGCAAAGAATCATACTCTAGTTCAAACCTTTTTCACTAGAGTTGGAAATATTGTGAATGTTGTTAGAGCTTCATGTACACGTCGTGATATTTTTCAGGAGAAACAAGCTATTTTACTTGTTGAAGTACTTAACTCAGGTGATCTTTTAAGTGGGCGGGGTCTAAACAAAGAGATTACGTTGAAACGTTCAGGTGATACACATTGGGGTCCATATTATGGTACTTTAATGAGCATATTTAACATGTTTTCATCAATTGTTGATGTACTTGATGATATTGCACAAGATGGATCAAATGTTGAACAAAGATCTAAAGCTACTGCGTTGTTAGATATTGTACAACTTTTGATTTTGTCTTTCTATTGCATTTGATGAAAGAGATTTTGGGATTCACAAATGAATTGTCACAACCATTACAAAGAAAAGATCAAGATATTGTTAATGCTATGAGGTTGGGTAGGTTATGCAAACAACGATTACAAAACATGAGAGATCAGGGGTGGATTCTTTGTTTAATGGAGTTTCTTTGTTTTGTAAAAAACATGGCATTGATGTTCCTAACATGGATAACATCTTTCTAGCTCAAGGATGGTCACGTCGTAAAGCTCAAAAATTGACATACATGCATCATTATCGTGTTGAACAATTCTATTCTATTTTGGATATGCAACTTCAAGAGCTAAATAGTCATTTCAATGAGGTAAACACTGAGTTACTTCTTTGTTTAGCATGCTTATATCCAAATGATTCATTCATTGCTTTCAATAAACAAAAATTGATATGACTTGCTTTGTTTTATCCAAAAGAATTTTCTGGCATAGAGCCAATTGTTCTTGAGACTCAACTTGAGACTTATATTATGGATGTGCATTATGTTATTAAGTTTTCAGAATTGAATGGAATTAGCGATCTTACAAAGAAAGTGATTGAGACAAAGAAAGACAAGGTGTATCTATTGGTTTATTTATTGATGACATTAGCACTGATTCTACCAGTTGCAACTGCTAGTGTAGAAAGGGCATTTTCAGCCATGAATATTATGAAGAATCGATTAAGGAATCGAATGGGAGATCGTTGACTGAGTAATAGCTTGGTTGTATACATTGAAAAAGATGTGTTTAGTAACATTGATAATGAGTGTATCATGCAACGATTCCAAAACATGAAAAGTCGTCGAGGGCAACTATGAATTTTTAAAATAAGATAATATATATCAATATCATTACTTTAGTAAGATTAGTTTTGATTTATTCACGTATGATTTTTTTAGTACCATAATTCGACTTTAAATTTTTGGAGACAAATTATTCTTAAATTGTTCTTGAGTTCTTGTTCATATTAATTCAGGATTTGAAGAACTTGTTGTCATTTCATAGGTGACTGCTCTTACAACATCTATTATGAATGGAAGCTCTTTTGTGTCCTTGTATTTCTTTAGCCTTATGAGTTATGAATTCCTGTGGTTTTCCTTAAACATGTCCTTTAAGTTTCTTCAACTCTTGTTATGTTTTGATGCAAATGTAGTATTAATGATGCAAAGATTTTTTATATGTTGATTTTCGTTGTTTATTTTTATATTATTGTTGTAAGTTATTGCCCCCACTAATTTAATTTGTTGGCTCCGTCCCTGGATTTTGGTGTATAAAAAATAAAGATTCAAGCATGGCTTGGAAGCTTGGGGCTTGATGAAGCTTTGGAAGATGAAGAAAATTTCCTGAAGATTCAACATCAAAGAAACAAAGCGGCAGAAAATTGCAGAGAGTTGTGTTGACTCTTTAGCGATGTACAAAAAGCTTGAGGTGTAGAAAGTTTGTGTGTAGAAAACTTGTGAATGTAGAAAGCTTGTAAACTTGTATATGCAGAAGACTTGTGTGCATAATGCTTGTAAGTGTAGAAAACTTGTAGTGTAGAAAGCTTGTAATTGTAGAACATTTATGTGTAGAAAACTTGTAAATGCAAAAAGTTTGTAAATACAGAAAACTTAAATGTCAGAAGTTGTGTGCTATGAATACATAAATTGAGTACAATAAATTGGTTGTGATATCAAGAGGTAAATGTGTCAAGGTGTTCTACTAGGAAAGATGTCACTTTAGAGAAGTAGAATTTTGTTTTGAAAGTTGCAACAAAAAATTGAGCCTAAAATCAGTGGAGATGTTGATAGAGTCGAGGTTGAGTGAAGCTGCATCATTCTGGAAATTCTGTAAGAGAAGAGTAAGGTAGAAGAGCAGAAGTGAGACAGAGGAGGCACTTGATGAACCTAAAAATCTAAACAATTTCCAACTAGCAAGAGAGCTTGCTAGGAGAAAGAGAGAGAATGCATTAAGCTTTAGTCAAGGTGGAGATTTGATGAAATTGTGACTCAAGCTAATGCATTGTAATAGGTTGTTGTTGCTGTTTTTATTATAATGTTTGTTTCTTATTGTCTGCTACTTTTGTTGTTTGCTATCTGCTATACAATTGTTGCTATTTGTTGGCTATTTTGTTACTGCTTTGTTGGTTGTTCTACTACTATTTGCTTGTTGATTGCTAATTGTTTTGCTAGCAGTTTTGTTACTATATGCTTGTTGTTGCTATGAATTATAATTGGCTATAGCTAAAATGTTTGGAAGTCAATATAACAGCTGTGTGAAGACAAAATGAGCTGTTAAACAAAAGGAATAAAGAGAGAAACAAGGTCCCTAAATTCTATAAACATTGTGAGCAGCGTGAAAGGGTAATGATGATTGATTGTTGTATATGTTTTATAATAAAACATGTAAGTTCTAGAAGTATGTAGTTATAAGAAATAAACAGTAAACTGTAAAGTAAATTGGCACATGAGGATTTTACGTGGTTCAGTTATAAAATCTACATCCACGGACAGCTATAGAGCTGCAATTCACTAAGTTCTTGTTTGTATAATCTTTGGAAACATTTATAGTTTTGACTCACCCTCCCACACTGACATAATCTTTGTAAAACAAAATCTTGCCAAGATCTTAAACTCTAGTGACACTGTCCACTCTTTATCACAGATAACTTAACAACACTTTGTAGAGTTATATATAACAACGATGTCTGACGTTGAATTACATAAACGCTTAACTCGCAAGTTATCCCAAGTGTCTACTAACTCACTCAAACCTAATCAATAATTCGTGTATGATTACAACCTCTCATACATGAATAAAATACTCATAAAATCAAATCAATGAAGCATTCCTATTAGAATTGAAGCTCTCCTATTTAATTCTTGGATTGTCAAAACCTAAATTCACATAATACACCACTTAATTAGCATACCTAGTTATGTAAAAATAACTTTGTATATATATATATATATATATATATATATAGTGGTATCTCTGGACGAAATCTCCTTTGAATCCTGTAAAAATTCTAATCAAAATCACATTAGGATAAGGAGAAATATAATAGGAAGTGTTATAAGTAATCTCCTAAAGGAATTGGGATACAATTAAATATTCTTCTATTTTAATTAGGATACAAGATACTATATCCTAATCTAAGAAGATATTTATTATAAAACAAATACTTCCTAAAATATACTTTTAGAAACAGTAAAATAGGAATCAAATAATATTCTTGTTTTATCACAAGTTGCACAAAAAATAACATGTGCATGGTACATGCATATATAGTAGATGTTGACACCAACAATCTCCCCCTTTTTGACAACTTATGATGAAAATACTAAACTGTTTCTAATCAAATAAAATCACATATGATAAATCAGACATAACCATAATCTATCATGAAATAGCAAATAGAAAATATCATGTGTAAAGAATTAACCAGTGTGCTGTTACAAATCTCATAGAGAACACTATCAGAATATATATATCTTACAAACAAAATGAAGTTTGACAAACTTATTAAACAACAATGCAATCAGATCATGATCAGAGCAAAACATTCATCAAACCTAGATAACACAAAATAAGTAATAACACAAACACAGTAAAAACACAAAGTATCAAACTAGTTCAAATGCACACACAAAGCAATCAATAAAAGGTTCTTCTTACTCCCCCTTACTCCTTATTTACATCCCTTGAGAAACAAGCAACAAAAATATAAACAAGATAGAAGTAAACACAGTTATATCAGAGACAAAAATCACAAAAAGATCATAAAACTTATTCTCCCCTTTGATTTTAGCATAAGTGCTAAAAGCACTTAACGAAGTCTTGGAGATTTCCAACAGGTGGGGAAGAGGAACTACCAAGGTGCTTCCTAATTCTATCAGCCTTCATTTTGTATCGTTTACTAGTAATAGTAGGAGTAGGCTGCTCAGAAGGCTCAGGAACAGGCTGTTCTTCAGCTGTGTCAGATGAAGTGGCAGTAACTTTAGCCACAATCTTGCGAATTGCCTTGTTAAGACATTTAGCACTAGTTTTTATTGTCTGTAACTCAACAGCAGGTTGTTCAGAAAGTACCAGTGACTCTGCTCTAAGTGGAGATGACATTTCCATGGCTGGTATAGTCGTGTCTGCTTCAGAAAGGGGTTCTTGTATGTGCTCTACCGTTGGTGTGGTGTTTGTGACATGTGGGGGTGACTATGTGGATAGTGGAGAGTCATGATGCTCTGCTTCAGGGACTGGAGAAACATGAGGTTCATTCCCAACAAGTGGTGAAGGCAATTTCATCTTGGGTTCTACTTATTATGGTTCATCTAACAAAGACTCATCTCTTAGTTCAAGAGCTGTTGATTCAATTTTCTTCTTCTTCTTGTCAAATGGTTTCTTTACCATTTCAACTTTCTTCTTCTTTTCAATTTTCTTCCCTTAGCAATTGACTTGATTTTCTTTTGCTTCTACTTTTTTTTGCTGTTATGTCTGTCTCAACAGCAATTTGTGCAATTTGATCTGTTGCAGGCATTGGTTCAGCTTCTTTAGGCATTGGTGCATCAGGTTCTAGTATGTGCTTATCTAGCTTTTCAGGAACCACATTGTCAGTTTTCATTGGCTGTGGCTCTTCTTCAACACCAGAGTGTCCTGCAAATTTTGCCTCCAAAGCATACTGTTTTGCTTTGATATCCTTCAGATCCTGCACAATTTTTATCAAAGTAAGTTGTTCCTCTATATTTTCATTTGATTTTTTCTGGCTCTTTTTGGTTTTGGCTCTGGTGCAGGCAAGTCAGACTTATCATGCAATCGAAGCAAAAAGCCCTTTGTAATGGATTTTGACAGAATTTTAGTATGTTCCTTAGAACTTATACTATTCTATGCTAAAATTCCTTGAATCAAGTAAGGAAACACAAGCAAGTGATAGTCAGAGTTATATGTACCTATCTGAACAATCATTCTATATGCTAGCAAGCCAAAATTAATAGGTCGATTTGTGCCGGAACAGTATAAAAATTTCACTCTATCCTCCGAACTTGATTTTGACGAGAAGAGGGAAGTCAATTGAACTGTGCAATCTTATGTATCACCTATACTTCTTTCTACGATATTGCTGGTCAATACCATCCCTCGGGTTTCAGTCTATATCTTCTCTACCAGTCTGTTCTTTAATCACTACAACCAAATCAAAATTCTCATCTAAAGAATGCAAACTACTTATTGGAATATCTAAGAATGTGTTTATGAGATTCCGAGAGAATTTCACAAACTTTCCTTTACAATATACTTTATGATAATGAAAGCTTTTTGGATCATCAATGGCAGTAGAGATATTGACATAAAATTCCTGAATTAACGACTTCACAAGGGGTAGCAAGTTGTTTACCATACGAGTCCAGTATATAAACTCAAGGAGATCACTCAAACCATAGCTATTGAAGTCTGTCGGCTTCATAGGTCTTTCCATCTGCAACTTCCTTTGTGAAGTGTATTTCAAAAATTTCTGCTTGACGGTTGCTTTAAGGACCTTGTTGTACTTCGATTTTACTTTGTCTTCCATTTTCTTCATTGGAACTAACTCATCTTCACTCATGGCTGGATCAATCGTGATTTCTGCATGAGGTTGTTACGACTGAGATGATGGTACATTGTCGCTTCTGTTGTAAGTGGAGTCATTCTAGGAAGATGAAGAACTAGTGGATTTTGAAGTCTTAGATGTGGTCACCATTGTTAGGGTTTTCTGTTTGCACAAAATTCTCAGAACAGAGAGAGAAAGAAGCAAGATGAGGGACAGTGAAGAAACTATTGAATGGGTATGAAATGAATAGGAGAAACCCAAACCAATTCGTAATATACTAGGCTAAATTTAAAGAAATTTTGTTTTTAACAAAATTTAATATTAATTCTTTTTCTAAAACCATTTAATAACTATCATTAATGGATAAAAATTCAAATTTTGATTTCCATTAGAATAAGGAATTCTAATAGAGTTAGGATTCCTGTCACTGAAACTTCTCCCCCTTAATTCAATACAGCTGACATGGCATTTTTGACACATGGACACACAAGAAAATCAAATTTCAAATAAGCACAAAGAACATCATATGTTATGAAAAACGTAACAGAAAACAGTTAATAATAATATAACAATAATATCTGGACATTATATGAATCATTCTAAGAAAGCATATTTCGGAGCTGTTTATTTTCACATGAAAGCTATTTTTCTTTTATCTTTTCAATCAATTAGGATGTCAAAAATATTATTTTGACATAATTTTTAAATTAATCACATTAGATTATGAATACAGTAGCTTTCACACAATATAGAGGTATGTAGCCCTTTTCATATGAGTGGGTGACCTCAATATATTTCTTAGATACCCTGAGGTTACTCTCAATGACGGCTTTCACACATCATATATTGGTAGCCCTCTCTGTATCATTTTATTTATTTATATTTTAATCAATATCATAACAATCATACAATTTTATATCACAGCTCACATATGCTTAATTAGAAGAAAACCTACGATATTGCATATATAAATAACATAACAGTAAGCAGTATTTATTCAGAAAACTGACAGATGCCTAGGGCCTTTCTTAGATTTTCAAATCTTGTTGTATCCAATGCCTTGGTGAACAAGTCAGCCAATTATCTAGCAGTGGAGATGTGTTCAATGTGTATCACCTTAGACTCTACTAGTTCCCTTATAAAATGGTATCTTATGTTAATGTGTTTTGTTCTAGATTTTTGAAAATATTTATAGCACTAGTATTATCACAAAACACAGTTATAGGCTTTTGTTCAATACCATAATCACTTAAAATTTGTATCATCCACAGTAGTTGTGTCCAACAACTCCCTACTGTTATGTATTCGGCTTCAGCAGTAGACAGAGAAATAGAGTTCTACTTTTTGCTGTGTCAAGAAACCAAGTTAGTACCAAGATAAAAGCACCCTCCTAATGTGCTTTTTCTATCATCTACATTTCCTGCCTAATCAGCATCATTAAACCCTGCAAGATAATCATTTGTGTTTTTAGAAAACCATATTCCATAATCAAATGTTCCATGTATATACCTAATGATTCTATTAGCCACTACCAGATGTGATTCTTTGGGATTTGCTTGAAATTTTATACAAAGTCCTACACTAAAGCACAAGTCTGGTCTACTTGCTGTGAGATATAGCAAGCTGCCAATAATGCTTCTGTACAAATTTGCATCAACATCTTTTCTTGCATTGTCTTTTGAAAGTTTCAGATTAGAACGGATAGGAGTTTTCATTGGTTTTGATTTCTCAAACCCAAATTTCTTTACAAGATTTTTATCATCTTTTGATTGAGATATGAATATCTCATCATTCATTTTCTTAACCTGCAATCTAAGAAAGAAATTTAATTCTTCTACCATTCTCATCTCAAACTCTTTCTGCATCAACTTAACAAATTCATTAGTTTTGCTTTTGTTAGTTGATCCAAAAACAATGTCATCAACATATATTTGACCAATAATAAAATAGTTAGATGCATGTTTGATAAACAAAGTCGTATCATTGCTGCCTCTTTTATAACCTCTATTAATAAAAAAGTTTGTCAATCTTTCATACCAAGCTCTAGGAGCTTGTTTTCAACCATAGAAAGCTTTGTGCAATTTGTACACAAAATCATGATGTTTAGGATCTTCAGGATCTTCAAAACCCTTAGGCTATTCAACAAAAACTTTTTAGATACCCATTTAAAAATGTTATTTTAACATCCATTTGGTACAGCTTAAAATCAAGCAAACAAGCAACTGTAAGTAGTAATCTGATTAACTCAAGTCTAGCTACTGGTGCAAAGGTTTCATCAAAGTCTATGCCTTTTACTTGTGTGTAATCTTATGCAACTAGCCTAGCTTTATTTCTTGCTACTTGACCACTTTCATCAATTTTATTTTCAAATATCCATTTAGTTTCAATGACATTTGCATTTTCTGGCCTAAGAACTAATTCTCATACTTCATTTCTGTTAAACTGATTAAGTTCATCTTGTATGGCTTGAATCCAAACTTCTTCTTTCAAGGCTTCTTTCACATTTTTTGGTTCAACTAAAGAAACATAACATACAAATCTTACATGATTCCTTACCTTACTCCTAGTTTTCATCATGCCATCTGGTGTTCCAATGATAGAACTTGTTGGATGTGTCTTCTAAATCCATGTGGGTGGATCTTTCTTTTCATCTTCATTCCTGATTGAATTTCTGTTCAAATATGAGTTGTCAGTTGTTACTGTTACATCGAGTATAACAGCAACTATTTCCTCTTTCATAACAGAATCATCTTTATTACTTTTGTTGTTAGAATCTGATTTTTCTATTTCTTTTGTAAAGCTGGTTATGCTTTCTTCTTGTGAATATTTAGCATAATCGTCCAGATCATCAAATACTACATTTGCAGATTCCATGACTGCCTCAGTTCTCATATTGTAAACTCAAAATGCTTTGTTGTTTTATGCATATCCTATAAAAACTCCTTCATCACTTCTTGGATCCAATTTTCCTAACTGCTCTCTGTCATTTAAGATATAACACCTGCATCCAAAAACATGAAAACATTTCAAATTCAGTTTTCTATCTTTCAAAATTTCATAAGGCGTCTGGTTAGTGCCAGATCTTAGAAAAACTCTATTTGAAATATAGCAAGCAGTGCTTATTGCTTCAAGCTATAGCCTTTTGGTCAACTTCTTGCTATTCAGCATCACTCTAGCCATCTCTTGAAGAATTTTATTCTTCCTTTCCACAATTCTATTGTGTTGAGGGGTTTTGGGAGTTAAAAATTCATGATCAATTCCATGATATTTGCAAAAGTTAGCATAGCTGATATTTTCAAACTCCTTACCATGATCACTTCTTATTCTCACAATCCTTCCAATATTCCTATTTTGCTCATTTTCAAACTTAAAACAAAGATTCCTGAAAGCTTCAAAGGTGTCAGATTTTTCTTTAATGAAATCAACCCAAGTGTATCTAGAAAAATCATCCACATAAACAAATATGTATCTCTTACCTATAATGCTTTCAATTTGCATAGGACCTGTAAGATCCATGTGAAGCAAATCAAGTATTTTGGATGTGCTAAAATATGGATTAGATTTGTGTGAACTTCTAATTTGTTTTCCCATTTGACATGGTCTACAAATTTTATTAACTATGTCATCAAGTTTAGAAACTCCTTTTACAGCACCTAACTTAGTTAATTTAACCAAGTCTTGTAATTTAAGTGTCCTAATTTTTTATGCCACAATTCTAAATTCGAAATCCTAGCTTGAAATGCAATCTTTACCAAATAACAATTATCCAAAGATCTATTACCTTCTAGAATATATTTATCAAAATTATCTAAGACCATGCAATTGTTTTGTGTGAAATTAATAATATGTCATCACATAGCTGACTAATACTAATAAGATTAACTTTCAAACCTTACCAACAAGACATTTTGAAAATTGGGTAGGGCTTTGACATTTCCTACCAACAAGATATTTTGAAAATTGGTTAGGGCTTTGACATTTAAAGTGCTTTTACCAATGATCTTACTCTTTGCTCCATCTCTATAGGTGACATTACCATCCCTGCATGCTTCAAAATTTTTCAAAAACTGTTTATTTCTAGTCATGTGCTTGAAACAACCACTGTCAAAATATCAAAATCGTTAGAAGTATGTTCAAGAGCAGTAAGAGCAACATGGCATACTGTCTTGTCTTTCTTAACCCACTGCAGTTGTGATTTTGATAATAGTTTGAACTATTTTGATCTTTTATGCAAAATATTCAACAATTTAAAGCATCTAGGCCTAAGGTGTCCCTTTTTACCACAAAATAATAAGTAGAAATGAATTTTCTTATTTTTTTTAGGACTAGATTTGAAAGAGCTCATAGGAGAAACAAATGTTTCATTACTCTTTAAACTAGGATTTGACTTTAAAGAATTAAGTTCAGAATTTTTACCTGATATTAAAGCTTTTACAAAAACTATTGTTGATAAAAATTCAATATTACCTTCTGTATATCCCAATCCATATTTGTTGGAGTTGTCTCTTCTAAGACTCAAGACTTATCAAGTTTGGCTACCCCAATTTTGAGTTGATCAATACACTTTTTGTTTTCAACCAGTTCTGCTATATTTTGCTTAATATGTGTTGTTTTATTTGTCAAGACAGTCTCCAATTCTGTGATATGGTTTTCAGCATAAGATTTTTCATATTCTAGCACGTCAATCTTCTTCGTCAAGGTTTTAATTTCTTCTTTCTGACTCAGCCATTCACCATAGAGTGCATTGTATGTTTCTTGCAACTCTTCATAGTATTCTAGACCATCTTCTTCATCTGAATGATCAACATTGGTTTTGTAATTTTTTCTTATGTTAGAAATAACAGCTTTCCCTTTATCAGTTGCAGATGTTGTCAACGTAACAAAATTGCTCATGCAATCTTGGCCTTCTGAATCTGATTTTGATTCATCACTCTAGGTAGCTGTCAGCCCTTTATTCTTCTTCTTAAGATTAGCGCATTCAGACTGAATATGCCCATAATCAGAACATTCATAACATTGAATCTGTCCTTTCTTATCAGGTTGCTTCATTTTTTTCTTTTTATTCTCCTTATTGAACATCCTGAACTTGTCTTCATTTGAGTTTGATGGCTTTCCTTGATTCTTTTTCCAAAAATTTCTTTTTATAAACTTGATATAATTTCTTGTTAGAAAAGTAATTTGTTTAGAATCAGTTTCATCAAGCTCATCATTACTTTCATTAACAAATTTTTCTGTTTTCACATTAAAAGCAATGTTTTTTCCTTTTTGCTTCCTAGTACTTTAATTTATTTCAAAATTTTGGAGAATGCCAATCAGTTCATCAACCCTCATCTTATCAGTGTTTTTAACTTCCTCAATAATGGCTGAAATTTTATGTTGAAATTTATCTGGGACAGACTTAATTATTTTGCTAACAAATTCTACATCAGTAAAAGTTTTTCCAAGCATGTATGCAGAGTTTGTGATATGACATATCTTAGAGTAAAACTCAAAAATTTACTCATCCTCATGCATCATCAAATTTAGATCTTTTAACAGATTCGGTACCTTCATGTTTTACATCAAGTATGTTCCAAGCTTCTTTGGCCACTTTGCATCTAGAAATCTGTCCGAAATTGTTTAAGTCCACAGCAGTAAAAATCGCATTAAGAGCCTTTGAATTCTAGCTTGAACGTTGGTATTCTTCATCAATCCATTCATCCTCAGGTTTGGGTTCGGAATCACCAAAAGCATTCAACTTTTTTGGCGATGTTTCCATCCTTTAAGCACACTAGTTAATGCCCTGTCATCAAGAGATTTGATATACATCATCATTCTTACCTTCCAATATGAATAATTACCATCATAAAAAATAGGTGGTTGTGTTCCAGATCCTCCATTGCGAGTAAACTCCATCCTTCTAGATCACCGTGATCGTTTTCTTCACTTGTCTATCAATGAACTTGCTCTGATACCAATTGTAAGTTTTGAAAGTATGCAGTTATAACAGTTAACTATAAAGTAAATCGGTACAGGAGGATTTTACGTGATTCGGTTATAAAATCTACATCCACTAACAGCTATAGAGCAGTAATTCACTAAGTTCTTGTTTGTACAATCTTTAGGAACGTTTACAGTGTTGACTCACCCTCCGACACTGACCTAATCTTTGTAAAACAAAATCCCGTCAAGATTTTAAACTCCAGTGACACTGCCCACTCTCTATCACAGATAACTTAATAACACTCTGTTAAGTTATACATAACAACAACGTGTGACCTTGAATTACATAAACACTTAACCCACAAGTTATCCCAAGTGTCTACTAACTCACACAGACCTAATCAACAATTCATATACGATTACAACCTCTTATATATGAATGAAATACTCATAAAATCAAATCAATGAAGCATTCCTATTAGCATTGAAGCTCTCCTCTTTAATTCTGGAATGCCGAAACCTAAATTCACATAATACACCACTCAATCAGCACATCTAGTTATGTAAAAATAACTTTGTATATTTATTGTTGTATGTCTGGATGAAATCTCTTTTGAATCCTATAAAAATTCTAATCAAAATCACGTTAGGATAAGGAGAAATATAATAGGAAGTGTTATAAGTAATCTCCTAAAGGAATTAGGATACAATTAAATATTCTTCTATTTTAATTAGGATACAAGATAATATATCCTAATCTAAGAAGATATTTATTATAAAACAAATACTTCCTAAAACATACTTCTAGAAACAGTAAAATAGGAATAAAATAATATTCTTGTTTTATCATAAGTTGTATAAAAAATAACATGTGCATGGCACATGTAGATGTAGTCGACGTTGACATGCACATGCAGATATAATAGACGTTGACATCAACAAAACACATATTAATTAAGCCGCTGTAAATGAGAGGGACGTACAATACACACACAAAAAAAAAAAAAGAAGAAGAAAAGAGCTAAGTGAGCTCTTGGTGTAGAAAAAGAGCAATAGGAAGTTCTCTAAAGAATGTAAAGAGCTTGAGCAGAAAATGTAGAGCATGAAGTGTGCTACAGCTCAAGAAGTTTGAGCTACAGTAGAGAAAGGGAAGAGAGCCCTTATGTTACAGTAAAGAAAAAGCAAAAAGCTCTTGTGTGGGCAACAAAGAAAGGGTAAAGAGCCCTTTTGTGTAGAGAGAACTGGTGTAGAGAAGGCTGAGGTAGCAGAGAAAGGGCAGAGAGTCCTTGTATGCAGAGACTTCTTGGTGTAAAGAGAGCTGGTGTAAAAAAGACTACAAAAAATGCTCTAGGAAAGTGCAGAAGGCAATAGAGGAAGACTAGAGAAAATACTCAAGGAAAGAAGCCTGAAGTGCATGAGAATTGTGTGTGAGGGGTGTAAGAAAAAACGAAGTGTTTGAAAGCTAAAAAAAAAAAAGCTTATAGTGGTTCTAAGTTGAGAGTGTAGTGAGGAGAGTGCATAAACCGAATTCTCTCTAGTGCATTCATTTCTTCTCCCTCCCGTGGAGTAGATCATGGCTCGAACCAAGTAAATTCTATTTTGCTAATGTTTGATTTTCTGCACTTGGATTTCAGTTTATATGCTTGCATGATAGCACAGAAAATTTCTTGATTTTCTGCCAAAAAATCAGCCCACTCTTGCTACAAATTATCTCTAGGTTTTATCACATATTCTAACTTAATCTATAGTTTGACAAATCCCAGCACAATAATCCAGATATTGTAGGCACTTTATCATTAATATACATTATCAACAAGTTAATGTTACTAGTTAACTCAAGATTATTTTTTTGTCCATTTAAATGATCATCAATTCTAAGACCTAATTACAGAATTTTAGTTTAAAATTATATCATGTGGATTCCTATTTAGAAAATATTTTAGATTAATAATTAAACTACAAAAGTTCTTAATATCTATGTCATAAATATATTTATTTGTCGAGATTTTAATGAAAAACCAAATAACTCAACAAACAAAAATAATAATCAAGAAATAGTAGAAAAATATAACACAAGAATTTGACAATTGAACACAAGAATTTACAATCACACTGTAATCCAACTGTTGCATCTATATAGAAGGATTATAAGTTGTCAAATTAGAGACTTAACTAAAGCATCTAATCCAAAGGTTCTCCTTAACTTGACTATTTTTTCCAATTTTTACGTGAAGCTCATTGTCACGGCGGCGTTCAACTTCATCTCAGATTTGCAACTTTTACTTTTATGGTCTATGTGTCTATTATGCTATTTCGATCCATCCTTTATTTCCATCTCTATCATTCCACTCATGCAATAGCCTAATAGAACTTATGTCTTTGTTAGATTGCCCCATTCTTTCTATCCCTATCATTTCTCCATGTAGAAGTCAAAGTCCAATCCAGTAGAAAGGATGGCTATGAATTTTAATTCGATTAGTTTTGACAGAAAGGAAGAAGAGAATGCAAGAATGATGCATCAAGTCTCCAAATTTAAAAGTAATTCGAATGCCTCAAGTTCCAAGCACTTGATGGACACAAAGGCAAATGTGAAGTTGTAACTGATACTCAAAGATTCCATAATTATTTTCTTCTTTTAGTTTTGTTTCTTACTACAAATTTGAACTTGTTTTCATTTCAATGAAAAGAATGTAGCTAGGATGAGCATGGATGAGTTCATGGAAATGTTCAATTTCGCAATTCTAGTCGAAAATTAAGAAAGGTATCTTTTAATGTTCTTCAATTGAATGTTTTGTTGATGTGTTTTTAATTTATTAAATTTCATTGATGTGGATATGTGAAATGATGAATAAAAGTATATTCAAATTGAGTTTGGTGTTGTAGATGAGTGTCTAATAAATGATTCACTCATTTTTACAACTTGTTTGATAAATTCCTTAACTATAAAAATTAGTGTTTTTGAAATGAAATTGGTGTTTTTGCTTTCCTCAGTCATCCACTAGTTGTTTCACTGACCTTGGAGGTAGTAATGAAATTGTTATTAAATTGAACTATATGACACTTGTGTATTACATCATAATAACTACTTGTTTTTAATAAATCACACATAAGTTTCTTCCATTGTGAATGCCTGAATTAGGTGTGGATTAGTTACGAGCCAATATGAATCCTTTGCTTGCATTGCTCTTCCATCATGTCCATCTTAATTTCCCATTTCTTCTTATCTTGAATTTTAATGATAATGACTATAATATATTATGTGTTTATCAGTTAATATTAAATTAATGATGTGATGGTGTGACCATACAGGATGGATAAAGAGTTGTCGAACTAAAAAAGAATAGAACTATATTTGAATCATATGATGGTATGCTGCTCTAGCATGCATAGGTGCGGAAAGAGTCAAAAATGTTTACTGATAAGTATAATTTTCATACATTATTTTCATCTTTTATCTTGAGTTTTATGTTCCCCTTTTGTGTTTAATTTAAGAATTTTGTCTAAGTTTGTTTGATTTGAACCTAAAGGAATTTCAGGATTGTAAACCCGATTAAATGAAGAAAAAGTTCTACAATAATATATCTCATGTGGAAGGGTAATTTTGGATGGCTTGTGGAGAAAAATGAGCTGGATAAAAATTTTAAAACATTCCATTTACACTTTCGGTAGAGCACTTCTACCAAACTAAGTGGATTGATTTTTTGAGAGGATAGAATGATAATGTTGGTGGAATCCCTAGGAAAGGCAATGAGCATGTTGCTCTTTGTTCGACTAAGAAAATAAGAAGAAAATAGAGGGAAGTTCATTCAAGAAAGGGGGATTCGGATGAGACAAAATTGGTGTGTAGGAGGTAGATCTCTGGTGATTCGGACTTTGAGAAGAGAGACAAAAACCAGACAACCATCATCTTCATCATCAAAGATTCAATTCTCCATAACTAGTTTTTCTATCCCTCTCTTCACTTATGTTTAAAAACATATTTAACTTTGTGTTTGTTTGTAATATGAACTAATTTCCATTTTTCATGGTGAGGATATAGACGTATTTTGATGTTCAATTTCTCTTGATTTTAGTTGATTGATGTTTATTCCAATATTGTTGAGCAATTTAATTATATGCTTAATGCTTATAATTTTATGGCCAATTGTTGCATGTATTGAGATTTGGATTGAGACTTAAATTTGATGTTCACATTAGTCCTTAATTATCTTGCCATAAATAAAGTGAGATAGAGATATGAATGTGATTTATGCAATCTTGTATGATTTCTTGTGTTTAATGAGATTAATAGCGAGTTAAATGAGACAGAGATGTGATTCTAATTTATTAATATACATTATTATTGCTTGAGACTAATCAAATTAGTAAAATCGATTGACAATAATAGGAATAAACATTGGTTAATTGAATCAAAGAAGTTAAATTGATTAATTCTAGTGAAATCGGATCCCTAGTTTTTAATCATTAAATTCTTCTATTCAAAATTAATCATTGATCAAGTTTTACTTAATCTTCCCAACACATTAATTCTCTTTTATAATTAGTTTAATTAATTAGAGGTTAATATAATTTCGGTATTTAGTAACAACAGTCCTCGTGGGATGATCCTTATATTCTCATTTTATTACTTGTCTACGATATTGTATACTTCCTATTTTATGGAACCCCAAGCCTAGAATAGAAAGAGGCGAAGAGTGGTAGACGTAGAGAGGTGAAAAGCGCTATTGTTAGAGGGAGGGGACAAAGAGAACAGTGCTGTTATTTCATGAGGAGTTATGTTGTAGGTGGTGGCAGAAATCTGGGTTGCTTGAAAAGACAGTGAAGGAAGATGACACTACAAGAAATTAGGGCTTATAACACGCCCATTTGCGTCGGTTTTTTAAAACCACAATAAACATATGCCACATGTATCAGTATGCGGCGGTTTTTAGAACCACGATTTAAATGGGTTAAAAGCCCAGCGCCCCCCTTCTCCAAAATCAATTTTACCCTAGCCGCCGCTGCTTGTATCAATATTGCTCTCACCTCTCTCATCTTTTCTCTCGCATCCTAATCTATTATTTTGCATCTTAGTTTGCCTTCTGCTTTTAGATTGTCAGTCGCGTCTTTATTTGCTTGCTTTCTTCCCTGCTTTGGAGTTGCCTCCACCAATCTCCTTCCCATTCGTTGCAAAGTATTCGGAGTTGCGACGCGACTCCAAATACTTTGTAACACAAGACATGGAACCCAACTCGATGGATACTTAACCTGTCAAGCTTCCACGGCTGTCTAACGTCGAAACCTCTCTAGACCGGATTAGCGCGTTTCATGATTCACTCGTCCAACACATCTTGTCCTTTTTAACGGTGAAAGATTTGATCAAAACCAATGTTTTGTCCAAACGGTGGCGCTTCGTCTGGGCCGAGGTCCCTATTCTCCGCTTCATGGACTGCGACGATATGGCCAATTACAGGGGCATTAAAGTCCAAGAACTCGATATTCACATTCATCATGATAATCTGTTCACTTCTCAGGTGGACGAGTGGATCAATTTTGCCACGGAACTGAAAGTAGATAATCTGTATTTTGTTGTGTTTGCGAAAACCCAAAATTGGAATCAAAATGGCTCGGTAAGCTACTAGTTGCCTTAATCTGTTTATTTGAATTCATCATCATACAATGTATGCAAAATACCATGAAAAAATGAAATTTTGAATGTTACACTTTTGAAAAATTATCAAATTGTATATTATAGGTGCTATGCAAATGCAGAGTCACAAAGTCTAATGGAGAATTTCATTGAATCGTTGTCATTTTCTGCTCGACTGTGATATGAAATATAGAGTTTGATTATACTTCTAGGAATTATTAGCGCTGCACAAAACATACTCACTTAAGGTTTATGATGGTCTTAATTTGATATTGGTTTTAGGGTACTTCTTGTCATTTCTTGTATTCATATAAAGTTTTTTGGGATGTTATCCGAGAAGGAGCTTTTGAGATCTAAGCATGTAAGTAACTTTCTTTTGGTCTTTGTAGTGTGCTTGCTGCTTGGTGAATTTCTTGTCTCAGTTTTAAAGTAAAGTCTCTAAGTTCTTTTAAAGAGATTATTTATATATATTTCTGATGAGCTAATGTGGGTGGTTGCAAGGTGTTTTCAGAAGAAAGGAGTGGCTCAGATGTACACTAGTTCCCATCTACCATCATCTGTAATTCGAGCTCGGGTAAATTGGTAATTGGCATGTTAGATATATTAAGATGGGCCTGTTTATGTTTTCTTGTAATCTTCTGTAATAAGTTTCAATTTGCAGCATGGTGTATTTACGGAATTTTGCAAGCATGAGATATGTGGCTGTGGTAGTGAACCGTATTGTGGTAACTTGAAATTGGTAAGTTTCATATCCACTAGTTATTTTATTACATTACTTTAGTATCAACTAGCTTTTACCTTAAACCCAATAAAAAAAACCATATTTTTGCGTTTAGTTGCATTTTGTTCATGGGTACAAGAAGATTAAGTTTCAATTTTATGGAATTCGTTTTTTATTTTCAGGTGGTGCCCATTTGTAGTTTCATTTATCACTGTGAAGCCAAGTGGATAAACACACTGTTACAATCAGATAGCCATTGTACATTGCTTGAGAGCAACCGAATCAGCTTTCTGTCTTTTGCAGGTAAGTCTTGTGGTCCATAAAAAAGGAGGATTTTTACAAGTGAAGACATAGGTATCGTTTTGCTTGGAAGTCTAAAGGTCAGTAATTTAACTTTACTATGTCTTTCATAAAATTTCTAGCTGTCTATTCCAGTTTTGTCAAAATTGTCTATGGGAATGTGGGTGCATAAGTCATCTGTGACCAAAGGTTTGGTTGTTGACTGAATTAAGGTGAACAATAGATCTTGTATTATGTGACCATAAAGTATATTAACTGCTGGTCTGTAAATCTGAATTCTAATCACGGATTTATATTGAACTTTCAGATTTCTCCATATACTGGAAGATTTCAGTTGGTTGACAGGACTGGCAGCATTGATGTTGTTGTTCCAGACCTTCCATTAACTTGGACTGCCAAAAGCATATACAAGGTCATATTTGATAATGATTTCACTGTCTACTGAGTATTGGTGGTACGTATGTTGTATCAATAGTCACTCTAGTTTGCATTGATGTTGTTTTTGTTCTCTTTCATGTACATAATCCAACCAGCAGAAATATCCCCTTTTATCCTTGTGTGGACCAGAGTTTGGGCTTGGCAGATGAAATTGGTGATATTGACTCTGAATTAAACACATGTTACCATAGGGAATCTAGCAATGAACAAAATTGTAAAAACATGAATTTTTCTTGTGAAATTCCATGCTTGGCAACTATTAGAAGTGTTAATAAACCCAGTTTTGCCTGTTCTCGAATCTTCTGTTGCACAAAGATCAGTGGGAAGATTAATTATGATTTTAAAAACCTAACTGCACAGAAGGTCTTGCTGGAATTCAACTCGGAAAACTTTTACAAGTATCAGGTATTACAATTGGGAGAGGTAAAAAAACATGTATACATAATTATTTATTTGATATTCATTATCATATAATAAAACTAGGATTAATTTAATTTTAACAACAATTGCATTGCATCATATTATTCGATCAATTAAATATATAACTAATTAATTAATTAATGCTCTGAACCTGCTGCAGCATGACATCTCGTGCAGATGAAAATAACAAATGGGCATCTTATGCTGCACCTGGAGGCTAGAATGGTACTCACTCTCACTTCATCCATTAATAAACTTACCTTTTAATGTATGGAATTATTATGGAAAATGGATCATATGCCTAGTATTGTATGGTGAAAAATGATATATTTAATTATTTATTTGAATCCTTTTCTTGATTCTCTATGCTAACAGTTTTTCTAAATCCTTTTGTAAAAAACTAAAATTTTCTAAATTATACTGCCTTAGACATGCAGAAGTTGTCTTGGTGAAGGATATAAAGAGATTAAACTTTGGCCAAAGGGTGCAAGACTTGTTGTTTACAATAAGAGGTCAAATGAGACAAGTATATGGATAGTTCAGCGATCAAAAGTTCATGCTGCAACTCGAGGTGGAGGCAAAGTCATTTCTTCTAAAGTTGTTCCAAATATCCAACCTTTTGTGATATGTGACAAATGCAAGTGCTAGCAAGACCATTTAGTCGGATTTTAGTTTTCTTGTTCCTTAATTATATTGATTTTAACTTCGTCTTAGTGAGAGACAAAATTACAATTATTGATTCAGTTTTTATAGGAGTCTAAAGTAGTGCTATATACCACCACTGAGCATATGCAATTCCTGTAAAATGTTACTGACATCCCTGGTGGCTAAATCTTGAGTTTATAGATAGTTGCTAAATTATTTATCTGAGTGTAAAATTCCTTGGTTAATGATCTGTTATTGTGTACTCATAATTTTTAATGGCTTGATTTTGTAAATAGCAAATAAATATAGAATAGCACAAACAGCGAAGCGAAGCTTTGTAAAATTTTTGTTAACTATTTACGACGGTTTTCTGGTCGACGCAAAAAAATTTTTTTAACTATTTACGGCGGTTCCCCATCAACCAACGACAGGTGTACAAAAATTGTGTAAAAATTTTTTATCGCGGTTTTGTGTTCGTCGTAAATAGCAACTATTTACAGTGGTTTTGTGACCTTTTACGACGGTTTTTTATTCATCGTAAATATTTACTTTTTACGGCGGACACAAAACTGACGTAAAAATGTGCTTTGATCGCCTATCCCATTTCATCGTTTGTTTTTGCGTCGAACAACTAAACCGCCGTAAAAAGGTTTTTACGGCGGGTTAAAACCGGCGTAAAAGCTTTTATTACGATTGTTTTTACGGCGGTTTAGAACCGTCGCAAATGACTATTTACGACGGTTTTGGCCAGTCGTAAATAGTCCTCCCTGTTGTAGTGTGAGGAGATGAGAAAAAATGATGGGCTGGCGATAGAGAGTTTTAAGGAAGAGAAATGAGGAGATAAAGAAAATGAGACAGAAAGGTTGCGTTATATTGAAGAAGAAGATGAGGGGACCCTTAATTTTAATTAGTTTTTTAACTTTATTAATTTATTAATTCAATCAAAGTTGGAGGCTTTAGGAATTTTGTAATTTTTTTATCAATAGTTATTCTATTTTATAAATGAGTAATGTTACTCTTATAAAATATTTATATAAATTTATTCATATAAATTAATATAATATAATATGATTTGATAAATAAATACAGTGATTTAATAAATATATATTAATAATAAATAATATTAATTAAGATAAGTAATATAATAATAATAATACGGAGATGTTATATCAGTTTATATGGTGAATTTGTATAAGTAATTTATAAGAATAATATTATTTTTTGTAGATATAAATTATTATAATATAGTTGAACAAGATAAGTGAGATAATTTAGTAACTGTACTATAAGATGGCACTGTTGGGGAGGCGAATGTTACTTCTGATTTGAGATCTAATAGGGCTGACATACAATCCCCTTCCTAATCGATGCAACGCCTAGACTTTCATAAGAGGCTTGAATCCAGTAATTTAACGTCATAACTTTTAAAACGTTCTGTGCTTTTCTCAAGCCAATGGCGGTGTAGCTTGGCTTCTCTATGTTGTAAGAAGGATATTATTCCATTGTCAAATCACAGTTATTTCATAATTTCTAACAGAAGTAAATACATGGATATCCCTCGGTTATAAGCTAAGTCACAAACTCACCTCTGTTAAATGAAAAATAACATAAAGACCCCTATATTTGGATTGTCATTTGATGATAATAAACACTATAAGGATATTGTTGATATTTTAATTCATTAAAATGAAAGAGGAGAGTGTGTGTGGGATTTTTTTAATGAAATGTAATTATTAATTTTTATTGAATTAAAAAGTTTATTTTTTATTTTTAATGAATTAAAATATCAATAATACCCTTACAGCGTTAATTAACATCAATCGGTATTCCAAACATAGGGTTCTTCATGTTATTTTCCGTTCAATAGCGGGAAGTTTGATATTTAGCTCATAATTGAGTGGTCTCTATGTATTTACCCCATTTCGAACAAAATGTCTTAGTTGTGACTCACAGACTATAATTAATTATGCATCTCAAATATGATTTTATTGCAGATAATCATTTTCATTTCACCTAGAACCCTCGTCTTCTATCTTATGGAAGACAAGTTGTAAAACAATGCAAAAATAAAAACCTCAATTTTTATTCTAATCTTTTAAAAAACATCAAAATGCCCTTAATTACAAATTTCATCCAGCCATCTGTAAATGAAAAGACAAAAATAGCTAAATTGAATACATTATATTGTGGTATTAATCAAATCAAATTTATAGTTTGATTTATTAATTTTCTAAATTTAGGATAAAGTAAGTGAAATTTTTGAATTTTATCATATTTAATACTTCAGTATTAATTTTGAGCAAAATATTTTTTGTCAAGTCTAATATCTCAAATAAAAATATAAGTGTAATATCTCAAATAAAAATATAAGTGGAACTAAAATTAATAAATAAATAAAGCTGTAATCCTTGAATGTATCATTATGTATCGATCATAGCTATTTTTTTTTTCTGCGGTTGATTATATTATTTTGTCAGGTTTATCATACATATATAATTCTCAAAGAGTGACAACTCAAACGAACTATTTTTTAGTCAGTAAAGTGGGTAGAAAATCCATCAAATCCCTTTTTTTTCTGCGGTCCAAATAATCTATATCAAGATATTCTTGCTCCCTCTAGTTTGTTAATTATAATTAATTTATCATCAAACCTTTTTTTACATATCCGATTAACTAGTGGTTTTATTGTAAAATTATCCTCTAATTCCCCTATGCCAGATTATTTAAAATAGTAGAAATTCTTCCAATTAGTGACCTCCTGTTATTTTTCTTTTTACTAAACCATTTGCCACGACAATAGTATAAATAGTTGTCCCTCAAAGTGGGAAGTGAAAGGCACCTTGACTTGGTCAAAAGTGGTCCATCACATCATAAGTCATTGAACCACAAAGTACTCCACCAAGTTCACACCTAAAAGTTACACCTATGAGTGGGTGCCACGTGGCAATTTGTGATACTCCCATCAACGTGGTACAAATTTGGTAAACCGTCAGCGAATTGGGATTGACCTTAATTTTA
This sequence comes from Boswellia sacra, assembly GCA_013180625.2. Taxonomy (NCBI): domain Eukaryota; kingdom Viridiplantae; phylum Streptophyta; class Magnoliopsida; order Sapindales; family Burseraceae; genus Boswellia; species Boswellia sacra. The sequence continues at coordinate 558,550 of SNVD02011200.1, forward strand.
TTCCTGTTGAAGGTCTGCAATGCAGTTAATAATCACATTGTACCTATGCTAAGAGTTACCAACTCATTTATGACACAGCTTCATCTATAATATAATAATATTTATTTTTAACTAAAAAGAACTTAGACATATTCATAAATAGATAAAAATATAAGAGATTAAATAAAAAGAAATAATTTTTAATGCGTAAATGAGTTACAATAGTGTTTAGTGTAAATATGATAGGTAGCACGTTAAGTGTGTATAAATAAGTTGGATTCAGCTTGATTAAACGGGTCAAATGGGGTAAACATGAATATGATATCACTTGATTAATAATTTGTCATTTGAATGTTTGGACTTAGACTTTTAAGATGAATAATTAAAAATGTTTGTTGGCAAAAATTTTGTTGTATCTTACCTTTACATGAAATGGCACCACAAAATTCCACCCCAACCTATAAGGCATTCACTGTCTTGCTATTTTCTGTGGAATTTTCTAGGATTAAAGTTCCCTGAAAATTCATTTGTCTATCAATATTCCTTATGCTAAAAGCTTAGATACTATAATATATTCTTGGAATAAACATAATTCATAACTTAAAACCTTATAGAGCAATACAAGTACTTATTATAATTGATCGATCTGATCAGTTAATCCAAAATAATATAATTAATTTCCCAATTACTAATAAATAATGATTTTCTTGGTACACGAAAGTCTGAGATTATATATAGATGCATGTATCATATTATCATGCCTTAAATCTGTCATCAATTCATCTTATTCTCTTTTAGTTCCATATTTTCAATAAATTTTTATTAATTGAAACATATGAATAGCATAGTCTATATGTGTTTATTATCATATATATATATGTGTGTGTGTGTGTGTGTGTCAATTTGGAGTAATCCATTCTGAGGGTTACCGGTCGGCTGGAAGAAGAGATGCCTAGTGACTGTCAAGTCGATCTCTTAAAATTTTTTATATTATTAAATAATAATTTTAATCTAAAATAATCCATCCAGTACGGCTACTCGCCATTGAACTCCCTTATATACATGTAATATGATTCATCCACTTAATTAAATAATTTCGAGATCAAAAACATTAAGAAGGTCATGGAGAAGTTTAAGAGTTTTCGTTATGCATTGCTCGCTGGTTTCATTCTTGCAGTGTTGATTCATGCTCAGGATCAATCAGGTTCTACATCCAATTAATCAGTTGGGCAAATCGTTTCATTATATATATATATATATTGTGGTGTTAAAAAGATTCTGTAACTAGGTCTCCGGATTGATGTTCCCTTAAGTCGACAAAATACTTTCTCCAGTTAACTTGTTGATAATCTCTATTAACAGTTGTCTAAAATCTCTCTGGATTGTTGTGCAGGGATATATAGGAGTATAGATTAAGTTGGAGCAGAATTGAGATTTCAGCTAGAATCTCTCTATTAACGTTGTGTTATTTTTCAAACTCCCTTAGGAGGAAAAGACTGCTCTTTGCCTCAGTTTTTTGTTATTGCAAGTAGTCTTAGTTTTATTAATTAATTAATTTCTTACCATAACGAATGTATGCTAGAATGGAGGAAGCTCCAAAGGACGCACTGTCACCGGATGATGATGCAGAGGAAGAATGGCCACCAGGTGAAGAAGCTCCAAATCTGCCGAGTCAAAATACTATGCTGCCCAATCATAAAACTACGCATTCGGCTGCATTTGCATTATTGGTTGACAGTGGAAGCATCAGTTGTTGCAATATCATCAGTAATAGCACTATTAATTGGTTATCTTTTCTGCGTGCTGGAGTAAAAGAAGGGAACTATTTCTGTTATCACTCGGTAAAAATGGAAACACAAACCACATTTAATGTTGTATATGTCAGATAAATTTGTACGAAGAGTTTATATATCTAATATAAACATTTATTTCTTTCACGAAATTGAACCAAACTTTGTTAAGGTTGTTTGTGATATCATTTTACAAATTTCATAATTTCATTTTATAATAATGGTTGATTGTTAATTTTATAAAATAATAAAGTATTGTGAGACTTGACAAGTTAATTTAAAAATTTTATCACATTAATTAGATTAAATAGGATGTGGCAATTACGTTACAAATTCTAGTAAGACTCAACAAGCAAACTCACTGTCATCATTATCCATTATGTCGGCCACTCGTCCGCCTTTTAGGCAACCTAATGGCCGCCGGAGTCGGCGGTGCTCTTTACCTCAACACTCCCTCCATATCCAGCAGCGACCGTGGGACGCCAGCTTTAGAGGTCCTTAGGCGCCAGATCGTCGAATCCAACGGTTTCGTTCCGTCCAGAGTGGTGCAGGAGTCGGCTTTGATCGGCGCTAATGCTAGCAAACCTCTTAACATTCTTGTCATTGGAGGTGCCGCCACCAGCTGCGGCGTGGCTCTTGACGCTACCATGTGGGGCTTGCTTGTGGGCCTTGTTGAGAGAGAGGATTTCTCTCCCGGTACTTCTTCGTGGTCGACATATGTACATAATTCATTGCTTTCGTTTATTTGTATGTACAGTTGCTGAATTCTAAATGCTGGTAGGGATAAATAAGTTATCGTTACCGGCAACTAATACGGAAAGTACTTTCGTTAGTGTGTTATCTGTGTGACGTTCAACATCTAATTGGCAAAATATATGTAACTGGTTCAGTTCTGGTCTCGTTAAATGGCCGGTAATGTTACCAATGCTAGTTCAGGACCATACCATGATCCTTTTTTATTATGTTAATGAATTAGCATAGCAA